>PDGT01000063.1:1107708-1141843 GCA_003671415.1 Megathymus violae | reverse complement strand
GAAAGTCAAACTGCGCCATCACTTCAACAAATCCGTACCAGAGTGGTCCCAAAAGAAGAAGTGACAAGAAACTCCCAAGGATATTATATGTCCTGCTCACAGTTATAGAAAGCGGTTATTACTATTTATGGCTGCATATGAAACTCATCTAAACAGTTTAATCTTTCAAGTAATCGTCTAATTTGTAATACCTTTTTATAAAAGAAAGCTTTTGACGTGATTTTTAATTTACAGTATTTTTTATGGCATTTCTATCCATGAAAGAACCACCAGTTTTACAATTTTGCGTATTTAGTACAATCAGTTTAGCTTTATTGATAGTGTTAATATTGTGAACATCACTCTTTTTAAGAAAATTATCAGAGTATTTTTAACATACATTTTAAGTTAATCAAATTCCTTTTTTGTCCAATAAAGCAGGCGCGTAACAATTTGTTCTGATATAAGTGGGAATATTTTGTTTCCATTGTTAGAATCACATAAAAAACTTAGAACAGCGAGAATCTTTCTATTAGGTTGTTATAAACGTATCTAGTTAGAGCCATCAAAACCATGAAAAAGCTGGCTACATCCACCTTTGCGGTTAGCCTTAGTTACAAGAACCGCTTCCATTATTATTACATGCAGTTTCCGACGGCCCAAGTGTGTATTGTACTTAAAACAAAGGGTCCTCTACACCACTCGAGCTTAATTTTCGAGTGCGAGTTAGTATTTGAATTGGTTTTAATCGTGGGATAAACAATAGGGACCGAGCAGTGGTGCGCGGCGACCCGCCCAGGCCATGTGCGTAGTACTTGTTGAGTCGGTAATAAATTGTTTTATACTACGATTAAATGGAAATTAATATGCTTTTCGGGTCAAATATACACGGTTGGAATATATCGTTTGTGATTATTAATGGTATTTGAAAGAATAATGTCCCATTGACAAATTTTCGATCGGCGGCGGATTGTAGAAACGCTTGTGCGATTCTACTGAGGAGATTTCACTGGCATACATTATTTTGGTGTTGTGATTTAGCTTTGTATTTTATGCAGTATGTTGCTAGCAAGTTGATACCGTTCCGTTCATCAGATTATGGAAGGGTTGAAAGGGATACGTAGAGACCATACGCGTAATTAGTGATTGGAACTCTTTTGAATATATTCAACCCTACTGTAACAAACAATAAGTTGCTTGTAAATGATACGTTTTAATTTCATCTTCATAGTAATTGATTCTATTATAGGATTTAGTAAAGGATATCATCTTATATGAGGTAGATGTAGTGCATAAGTCATTTAACATCAGATGGACGGTAGATAAGAGACTATTTGCGTTTTGTTAATTACTTTCATATATTTAACTTCTTGTGACGTCACAAGCCTACACTAATTATTATGTGTAAGTGTACATCGAGTAAATTTCGTTATATTTAATGGCCACTAAAATCTCCGGAGACACGTGATTCGCTTCGTGAGTAGTAATAGTTTACAATTGTAAAGAAGATTTAGTTATTTATTATTAAGAATACTGGAGATAATTTAAAATTGTTATGGAACATTATTACGTGGAAAAAATTATATTTGTTTAAATTTAAAATATAGTTATAAGTTAAATTTAAATATGTTTTATTTTGAAGTCAGTAATGATATAAGTTAATATTCCAGAAGTTGTCAAATACCATATATATTTTTAATGAAATAGTTTTGTAGGTCGATGCTACGTAGCATATTTTATGATCAGTCAATAACTTCCGTTCCGTTATCTGTTGGTTTGCGCAATGCAAAATAGGTATTGTTTATAAAAACTTCGAAGCACATATATGCATTACTAATTTTATGGCGCAGGTAGTATAGGCTATTAGATTATAGAGTGGTTTTGCAATAAGTCCACAGCCTAACGGACCCTTTCAAACAGTCGCTCAATGAACACATCTAGAGGAACGTGCGGAGGACTTGTTACCAGAACTTCTATATCTTTCGGGGTCGAACGTTCAGGGCAAATGTTATATAAATCATTTATACCGCCCGTACTATACTTTTTTCATTCATTCTTACATTTCTTCCTGTGTGCTAACCCTGTCGATATAACGAATGTTTAGACGATGAACGAATTTGAATTTTCATCTGACATCAAAGATTACGCCATTGTAAGGTCTTACGCTGTGTAAGTCTATGTAAATTGTTTGTGAACGAGTTATCCCTGGGGTAGGGGTGAGCGATGCGAAACGCGTGAGCAATCATCGAGATCGACGACTCCCGCGCAGGGAAATGACGGAAACACACCGACACTCGCCCATCACACACACATGCGTGGGACACCAACGACCGTAACGTCAGCCCCCATGTTAATATGGAGTAGATATTAGTAATCCTTTGTTCGACACATGTCTATGCAAATGCATTTAGAATCGTTACATAAAGTCGTATGCTTCAACAGGTTTTTGCTGTTGGTTTGCAAGGAAACACTCCGTTTGTTGCAATGTCTCGACGTTACGTAATACTACGAATAAAGAATTTATTTAGTGGCACTGATATAATCTTTTGAAAGTGATGCTACTACTTGTGTGCGTTTAATGTGTATAAATATCACGCAGTTATTGAAGTCCACTATAGTTCGTAATGGAATTAGGATATCAGGAACATTTTTATTTATCCCATACCTTGCCTGATAACCATTCAAGGCCATGATAGCTGATAATGTGACATTATAGGAGTAATGTTAAATACTACCTTGGTCGATTGGAGTTCCATACATCACCATATTTTTCTTCATTTATACACGTATTTACTAATCATCTGCTTCGTTAAAAGCGGTCATTCTGTTTTTGAGTTCTTTATGATGCTATAAGACGTATATTTGGAAGATAATGATTCGAAACCGGCAATAGGTCTTATTTCGAACGTCTTTTTATAAGTAGAACTATATAACCTGTAATGTTAGACTGTGAAAATGGGATACAATAAATAAATGAATAAATATGTGCATCTTTCAGATTGAACGTAACTGTTCTGTGGCTTAAATGGGTAAGACCATTTTCATAGTTGAATCGGACGTAAAATGGAACAGCTGGTACCATAATATTACTTTCAAACAGCAAATAATCGCCATCAACACATTTATAAATTGGGTCTTCCTGACGCACGCACGAGGTATTTACTTAATTCACGGTTTACTTAACCGACCATAATTACATGTAATTAAGCGTTGTACGAAATTTAGTGAAAACGAAATCATTTCGATGCGATAGTATGATACGACACCGTCCGCTAATGTTTTTTCGTGCAAACGCGTAAACAGCGTCACGATACGTGAACACAGACATTGATAAGCTCTCAAAAAATATTATCTAGTAAGTTAAAAAATGCGTAATCGCGGTATTGCGTTGGAAATCGCGAACGTTTATGCACGCATCGGAATTAAGTAATTAGTACCCGCCCCGAACATATCGACCGACGATCTACGGCTCTCATCGGCTGCGTAACAATCAAAGCTCCGTTAGCTACTGTGTAAACATAAAGCGGTAGGTTTTATGAATTGTTACGAGCGGATTTTACCATTGTATAGGCAAAATTGTAGCGCTAGCTCCGGACTGAACGATTTTCTTAACATTGATTTTAATCGAAACTCATATCTTCAATTTGGAGGTACTTAGACGATAGCTTATTAACGCTATTTACGGTATTTTTACGCTAGCCTTGTTCTAAGAGCAATTGGAAATATAACAGCTGTGTGAAAAATATCGATTCTCTAGTGAAACGATTATTTTAGGTTAAATTGTTACAGTTAGCTGTGTACATCAGTAATACCGGGTAGGTTGCCAACGCATTTGTTCTCACAATATTATTGTGATCGAAATTGGTCAAAATTTTTTTAGGTATAATTTGAACCAAGAATGGAAATTTACGAAACGATAACAATTTGCCGGTAAGAAGTGAATCGTCGTAAGCGTATAGTTTATCGATTTATCGGCGGACGCGTCGCGATTCCTATCCGACCTAACCGTTACACAGAGTAAGTTTTTCGCGTAAAAAACCACAATTATAATAATGATCGTCCTAGTATGGGATGCGAATGCTTGTTTATGCAAATGTCCGTACTAATTAAGAAGAAAATAATTTTCAATGTAGTTTGCATGTTCTGGGGTCGTGGAAAAAATTACGTGATGAGTTCTCGATATTCGTTGTCTCAATCGTATTCATAGTACGATCACATATCTATTGAAATCTATCGTTAGTTGAGTAGACGTTTTTTAGTAACCATTGATAATGTTCTTTCACTTTCAGTTGTTATAATCACTGTATAGAAACATACTTGTTTTTTTTTTCGGAAATTTGAAAATAAAATAAAATTGTTCATGTACCATGTTTTTTGGTTAATGTACATTATTAAGTTAGTTCTTCTTTGTTTTATAATTAAACAGAAATATGTGTTAAAAATTGGAAACGGAGATCATTATAAAATTATTTCCGTGAATCAATCCAGAAATTTATTATCATTCAGTTTACTCGCTGGCGTTTGATCCTCGATGCGTCTCAGAATAAATTCTTATTCCGTTACGCATTATAAGTCCCTTGTTTGTCAAACTTCTTTTAAAGCGGCTTAAAAGAGAATAGCAGCGAGACTGGAAGTAAAGGGTTTCTATAGAATGGCTGTTATCGCGAGTTTAATCTCAGCGAGCAAATTAGGATTAATTGAACTTTTTCCTTTTAATTCTGAGAGCCTTTATGCTCATGCGTAATTCGTTCAACATGTCACTGCTTGAACTATATAGAGATGTAATAACAAAAAAATATTCCACAATATCTATGCATTTGAGGATAAAGACAGACAAAGAGAAAGAAAAAGATACTTTTAACAGGAATCCTTTACATAATTGTAGGCCCTGTGAAACATGGTGCCTACGTATTTTTATATCTTATATGTTATCTTGGCGTTCTAATTTATTATCACCCGCATCCATATGTTCCAACAATTTAAAATTTTGTACTAAGATGTCATAAGATACTATAGTATGTATTACAATGTGTTAATTTTATAACCTAATTGTCTCCCTAAGATCCATAGGTTATGTTCATAAAATATTATTATTCAATATTAATAATCATAATAGTTTACATGTTAACTATTTTTATTAACATTGTTACATTAGGATCTATATGTTACTTTTACAATTATGTATTTATGTTTATATGTTATATGAACTAAAATATTCTGATATGCAGCTGAAATATGATACAATGAATACAGTAGTTGTAAAGAACCTATTATTATTATCAGGCGCAACAAACAACAGTAATACTCACTCTTATGTCATATGTGCTTACAGAATATTAAAGCTTGCGATTACATTTATTTGCGTTCAACATTAACATACATTTAACTACCGCTTTAATAATAACGAGTACATCCATGGATAAACTAAGATTTATAACTGTTTAAACCCATTTGTTACCTGGCTTCATTTCTTCACGATAATATTTTCACAACCGAACTCATTTTAAATTATATTGTCCATTAGCAGTCATTTATTAATCATAATTATACCTTTACAACTGGTTATCCGTCATTTGTTTAATAGTAATGCTATCTGCAATAAATATTAATTATAAGGGTATATATGCAGTGATTTGATCATTTATCTACCGCACGGGAAGAGGTTTGTCTATTCCTTAAAACAGAATTTTTGGAATGAGATATAAAACTTGTAAAGTACAATTCCTCCGTTGTAACAGCTCCCTATAGATTATGGTCTAAGTGCGTTCCGAGTACTGAATTAAGGGGTGAGGGGTAGCCGGGTTACGAGTATCTATAGCCCGATGGCGGTTACGCGCTCTCAGGTGTGACGCGGCGGAAACCCACTATCATTAACCTACCCACATGTGCGAGGTGCGTTTCAACTCACGCACCCCCACACGGGCGAATTCTTTGTTTACGCAAAATTGTCTTTGTCCGCGTAGGGGACGGATTAAGCTACCTTTTTATTATTGTTTCGGAAACCGTCACGGCCGACGTACTCTCGTCAGTCGATCCGTCTTTGCTGTTAGCTATTAAAAGTGGAATTCGCGACAATGTCAAATATTTCGTTTTTTCAAACGAGTTTAGTCCATCCACTTGCGATACTATCTATCAAATTTCCGTTTTTTGACGCCGTTTTTGTTATCACCGGAGTAATATTCGAGATTACTTAAAAAACTGTGTATGCGCTTCACAAAGACGAAATGATGTAAAAAACCGAAGAAAATTAAAAATAAAAAGATGTATTGTGATGATCCATTCCGCTTTATTGTTGTCTGTTGGGATGACTCAGTAATAATTGTATTTATCAATCTAGCTTTATACATGTTATGTGAAGTGGCTCTTTTGTAATAATGTTATAAGTACGTAGCCTTGTAAATAACTTCACAATCTGTAAAATATCCCAAAGTTGTTCAATTATTCATTGAATATTGTAAACGGAATTAGTTTTAAAATCAATAAATAACATTCAGTTTATATACACGGCTATTGATTTGGTGATTTTGTAGCTCACTTGGCATTGCCGACAGCTTCCGGGTCCGTTATCTGGGGCAGATTTTGTTTTTTCATATTAAATTCAAATTACTTAACAATTCGATATGTCCATTCAGTCAAGTGTCAGAATTTAAATTTTGAAAAACCATACACATCAAACATAGAATTTCCTTTTTTGAACTTTTGCACTTTATATATTTTATTCCATGGGAGTTTATTAAGTAACACTACATTTGAAATTATTGACTAATTTAAAATTATAAGCACTATTTAAGATGTACGGAAACAAAAGCTGATGTATGCTAAAAGTGTTATCTGGGCCTCAGGCTTAAGACATTTTAAAGGCAATAATGTTACAATACATTAACGTAAATATAAAAACTTGTAAAAAATATTTTACATACTTATAGATAGATGTGGATAGGATACATATATGTGAAACTACTCCATGCGTATTAGTGGCTGTCCCGATGATATACACCGATAAACACCTTGTGATTGGTAACACTAAATTTGAGTCCCAGTGCGAAACACGACGGACTCTTATTTACTAGCTCTTTTTTGCGTGTATTTATACTTACAGTCAATTAATAACTTTTAAGAACTGGATTGTTAAGAACGACGAATCTTCATCAGGTGGCTCGTCTATATATTTGTAAATATTGAAATTTTAATTCTTTTTTAATTAGCCTACAAACTTGCAGATGAGACACTTGAAGGTAAGTGGTCACCGTTGCTAGGACATCAGTAATACTAAAGGTATAACTGATGCGTTGTCGGTCATGTAATGAGAAGAAACAAGGAAAGTACTGGCTCCCACGCCTCCAGTTGGAACACGACGGGTCGTTTGGCAGCTGACTCACAAGGAGGGTTGTAGCTTAGCAGGTAGGCTTCACGGAAAGATAATAAATACCAGTAATAATTAATGACTTAATAATAATACTAATAATACAATCCTTATTTGAAGCCCTACTACCCAAAAGGCTGTATTCTGTCACCTCTTACGACATCCTGTTCTATCAGAATGATATTGGGTCGAGTATTTTAGACCGCTGCAATATGGCTAAATACAATACAAATTAATATCTATTAAACCAAAGAGTTACCAGCAAATCGACCTAATTTTTAACTGGTGTAAATTATTCAACAAGATGTTCGCATTAAACTGATCATAGCGTAATTTATTGCTCTAATAACACATTATTTCACATTTAATTTTCACACACACCTAATTATTTTTGCTTATTCTGTTACTCGTCACGAATAGACCATTTCTATTTGCGAACTGTTATTCCTTTATTGCAAGTAATCTAATTTGTTCGCAATGTCGACATGTCTGTGTAGAAACGTTTAACGCAAAGAATAGGTCTACTAATGTATTCCTTTCATTTTATTAGTGAACATAATTACTAAATACTACTTACACGTGGTTCTATTATAATGATCGATGTTACAGTAAACAATTCCGTTACGTTCTGCGGATAATAGTTTAATAACAGACCATGAAAAACAGTTTTGAAAGTCAGGTTTCCATTATCACAGTAACAACAAATAAATGTTGTTGTCATTCAAGTGTTATAACTTTTGATTTATTATGTTTAGGATTTGTAAAGTGAAGCTTAAAAAGCTGTTCGTACAATCTTTGGGAAGAAGTGTTTTAAGTCATTGCGAATGTTAAAGTTAAAGGGGAACTAATTAAATATTTATTGAAAATTGTAATGTGTCAATATAGATATCAATATAGAGGACATAATATGTTTTTTTAGAATTTTTTGTTTGTCTGTGTGTCTATTTGTTGGAAAATCTATTAGTGCACGTATTTCATGTAAACTACTAATTAACAGATTTAGATCATAGTTATGTATCTATGTAACTATGTATGTATGATCTTAGTAGTTTATATTATATTGATCTAGAATATTTTTAACCCTGGAAAACGGATCTGTTATCGATGAATAGGAAAAAAAATTCAATGGACATTCCGTTAAGAGAGTGGTAACCTTATTTGCAGATAACGTAATAAATAAATATGTTTCTAATTCATAGAACTAAAAACATTAATTTATTACATCTTACCTATTATAATTATTAGCTACTTAAAGCTCATTTCCAGCAATACACGACCCAGTACTATTTCCAATTTAATCGTCCCGTTGGTTAACGGTACAATCGGAATACTTTTACGATTCCCTACATAGCCGCTGACATCAGTCTAGAGGATTCCCGATAACATAAGAGCCTATATTTAGAATCTGGTCTTATTAATGGACGCTTAGCGAATGTCAGCTATGGCTTAGCGACGAGCGAGCAATTGACATCGTAACCCCGACACTGTCTTCCATCAGTCAAGAGTGGTGTTACTCTCGGATCTGATTGGTGTTAAATATGCTGATGCGTGAATAACATTTTTTTAAGGCAGGTCAAAATAATATGAAAAGCTCAGTAGACAGGATAAAGAACGTGTAGTAGAATGAGCTTCCATTAATGGATATGGGTCTCCTGCAGAAGGTAGAAAAGAAGGCTCCTACGAGGACCTCGTAGCATTGATGATTCTCTGGTATTACTCGTGTCCACAATTGATAGTGATCATTTACTCTCAGTTTCAATGAATATTTTGATTCCTGCCCAACGGCAGGGTTTTCTTCACCGGGAGACAGTTGATCTCCCGAGTTTCAGCCCGGGTAAAAAGGTGACCCTTGAGACCCGAAAACTCTACGCTCCCATCTGGCAAGCGAACGGGCGAGCTGGAAGACAGGCCGTCGTCGTCGTTCAGTTGGCTTGTTTGCTTTTTTATATATATTTCAGACTATAGAAATGAGCAACGGCTAAGGTATTCTCGGACTGACATAGGTTAAGGGCCACTGTTGCATTAACTACTAACGTCATTCATGTTTATAGGTCACGGTTAAAACTTACCATAAGACGACTCACCTGTTGTTAGGTTACGATAAATTTTTAGAGCTTCCGTGTCTTAGAAGGCACTTAACAGAAGAATAGAATAAGCGTAAGTAGTTAGAATAATTATGGATTAGAATAATCGCATTAAATCGAATCGATACAAATTTCAATGTCATGATTCATGATCTTTTAAATATAATATGAATTTTTTAAATCTCATAGATATTAATTAATAATTAGATAGTAAATCAAAAATGCAGAAATTGTGTACAGAATTAACATTAATTAATAATTGTCATACAAGGTTAGGAAGAGTTATATTTATAGGTATAGTCACGTATAGAATATTCAGTTTATTTCTGGCAACTTTACGATGAAATTTTATACTACCATAATTTTGCGTATGTATTTATATCTTTTTTTTATTATTTATGGTTTTCCGTTAAGAAACGTATAAATGTAAATAAAAAATTGTAATGAATATGAATCTTCTTTTTGTGTTGTGTTTTAAAATTTAGAATTGTATAACATTTGGTATTATACCGACCTTTTGTATTATCTGAGGTTATCATAAAGTGTATACCAATATTTACTTTTGTGGTATTGAAACTAAGCTTCTGTAAATTAACAGTTTTAAACTATTTTTATATCAAAAATTCGTTTATTATTCTTTGCTATTCCAAGGAATTGCACTTTCTGGAAATGGATACTCTGAAAGCTGGACTTATCAAACTGAAAGAGTCCGATCTTAAAAATATTGTCGAATTGATTTTGATGTGCTTTTTACAATTTGCAGGCTAAATGAAGAAAAAAATAGGCCAGATGGTATTTACTCCTGTGATCGAGGGGTCCAAGGTTCACTTTCCGGTGGGGTAAACAAGTGTCAGATAAATTTTCGTTCTCAGGTCAGATAAGATGTGATGTTTCATTTATGTGCGCTCATCTCAATCGCAACACAGAAAAGCCTAGTGGTGTATGCACCTTAATGTTTATTTATAATTTAGCTGTATTTGGTTGTTGCTTTCTCGTCCAAATTCAACAGTTGGTAATTCAAGCGTTTCACACCTACTAATCAAGCTGTATTTCTTTAATATATAAACTTTACACAGATTATAGAAAAAAGAACATTTAATATAACACCAAATTCACTGTGTGACATTTTAAAATCCTTTGACGACAATCTGTTTTTTTTTCTGACTATTTGAGCACAAACTTTCATATGGAACATTGACAGTATTAGCGTAAATAATTGTTATTTTATATCACGAATATATTTCATATTTTTTCCTATTCCTAAAACAATAATGTATACTATACATATTATGTATAAATTTTAGTTTTCCGTTCCCCCTTTTTTGCGCAATATGCTTGAAAAAGGTACACAGTTTTTTGCTCATTTGTACCATTTATAACATAAGATTTTTTTTTGGCTAGTTGATAGAAGTTAAATATGCTTTGTTATGTACATGCGGTCTTATTATCTTATAAATGTTTGTATTTTCGGTTTAGGACAATAGATTACCGTCGACAATCGACTATCGCAGCGGAAGCGATAGTGGCGGCAGCGGTTGTATCGAGGCGATAGATTCCGACTGTTATCGCTTCACATGGGAATTTATATGTATTGAAACCGCAAGGTTTACTGGCGCTCGGGAACCGTTCAACGTGGGTTTAGGCAAAATTAAATGGAAAACTTGTTGATTCAGAATTGTTTTTTGTTACTTACTGATGTTTCATAGTCGTAAGTGACATCATAGAATTTTATGAGACGATCCTGTAGCGCAATTGGTAGGGAATTTGTTTTGCTGACTGAACGGCGTCGGATTCGGTTCCAGACTTTGAGCGATAAATGTTTGATTTTGGGTGTTGTTCTGTGTGTTACTAACTGGAAAATGTTGAAATGGTACATAATATGGAAGTAGGATTATACAAGGTAATATGTTTATTGCAAATAAACGAATTGTTATTGAGTATACCCCTCATCACCCCTTATATCCAAACGGAATAAATAGGTCTAGATTAAAAAAAGAGTACGTTAGATCGCTACCTGTAGTTATTCCAAGTCCTGGAATTTCAACAGAGAACTAACAATTTTCCTGAATATATTTACAATTCGTAACCCTATGGTAGCAGGGCTCATTCAGTGTTAATCACTCAATATATTTAACACGCTTTTACAAATTTGACTTATGTTTAAGTAGCTCTGTATAATCTCTAAAAATGTTATCTTATAAACAACATTAAATTATGCCTTCAATTGATGACCACGTTAGGTCACGGGGTAGAATTAAATTTCTATATGTCTTGTTTCCTTATAGTTCCTAACACTGACATAATACCGGTTACTCCTTTATATGAATGTAATGGACGCACATTCTAGTAAAATAATATACATGAAACATTGTAGTGTCATTACGGTTGTCTGCAGTAGCGGGTCGTGCGGTGTCTGCGCTCGCTACGTGAACGGAAATCCTGATCTTGCGATGTTATTATCCCCATTCGCACACGAATTTGTGTCAACGTAGTTCTTACATATGCATGCGTAGACTCACAATATAATTACTGCGTACGCTTGTACTCACAATTTATCAGTTGTCTTCCCACAGATTTCTGTTAACAAAGTTCGTACACTTACATAAACTCGCAGTAAATAACGCATTTTTGTGGCGCGTCGAGTTGTTAATCTCCGCTAAACAGATCTAGGATTAAAACGGGTTTAACCTAGAGTTATTCAAATACAAAAAAAAATATGTTGAAATCGAACGTTAAAAGAGAATTCGGTTCATGTTAGTTATATGCTAATTATAATACACATCTTATACCTATTACTGAAGTCGTCATTTTTATTACAGATGCATTGAAAATCTATATAATTTTAAAAGGTGAAAGTATTACTTCAATTCATTACTTGCCGGAGATGTGAATGATAATACTTCGAATGCGATGTGCTCCGATTTGTTATCAAGCATTACTCACTGGAAGCTGCTAGTGTTTTGTATTTAAAAAATACTAATAATTCGTGGCAGCACGTAAGAAAACATTCATTATTATTATTTCTTTAAGTTAATACGAGTAGAAGTATATGTCCTGGCAAAGCAAGTATTATGTACTTGATTTAGTTACAATAAAACATACAACACGTACATTTACCTTGATTATTCAAAATGACAAAATTATTTATAGTTTTTATTTGGCAGATATAATCAGTGTTAATACTGTTAAATAAACTAAACTAACTAACTAATAAAAAAACATGTAGAAGAAATACAGTGAACCCTCTTTACAACTCGGCTGTCGGGCTTTAATGACGCTGAATCTTTACATCGAATAGAGTTTGGAAACTTTGATGTTTGTTATCTATTCCTATAGAGGATTAACTTGAAAACCAATAAACAAATTAATTTGATTATAAGCATATTTGGTACTTATGTTATGAGCCAAAATATATGTTACATTTCCACCGGGATTTGGAACTTTTCCGACGGAATTTTCCAAAGCCAAGCGAGTGCGTATTGCTTATAATAGTTAAAATAAGCACTTAACACCCGAGAACAAAACTTTATCGGACACATAACTATATGTTTCGGACCAGGATTGAATCCGTTTGGTTAGGTGGGAAACAATCCGGGGACACAGCAACGATAACAGCAGGGTGGTCAACGGTTAAATATTTTATTCAATTTTGTATTTGAAGGACTTAGATAAAAGTTTTTAACCATGTAGTAAAACATTGATGACTTTGGGGCTGCATACAGGGTGTACTCGTTAAGTGTCGTCACCTGGTGAGATTTTATAAATGCAATAGATATAGGTAAAATTTTATTTGTATTAAAACTATTTTGTCGGGTGTGTTAATGGCTTTAAAAACTGTTTAAAAATAGAGTTGATATACCAAGAGGTTTCAAGTCAAACCCTTTACTATAAATATCTCTATTAAAATTATTTATATGTAATATTCATTCAAAAGTTTTCATTTATTTTGAATATTGCCATACTAAACATATGAGAATGTTTGACTGAAAACGTTAAATATTGCTATTTCTAAACAAAATCAAACATTTCGCATTAAATCATCCCTTTTCAATATCAGTTAAGTAAACAAAATATAATATATATAAAGGCAGTACATAAAGGCCATCAAAGACATGGGACAGATTTAAGTCTATTTCTACTATCTTATTTCGCTCATCAAGCAACATACCTAACAATAACAACGTAATTTTTTATTCACAATTATGTATTTAAAGATAGTATAGAATTTATGAGGCTTTCAACAGAAAAATGATGGCTAATGCCAAATCGTTTCAACCCATTTGGAGGGCTCGTTAAGCCTACAACCCTCGCTGTTATCGTTAGATAACAATCGTTAAGGCATTTCGAAGGCCTCCGATCGTCGTCACTAACTCCATCGCACAAGAGTAGCGTAATGAATTACGTTCCCAGACTCCTCAATAACAGACTACAACAGAACAAGTGACCCATGCCTTGTAGCCTCGCCAAGTTAACCTACATTACTTACAGGCAACAATGTACACATACGATCAGGTGGCCCGCCTGCGTATTCGTCATACGTTTCGTATAATGTAAAAGGTCATTCGTCAGCGTACTATCGCTCTTCTAATATATCACGTCGGTATCGTCTCAAATATCTGTGGTAGGTGACTGATGTTCAAGTTAGAAACACATCGGTATCAAAGCTGGTCCTATCGAAGCTTGTAGTAAAGTTCAACGCTCAAAGTGCATAATCGTTATAATCGACCGGAGCCAAATGTCATCGACCTACTTATCTCATCCGCCATCCCTTTTACAATTACAACAACAAATGAGTAAGAACTGTGCATATATGCGTGTATGTAATACTCTGATATGCGTGCATCGATACTGTGCAGAGGAATAAAATCCTGTGTGAACGAACTCTAATCTCTGTTCTGGCTGCATCCAGAGCCGGAGAGATGCGCTACGCACAGATAGAGCACTCGTAAAACGCTTCCAATTGACATGCATTGTATACGATTACGAGCGGATACAGGATACGAAAAATGATTGTGGCAGCGTTTAAGGGTTGGAATTACGCTGAAGTATAAAAAATTTTTTACTTTTTTAAGAACAAAATAATTTTATTGGTAACTGGCTTTATTTTCACCTGTGTGTTGTCGTGAACTCGTTTTAACCGAATTATATATATTTTATCATTACAACCATACCTGTCACTTTGCTGCTTTTAGATTCCCATCTCAAAGGGAGAACGGCAAAATCATGGTTTATCAGGTTGGTCAAGTGCAGGTTGGCAGGCTTCACACACCTGTAAGAACATTATAGAAAAGTATGTGATTTCCTCAATATGAGTATTTTCCTATATCGAAATACTTGAAAAAATCACCGTTGCCTGCAGTATTTCAGGTACTTGTGTGCAGGAGACCGCCGTTTGAGCCACTGGGCCAATTACTGCTCAAATATTTACATGAATATTGTTGAAATAACTGCCCACACTGGACAATATATTAAATTAACTAAATCAATCATTGCCCTCATGTAAGTAATTAAATGTTATCTTAATGAGAAGTAAAGATCTTGAGTACACAAGCGAAATTATGACGAGACATAGCAACTTATTAGGTTACTAAAAATATTAACTTTGATTCTCGTATTATTGCGCAAAAAAATAAACATAAAGTCTTTGACAAGCACACACACGCGCGTACGTAGGCACGCACGTACGCACGCACGCACGCACGCAGACGTACGCGCACGGACATACAAACACGGCAAAATTTATTAATTGCGGTACATACAATACTATAAACTGTGTGCTCCGCTAGCGTCCGCTACCTTGAGCGTCTAGTGACAATGCCACAAGCAAATCTATTTTTGGGAGCATCGGTACCCATAACAAAAGTTTAATCTTATCATGGGTATCAGAGTTCATCGTTACACCCTTGTAACCGATACAATATTTTATTTCAATATTACGTGAAAAGAGTGTACAATTTTACACTCAGTAAATATTATTAATTATTTATCTGTTATTAAACGGAGTTAAACGATTGATCCGTATTTAGTTGACGTGGTACTCATACAGACATTTTTCTATTTCGATTTGAACGTTAATTAAAAGTCAAATCCACAAATTTATGGTGTTTCTAATCTGAATTTGAGGCGAGAGGTAGCGTTTGATGGTTGTGTGTGTCAATTATAGCCACTGGAGCACTTTTTAATGTTATGGAATCCTAGTGCTTAACTATGAATACTTGAGTTACGGATAACATGATTACAGGATTCCGGTGCACTAAGCCTTCACGAACAGGAAACATATGTAGGCAAACATTAATCTGTTACATTGATGAAATTCGGGGTGTAAGGACTCTGTTCATTCTCGAATCCATGCCAACTTCGTGTTGCATCCTGTTACACAACAACAAGAGGAAGCATCGCGAGCTGTATCTCTTGTTGGAGGTCTCCGAGTTCTAACCTAGTATAACCCACTGTAATCCCGAAGATTCTTGTGTGTGTGTGTGTGTGGTTGCAGGGGCTTTTGCTCGCCCAGCTATCTACCACCCTCAACCTAGAATCAATTCTATTTTTTTTAAGATTTCGATTATATAGTGTCAGTAGCAAGCGGGTATCCAGCTTCCATCACGGTCGCTAACGAGTCGGTGATACTTTTGGTATTACAGACCTGCATTGGTTGTAATAACCATTAAGTGGAGTTTGTTGACAAAACAAAATATTTATCATACGGTCAAGTCAATAGATTTTCTATAACCTGGTCGATGTATCTACCGGCACCGGTTTGCAATAAATTTCAACTGTATCTAGGTAACCGATAGATAGATAGTTCTACTGGTAAGCTAAGTTACTCTATTTGGTAATTTTAAAAATATTATTTATGGCTTAAAATTTATTTACGATCATGCTGAGTTTTGTTAGGCGCTAAACGCACTCTATAATTGTTGTAGTACACGAAAACACTTCTATTAGACCTCTCATCTATGAAGAAATCTTATTATTTACAAACAGACATAACTTTCATATGAGCGCTAACATAATCTTCGAAAATCGAGCGCTATTGCTTTAGCTGTCGACTTAACGCTTCAACTGGCTTAACTTAAATTTATTAACAAAATCGCAAGCATCAAAATTTCAAAAGCGTTTTAAGACCTTCATATCCCATAGTATCCTTCTAAGCCGTGTTGATTCTTTAAAACGCGTCGTAAATCTAAAATCAGGTAGACTTCATTCAACGCACCGGGTCGTTACTGTTAAGGTGATGATCCTGTTTGCTATTGATTGTTTACGACGACCAAACTGACGTAATGTGATAAACAAAAGCGGCCAGACCCGGATTTCTTATTCATTGTCAAAGTTATAAAACTCAGGTAATCGCTACCTCACTTACAAGAAAGATTCACTCTAATTGCTTTAACAGAATCCCTCTGTTTTGAGTTCCCGACACGTTTGAAGTATGAAACAAAAAGCGCGATTGTGAGCTTTCCATCTTAAAACCAGATATCTTGAATTGTTTTCCGACAATTATTGTCAGTCCTCGGAATTATCCGATGATATACGGCCCACTTTTTGTTCGTATTTATACAAGTGGGTATACATAATGTATTACATATCATATCGAAGTTGTGACAGAGGTATACCGTGATATGTTTAGCTCGGATAGTCACAACTAAAATTTACCGTAATAAATAGGTCGTCGTAAATTAATCCAGGAGATTGAAATAATTTCACCTTCGTAGTTAAATCCGTTTCTTTGTAGATGATATTCAGTCATTCGAAGGGCAGACGCACACGTCATTTCAACGCCGTATTCACTCCGTATGCACTTTACTTAGAAACAGAACTGTCGAATAATAAGTGCATTGTGTGACCGTATACGCATCACTCAGATTAGTGAGAGGAATACCTAATGTCGATAATTTGCACAATTATTACTTTTACATCGACAATATTTAGACAGACCAGACGATAACGGTCGCAATTTACATTCAATTTATTATTTCAGACGGCACAAGTCGACGTTATTTATATAATTCATTAAAAAACGAAGTGAGCGATACATTTGTAACGGTCACTTAAAGTCGGAGCATCCTGTGCGTGGCGACATAGCCTAGTTCAGGATGGACGGAATATTAGGTCACGAGCGGCTTCTTAATCACACCAATAACAGTGTGATATCTATTATCGGTGGTCGTGATCGAGGTCAACGACTTCATATGAGCATATCAACACATCAACGGCGGCGGGGCGGCGCGCGCCACGCACTTCCGACGCGACGGATTTGCCGGAATCGACGCGGGCGCATCAAAAGAGCTTGCAAAATTCGGACGGAGGCGCGCGCGCGTGAATCCATTTGAATATTGTTTTTTGGTACCGACATGGGAATGGACACTGTACTACCTAACCTGGGCGTATACCACACCGCGACTTACATAAGTCGCGATACCAAGCTTTTAGGAACGATGTTAAGAGACACCGGGAATTTTTATAGTGCGTAATCTCCACATCAGCCGCGATACGGGACGAGTCGTTAGTTTTTATCGACATTAAACATCCTTATTAAATTGTGTTGAACTACTTTAAAATTATTAATTGCATTCGTTTCACGGGGATACCGCTGAAATGTACAATTTAATGACTAAAAATGTCGCTCCTAATTATAATGTGTATTTTTTATACCAGATTCAATGTCTTCGAATTTCGGCGAGTCGGGAGCCCACACGGGCTTTCTTGTTAGCTACATCTCACGTTTTTGAGTAGCCGTAATATTTAAATTACCGACATAGCTCCCGCGGGCATAACTTGCATGGGAATGTGCGCCGGCGGTCGTCAAAACTCGCTTTTACCGAATGCGTAGTGCAGTGTCCTAAGGCGGTTACCGTCCTTCCCTGTCTAACTCGCAGACGGCGGGCCGCGAAGACAAAGAAGCGACAATGGAAAGTACGGCTACTTTTACTGGACGCTTCTTACATCAGCAAACGCATCCCGCCTAAAATTTTGCATGTATGTGTCGCGCATGCGAAAATGTAGTCTGCGGTCTCGGCGGCGGGCGCAACCACGTCCGCGACATTACCTGCCGATGCATATTAATGAAGAAGGAAGTTTTGTCAACAATATCTAATGCGCTCCGCTCGCTCTCGCGGCCCCATTGATAGCTTTTTTGTTCCCAGCGTTCAAAAGTTCCTCCTCGGGGCGGTAGACGCTCCTTATAAACTGCTGCAATATTGCATAATTTATGACACATGTCACGGCGTAGGTATCGATGAAGACAATCGATTCGATTATTCAAACGCATCGATAGTCACGATATCTATATAATTCAGTCGCAAGTGGCCTAACTGGGTTATTTCAGTTAATCGGAGCTACTTGAGTATTAATTGGAGATAATCAACTCGCGCGAATAATATGTACGAGTATAATCTGCTGATGGACAGTTAACTTCTTAAGTGGAAATACCTCGAGTGTTTATCAACGTATGGAAAATATCTATCAAATCCATAAATTAATTTTATCTTTGTAAAATTATCATTTAAAGTTATGATACTAAATAATGAAGTAATGATACTGAGTTATAGTAAGTGGTGTATATTGTTTCTTTTTTACTAAAAAGTACTTTGAATTTTAAATGGCCTATGGAAATGTGGCCTAGTGAGCTCCAGGTTACCTCTGTTGCGAAGCAATTGTACCTCTGGTAGCCTGTGTTGTAAAAAACTTAGAATAGGTTGTACCAATAATTCTTGTTGGGTCAACTAATAGTATTTTTATAGATACATTTGCTCTATAATCTCGTTATTTTTTTAATACAACAACAATAAAAATATTACGTACGTACAGGTACGTAGTACTGTACTCTACCTTAAGAGGAACAATATATTCACAAAAGATGTATGATGACACTTCATTAAAGATAGAAAATTATCCATTTAAAATTATCCTAATTATCCATTTGAACACTGTAACAATATTGATCTAAAATTATTCTAATAGCTACATTTAATTCTTAACATTATATAAGTGTTATAACAAACACTAAGGGGTTATGTTTTGTCGTTTTTCAGTACAACCTTACTATGACGTCAACAGAGTATTAACACATAGTAGTCGCGATAAGGAATACTCAAGTAAGGGCGATATGGTTTCACTGTCGCGTTACCGTGGCACTGTCTTAATCAGTACAATATTATCCGCACGGCCGGGATTAGGCAGTCTGATTGCTTTACATATTCAATAACTTTACACATGAAGGATAATGGTTTAATTAATTCTTAGAAGACCCAGTAACTTGAAATTCTTATGTTTTGGGTTCGAATTATATCATCCGATAATTTCCAACTGTTAAGGAAATATGGTGCAACTATAAACGCTACAATTTTCTATTAATTTTTTCAAAGCTGTCTGAAGTTTATAAATTCGCATTTGGTTAGCTCAGTGAACAATTACTGCTGCAGCTGTAATGAAATAGCCATGGGTTGTGATAATGATGATGATGACAAAATTCCCTATGACTTAATAATTGCCCACTACAACCCAAAAACACATATAGACACCCGTAACTGACTTCGGACGTATTCGAGTTAAGGTTCAGTCGTGTAACTATCCCACATTTATTATCAATCCTCCTAAGTTATAGTTAGAAATATATTATTATTGCAAGTCAGAATAGAGAAATCTTATTTGGTTCTATATAGTTTTTTATTCAATTGCGTAATGAAGAACAATCTAACATTTGATTTCGAGCTAAGGTAAAACACATCATGTGAACACTCACGCGGAACGATAAGGCACGCTCAGATTATCCGATCGCAACGATTCGGCCGCATTAGCGCGATAATGTCATAATTAGCACGATATCATCGGATCGATTAGGATTACTTTTTGCCGCTTGGATTTAGTGTTTTTATTCTTTTTTTCAACTGTCTTAATTTACAATAACAGTAACAACTCAATTTAAATATTGTATGAAAATAATGAATATATTTGTTAATAACTGTTATAATCGAGAGTAATTTAAACATGTGAAATTTTAGTGGCAGGCACGCTCAGATTATCTGATCGCAATGATAGGCTACGTAAGTTCTATAATGTCGCAATTATAACTAATATGATTTTTTTTATCTATGGCAAATACAACACTAATTAGGTATTGGTCGTAAATTTTAATTTTGAAAACATAATATGTTGTAATTCTTGACTTGTTATTGACAAATCGTTTGAATTATTACTCAGTTATACTTAGCTAGTTATTTGGTAAATACTTAATATATTTGGATTAAAATTATGAGAGCATATATATTGAACATATGAAATATCCAGGGTGACGATAAGGCACGTTTAGATTATACGGTTGCAGCGATATGGCCGTGTTAGCGCGATAATGTCTAAATTACCGCGTTATCGGCTCAGCTGCGGATTACGCCGATTGCCGCACAGATTTATTGTTTATCGGCTTATCATAGCACGGAATATATTGTTATGTTTTAGCGACTGCGTATTTTTTAAAGATTGTACTGTCATTTTAAGCTACGTCGTTATGTAAGGGTGAGGTTATCACGTTGAGTTTCTGCAGGTGAATGAGTTTTACTTTACCAAATAATATGTCACATGTAAATATTATATTAAAAATGCATTTATTTATATTGGTAACATATTATTTAGTTATGTTGTTTAATCATCAAGTGAAAAGAATTTGCACAAAATAATGATATTTATTTAAGTAAAAAAACATCAAATAATATTGTATCAACAACAGGATAGAAGATAAGAAGCAGAAATAAAACCTTAATGTCCGTCTGTTGGATATATTGAAACTATATATATGTATATATATATGACAATATGTATATATATATGACATGGAAAAATAAAGGAATATTTAATTTTTATTAGAAACTAACATCACCAATACATTTAATAACAAGTAAATATTTTAGCAAAAAACTCGACTTCATTTTAAAGACGGTGATTTTTTTAGTTTCATCTCCTACTTTTCACCCTTAGGGTTTACTTTGCGAATTTGTTAATAAATGATGCAGTTCTGAAGTAGCAAACATACATAAAAAATTAAATGAATTGAGAACCTCATCTTTTTTAAGTATGTTAATAATTAGTATTATAACGTTGAGACAAGACAATCAATAGCATATTTTTTTTAAAATAAAGCATTCATAATTTAGTATATTAAAGAAATAGCATAACCGCTGTGTATTTTGGCAGTTAAGTGATATATTGCCTATAATATTGTAATTTCATTAAGATACTTGTTTATTGAATAGTAATGAGTATCAACTCCCATTTTATATCTAGTTTGAAACGAGTGTAGAAACAAAAAGTAACTTAAAAATTTATTGAACCATTTTTAATTTCAATGTTTTAATGTAAATAGTCGACAAACGAGCAATACCACCTGATGGTAAGTCGTCGTCACCCATGGACATTAGTAACACAGTAAAGATATTACTGATGCATTGGCGGCCAATAAATGGAGAGGAAAGAAAGAAAGAAAGTACTGGTTCTCGAGCACCCAGCCGGAACACAACGGGTCGTTTGGCGGCTGACTCGAGCGGGGGAGTAGTAGCTAGCGAGGCAGGCTTCACGGAAAGATAATAACACCAGTAATAATATTATCCTTTATTCTGTTATTATTATTTCCTTTTTCTTTCTTATGTATCTGTGTAAATGAAATTAAAAATTAATTAATTTCTTATCATATAAAAAAATATGGAGGTCTTTGACAACCGCGTTAGGGTACGATAGATAGCGTTTGCGTTGTACACAAGTTAATAAATGTTGTATTCATAAATTTAATATTTTATAAAACAGTGTCAGCCCGGTCAGGCTAGTTTTGTTATAAATTAGAAGATTAAAAGATGTAAAGTTTAGACAAGTTAAGTTGTAAATACTCAATTTTAAAATTCAAAGAAAAAAATTTGTTTCTATATGTATTCGTCATTCAAAAAATTGCTAGCTAACGTCTAAATTTTTAAAAAAATAACAGTAAAACAAGCCTATGAAGCAACTTGGGCCGGTATATTCCGTTTATTGCTCGCACGTTAGCGAAAGCCGAACAAATTGAGTTAACACTTTGAGCCCTCAACCATTTGCTTCCAATTTGGCCGTTCGTTCCTCAATGTAGCCTCCTGTGTTTATCCCGTTCAGAAATAGTGCAAATGACACTAATTACGCCATTGTAGCGCGCCCGTGTTAATTTGTTGCTCATACCGTAGGTACCGAATTCTGCTAACCCGTATATCGTATATAGTCTTCGTGACTCGAAAAACTGAGATAACTGTTTTGTGATTTCATCTCAGTATGATGCAACTGACATTTATCATTCTGAAATCACTACATAGTGTAAAACGAAGTATCTATTTGTCTGTTTGAACGCGATAATATTCAAAATTACTGCGATGGTTTTTGATGCGGTTATTGGATTCAGTTAAATTGAGATACAACAAACGTTTAAATGTATGAGGTAAACATTAAACGTTCATAAAACGAATAACAGTCGTTTTTGGTGTGGTCATTTTTCTGGACATATTTTGTTATCCCAAATATGATCATATGCTGTGATTTCAAGTATAAGTTATGGTATACAAAGGGCGGCCTTATCGCTAAGGCAGTGATAACCTGAGGTGGCGGTATACAAAAACATACAAAAATATACAAAGCAATAGATAGGCTTACTTTCCTTTTATTTTGAATGTAATTTGAATTTCATTCATTTATCAAAGACTGATATGAAAAGTTGAATGGAGCATAATATAACATGCATTATGTTATTAAACTTGTAGTTTTCTTCAGCACTGCAAGAACCACTAATTCTGTCTGCTGTAGTACTAAAGCGAAACTGTAACTCCGACCATTTTAAATTGATTTTAATAAATGATAACCTCGTCGAAATAGGTTTCGTAGTTGCCTTGTAGCTCTTTATATTTAAGAGACGTTCTTAGATTACATACTAGTATTGTTATTTCTGTTTGATTCGTTATTTAATGCGCTGTTTTCATAATACTTAGATGAGTTAAAGCTAATATTGTGTTTAAGACATCGCCTAGAAACTATACAGTTACATAAACTCTTCCATGACGCTGCGCGACGCCAATGTTAAATCCGGATTTCTTCGGATGTCTTCAAATAATCAACTATAAATAAAACCCTCAAGAAGATGAACTTGATAAAGATGTCTCTTACGAATATAAACATAATTTTAAAAACAAGGTAAATAACTAACATATCTAATGTATGTAAGATATAGAGAACAGCTTCAGTGAACAGCCTTCAGCAGCTCAATTCACATGTTACAATAGCGTATAGAATAACAATATCGACAATCCTTATCCTTAATGCCTCATAATATATGATTAGAAAGGATTTAGATATAATTTCAACAGCATTTAGAGCTAAGGAAACAATGTTCAATTACATGCTTGTCAAGAAGTTCGTATTGATAGGTTGCAAATAATTATAATATGGTACCAAGTATCGTCATTTTTAACGCTAAAAATGTATCAATCATTAAAAATAAATGTTACATCTTTGAAGCATTATGAACTGTCAAACCTACTTCGATTCCTCATTTTACCTTCACCAAAGTTGATAGATAATTATCATAGAAGGACACGTAAATTGGAAATGCATGTAGCACTTTTAATCGAGTTCAAGTAGCGAGACAGGCATTTAAACTACAAGGTGAAAATTTAGTCAAATTTATTTGTTACATAAAGAAAGATAACATATCATACGGTATATTAGCCCCGGGGTTGACAAGATGAGTTTCAATGATACAAATTGATAATTAGTTTAGTCTATTCACCCTGTATATTACTAACTTATCAAAATAAAAACAATCCAATCTAACCACTATATCAGCCATTTCCGCAGTAAATATTTAAGTTACTCATTTAGAATGTGGGAATTACAAAAATATCATTGAGTATGTTATTGAATTGTAATAATTTGATAGACACTTATCAAGGAGTTGTACTGCGGTTGATACATGTAATCACTACGGCATACACATCCGGAAATATTAATATTATGCGTATGTATGTATCTATATTCACCGATTTCAATTATTAATATTTTTAATCACCTTTGGTTTCCTCAAAGTTAAAATATTATAGTTGGCGTGTTGGAGATCGCTGCTGCAGTGATAAGCCCGCCTGTTTTGTGATTTAATTCTTTTTAACTATAAATGATTAGGCTATATTGTATATATTGATTGCAAGTTAAAATAAATATTAAAATTACAAATTATAATTTTAATTATATTTTTAAGTTTATTCCTGTTTATTTCATAGTATCCATTAGTCTTTATAATAATAATTGACATGTTAGAATATTGTTATACTTAATTAAGGAAAAGGAAAACATCCAATTAAAAATAACTTACTAAGAAAACGAAAATATTATATATGACGTTCAAGACCCCTGAATAAATATTTATATCACACATAAAGTCTGCTTCGGTTGAGAATGACACCCTAAACACTACACTAGAAATATTTTTATTAGTCCTACCTTTCCTTTTTCCAAAAATACTCTCACTGACATTAACACGCAAGACTACATTAAAGTTGGTATAAGTACCATGTTTTGAAGTTGTCTATATCCACAAATAGCAACTGTATCCAAAGCAACAGTTACTTAATTTTATAAGGTGTTTTAGAAAAACCCCGTACAGTTAAATCTTCCTCGTATATCCTCCGGATAGTGACGCACGTGTTATATATATATATATTTTAATTATTGCGTTCCGATAAAGACTTGTTGGTACTACATGGTTATAACCATGATACGATATCAGGAACCCTGAACATTTTCCCGGCTGTTCCTTCTACCGAGGATCCTCTGCAACGACTTGCATACTAAACGGCCGTCTATTATCTTACATCTAATGCGGCGTCTTAATATCTTTATCTATTACACTGCGTGCTCCTACGCGCTTTCCTTCATTGCCATTCAATGCCAGTGTACACTACGTACTGTTATATTGTTATCACGTATATTTTTAGCCTAAGTCAATGCTAAGTTGCTTTATAACTTATTACCTCTACGTCTTTTTATAGCTCTAAGTGTCAATCAATGAAAGTTAGTTTATGTCTGTGGTTTGAACGTTGATTTTAGTTGTTGTTGTCATTGTTAACTCAGGATGAGTATTACATGCACTTTTGATTTTTTAAAGTTAAAATACGCTGTGCAAAGGTTGTGTGTCTACACACACTCATCGTCTACAATGATTCTCAATCGATAAGGAGTTTTATTTTTACTTAGACTCAAAAATAGATGGAGCCCCTTACACCCAGGTGACAATATTTAGTTAGTTTTAGTATAACATAGGAACTTATGTCAGATACTTTTATAAAATTCTCATAATTGACGTATAGAATGATATTCTTGGTACTTGTTTCCGTAAAGACAAGTCATACGTGCAAGATAAACATAAACCTGGAATTGCGTCAAATCCTTAAATTGACATCACTAAACAAACCTTGGATAAGAGCGGCAACATTCCGCCCTCGCATGGATTAAGAATGTTTAAACCTTGCTACTGCTCGGGAGTCAGTGTAAACAACGTTAAAGCAATACTATACCATACATACTAAATTAATTCTAATAATAAAAATACGTTTTTAGCAATATTAATTAAATTAAAGTGTTCTGTTTAAGCTATCTTGAAAGATCGTAGCGACATCTATGTTGTCATTGTAAAAGGAGTTTAAATCTATAAAGGAATTCTATACTAGTGACATCTGTGATTTGATGGCTAAACAAATTATCTACCGTTGTAAGTGTCCATTTACTTAAATGATACGAGTATTATTACGTTTCATATACAAATTCAAATACATTGGATATCTGAAAGTGAGTGCCAATTAAACAAGGGACTTTCTTTTTTACTTTTACGAATATATGAAGTTGTTGGATGGAGTTACTTCCGAGTTAACTTCACAATGCAACATATATTAAATTTAAATAGTAAATTTCACTAAATATGTGTTAATAAAATGCGAGTTATATTCAAAGAGATGAAGATAGTTTCAATAAACTATTCAATCTTAAAATGAAATAGTTAATGTTAACAATTGGGATCACAGGTCATTTCGTCGGCCGCAAAATTTGTAACATTTTAACGTCGCATGGTAATTGATGAAATAAATATGTTTTAGTAACGATGGAACTTTGAATAAAATATTATATTAGACATATATATAAAGACATTTTCTGCAGCTCATATCTATCTGAAATATCTTCTGATCAAACTGACTGATATGTTATTATATCAAATTTTTTTGTATTTTTTTAGAAACATCGAACATCTGTAAGCCTTTTTTAAGTCCATAAACGACAACTGGATCTACATACATTTTTATATAATTCGATAGATATACATTTACGTAGTCAATTGACTGGGTAGAAATTAGGATCAACCTTATTAGAATTTAGTAGGCACATATATCTACTCGTGTTGGCTTAAATGTTTTTTTAAATATTTCTTTACCTTTCCTTATACCGAGTCGAAATTCTGATATTATGTCATCAAAACAACATTAAAAAAACAATTTATGCAAAATTACACTATAATGCTAAGGAACTACAAAAGTATATTTACATAAAAAATGACTAAGATAAATCAATTCTTTTTTTATACATTTACTATTCGAGCTAATCTTGTAGGATTAAATGTTTACTATTAATTTTAAACCACCTGGAAACAACATTGAAACACTACGCTACTACACAGTACTTTTCCTTGTAATCCTTCATGAAAAACAGTAACATATCTACTGACTGAGATGCGTTGACAGCTCTAGAATTAAAAGATAAGCCTCTTTGATATACAAATACTCATACGAGGCGTTCCTAAACATTATCTCGTACAAATAAGTGGAACATAAATTAATCGGAGCTCAGTGCGATAGACAAAATACGTAATTCCACAGTAAATGTTACTATCGTAACTTGTGGTTTAGGTCCGTGTTTGTTCTTCACCGTTAACAGCCTCCGTATCCATCTGCGTCAGATAACGGTGGTTATTGCAAATTTTGTGATTAGTTTAACTGCAATATTTGTAATTCACTATTTATGGCATGGTTTATATTAGCTGCATCTTGCTGATTGTATGTCTCTGCATGTGTGTTTATGTTGTGTAATGGAAAATTTTAAATAATTTTCAGATATAAAAATATTTAGAAATGTCAAACCCACATATATATGGAAGGATTAAAAAGTTCAGACCCTACTAAGCGATACAAGAGGTGGCCTTATCGCAGAAGAGTGAGTATACTATTTAAGATATTATTTGACATTCATCACAGTAACTTATAGAAAAAGTAAAATATACATGGTTGAATCGAATAGATTGAAATCAATTGAGAAGCGCGAAGACAAAGTTTGGAATATTTTGAAACATTATACGATTTTAGGTGATTTATTCGGTTAGTTTCATTGTTGTTATGTGTATCGTAAAATATATATTTTAAACAATATTTATGCTGTACTCTTAATATGTTTAAGTATTATTAACTTTATAGTATAAGTGATATTTATTAATATCAGTATTGATTCACCATGTTTCCGAGTTAAGTATAAATCCAAACACGCGGCACTTTTTTTTTATTTATGTTAAAAACCGACAAACGAACAGACGAGCCACCTGATGGTAAGTAGTAACCGTCGTCCATGGACATCAACAAGACCAAAGGTATCACTGATGCGTTATCGGCCAGGAAATGAGAAGAAGATATGAAAGAATGTACTGGCTCTCAAGCCCCCAGCCGGAACACGACCAGTCGTTTAGCGGCTGACCCAAGCCATGAGGGTGGTAGCTAGCCAGGCAGGCTTCACGGAAAGATAATAATATCAGTAATAATATTAATGACTTAATAATAATACTGATAATATAATCCTTACGCGAAGCCCTACCACCAAGCAGGCTGGCTTCTGTCCCCTCTTACGACACCTTTTTCTACCAGCATGGGATTGGGGGGAGTATTCTAGGCCGCCCCAATACGGCCAAACTGGGCCGCCGCAATACGCACTTTATTTAACTACAGTTTATTATCAAAAGATTATCATACTTTTGTAGCTTTCAAATCGTAAAATGCAAAAATTTGTGACGTATTTTTAGCTACACTATTATCAAACATTTACTCAGAGATAAGGACTTAACAATAATGTCAAGAACAATTACAATATTTGTGTCTAAATACATTCGCGTCGAGATTGATGTAAATACGTACTATTCCTATGGTCTACGTAACATCCGTGTGATGAACTGACAAATGATAAGCTTTATTTGTTTACGTGTGTACTAAAATATTTACTTATCAGCTCTAATTTCATAAACCACTTAGTATTGTTATAGAAAATCGCACATTTGTGTTTTATTACTTATTGTAAAAACCTTAAAAATAGGAATGCAATGGGCGGACCTAATACCTGATGGCATTCTCTACCAAACCTGGGTGCTAGTGACAAAACTTGGTAGGTGTGTACAATATATGTATTAAAATTTATAAAAGATAAATTAATATCAATTACTAAAGTTTTCATACATAATATAGATAATACATATATAAAACCTACGTACAGAAACAGAAATTAAATTTAATGTTGTGAGTCTCACATAACGTATTAACTGACTTTAAAGTTATATGTATATGTGTGTGTGTGTGTGTGTGTGCATGTGTGTAGCCAAGTAGTTTATTCGTCGTCGCCCGCACTTGCTTTGTGAAAGAATTCATCGTGAGGTAACCCATAAAACTGAGAGTTCCTCATAATGTTCTCAAAGGTATGTGAAGGTTGTCTACTCGCACGTGGTTAGCCTGGCGGACTATGACTTTAATTTTTCTCATCACGAGAGGATACCCAAGCACAGCAGTACGACAATATGGATTGTGATGTGTTTCAAAGATGATTATTGATCTAAACAATTTTTTTCAAATTTGCCTCTCTAAAGTAATCCCTTTTTTTACTTTTGATAGGTTAACATCTGATCCTATAAGTGTTCTCGCATATTAGTTTTTATGAAGTGCCAATTTTTCGCAACTTCATTGAATTATTAAGTCACTTTCAACTATAACTATCAACTACTTCAATAATTTATTAGCTTCCCGTACCGACTTTGTTCGAGTTCAACAATTCATTATTATCCATATACACTTGATGAATAGCCAATGTCCATTTCGAATAGTGTTCCCTAAAATTAAATAATGCTACAAATAGGTACCAAGGTTCCGAAGATTACCTTCCGCATATACACACATCCACAAAATTCGTACTCTCTCTTTTTATTATTAATAAAGATTATGTTAAAGTGTAAATGCATAATTCTATTACTAACATTATTTTGGCCCTTTGAAAGGAGAGAGATTGTGAAACAGTAGTAGAGAATTGACCGCAAATTTATAACGATGAAGGAAAATATCTCTGCTTTACCGTACGGCCTTATGTCCGAAGCAAAATTATATTTCCTAAGTATGGAATAAATAACTCCCACGTTACATATTTCATATTGATTATTTGCTTCCGGTGGCACTATCGTTCAGTAAACAGTCGTGTAGGCGAATTAATAAGATTTATTAATTAATATTATTAGTAGGTACATTCATTCACATTCAAAGGTTTTTCTAATTCTTTATTGCCCTTGCAATATCAAATTATCATGTAAGTGATATTGATAATGTTATCATCATCGTTCTTTATATTGCACGGTGAGGAGTTTTGCATTTAATTATATTACTGTATAAAAGTATAGGTATGTTAAAATATGCTGCTCACATTTCTTTATACTACTAGAAGCCGTGGTGAGTTTCGTTCGTGAGATGTAAGAATCTACTGACGAGAAAATTGTACAGATAAGCAAAATATTATATATCGGTAAGAATTAATGTTTTGACGGGTGACCTCCTCAAAGTTCATACTATTCTGGTGCAACTCATCGTTGATAATTCATCGTGTGTAACGAAAGTGCATACATCTTGAGTTGCATCGTGAAAATACGTTATGATTTTTTTTCATAATACGATATTAAATGTACAATAAAAAAATCGGTTAAGGGATTATCATAGTTAATGTTTGGATTTATTAAAAATTAATCAAATCATTTTTTTGAACTCATGTCACGCTATCTTTAACAGGACTTGCATCCCGGGAGTTCTCATGATTCTGTCAATCTCAGTTTATGTGTTGAGTAACAATTGGCGACGCGTGCCTAGATTAGTTTCCATACATAATAGAGGTCGTAAAGAATGTACATGATAGTACATATAAATCATTTACATTTAATCATTTATAAATTATACAATTATCCTTCATAAACTTTGTATGGTGTAACATCTACATCTTTGCGGAGACTTGTTCTGATATTAACTATAATAAAAAAAATGTTAATTAGTTTCACTTTATTTACATAATAATTACAATTTTTAATAATAATAAATGTAATTGTTTATTAGAATTAACCATAAATAAATATATATAAGATAAAATAAAAAAATAAACAATAATAAATGGCCTTGGTGACTATGCTGTATTGCTTTCCGGTAAAATAATAGATCATATAAATTGGACAGATATGTCTACTATATAGCATAAATATAAATCTTTAAGTTTTCAAGTCACACAAAAAAAATGTATAAATTAATTTACTCATATTACCTTATATTATAAAATCAAGCCTTATTAATATAATCACAACTAAATAATATTTTAACGTTTTGTTACAAGGTGCTAAATTCGTTCCTGGCACAATAATACTCTATCATCAATTTTTTATTTTTCAATATAAAATGATGTGTCAAGATACAGAAAATAGAATAAAACAAGAGTATGTCTCATTTTACTACAATATTAAGCGTAGACTGTATAAGTAATATGTATATTTCAATCGCGCGTTAACTCCCCTAAAACAACTAACAAAGCACGTGAAGTGCGAACTGACGAATGGGGCACAAATCGTTCCGAATAAATTGTAAGTTCGGCGAACATATCCATTGTAATTGTGGTGCTAGCCGTGATTGCAGCAAGAGTTAACACATAATACATTACGGTTTGTGTCACAACACAATCAGGCCTCGGCGAGGACGAATCAGGCGCCGAGAATCGTAATCTGGGTTAACAGGGGTCAAACGACATCACAAATTCCAATACGATATTAGACGTATCTGTGGCGGGAATCAACGGTTCTATGCGCAGTTGAGCTTCCTTGTTGACACGCTTGGGAGGATGTCTTTGCCGACTTATTTGATACAAGTTTAAAATCAGGATAATATAATAAATTGCTTTTTTTTATTCCACCTAGGTTATTATGAACATTTTTCGAAGGTCAACTGACACCATCGTTTAAGAAAGTCCCTCGGGAGAGGAAGCGGTAATAAACTCCCAAGGAGAATATTTTCTACTGACAGTCACAAAGAAAGCTTATTACTTACAGTGCAACAACTTATGTAGGTATTTTGTCAATACACATATGTAGTATTTTTTTGCTTATACTACTGTTTCGAAAAGCTGCTTTAGCTTTTGCTTTTATTCAGGAGAAAAAAGTAACTCCTCAGCATGTTTTTTATTGTATTTTATTATTATAGTATTTAATGAGACATTTTCTTGTCTACGCGAACCTGGTTGTTTCGCTACTATGTTCAGGCTTCCTTATCATAGATGTATTCGTTGATATTATAATATCCTTTACCTATTAGATGTGCTTTCACACGCGGCTTTAAAGTCCACACATCGACACTGGGACTTTATTGTAAAAATTTGCGCCGAGCCCCGTAAAATTACAGCACCTCCCGTACCTAAGTACCACGATGACGTAACCAAATGTCTTTTCTATTTTTAATTAATGCATATTTTTTGTTTGCTTATGCTTACATAAAAAATTTAAAACCCTTATTATTTGACTAACGTATAATAGGCTGAATAAGAAAGAAATATAGAATTAGCATTTTCTTATATATTCTCTAATATTCCTAAAAAATAAAAAATGGTTTTGGATAGGTCACTTTAAGTTCATTATATATTCTCTTCCTCTTTGGATAAGAATGTCTCGATAACATCCCTGGTGTACGGAGGTCCAAATACAGCGGTCAACGGTTATCATCTATCTCACTTATCATTATCTCTTCGTTTGCTGTATTTATAAAAGCAGATTAAATGACACATTGCACAATGAACTATCTATTTAAAGAAGTACTGAAAATAATTTTTCTGTAGAAACCAAACTAGAATTAAAATTAAGCAATTAGGAATTGCACTTTAACGAAATCGTATTTTACAATATTGAAAGAACTTATAATTAATTTGTTTAGAACTTGTTAGGCAATATTATTATTTGCTTGAACAAACCCAACAATATGGATTATATTACGTCCAATTTGTAATGCTATTATGAACTCATAATTATACTTAAACAGAATTTTAAAATATAATGATTCGATTGGCGCGTGCGCAGCTTGATATTAAAGTATTCAAATTCCATAAAATAATACATGTTAAACCTGTTTCACAACACAGATAAAATTATAGAAAATACTAAGTTAAGCTAAATCAAGTTTTACTTATTTTTGCTAAAACTATACAAACTTGTTCATTTAAAACAAGATTGGGACAACGGGTTCCCGTAGAGACTAACGAAATATTAGTTTATTATGTAAGAATCGAGAAAATACGTTTTGTATTTCAATAAAAATTCAATATACATTTTGTGTTTCAATAAACAATACTATAACAAAAGTATTATTGCTCTATATTTTAATAATCGTATAGAAATCTCATTATGTCTACCTCCTTGGCGTAGGAACTTCAAAGCTTAAATAATATTTCAGCCCAAAAAGTTGACATAAAATTATGATACACAAACAGATAACCATGAGAACAATGTGCTACACTTAGCTACATCGACAGATAGACCCTGTATACACCTGTATATACCCTGTATACTCAGTATACCCAAATGCAAACAGCATTTATACCATTTCTATGTTTTGCCAATAGACAAGTCACGTGCGCTCTTTTTAAAAGGTCCGATCTGAGATTCGCCACATTGGTGAATAATGGCCACTGGTGACTCGCAAAGCTCAATGAATGTAATCAGTGCGGTCGTGAACACTCCGCGCGACTGACGCAACAACTATCCAATTTGAAACACGATCGCCTTAAGTGGTTCGACTTTTCTTAGATCAGATTTAATGAACAACTTGTATCAAGTGTTACTACCTCGAATAGATTTTCGTTGTTACGCTTTTATTGGCGGTTGTTCGTCCATTTATAAGTTGCGTACGAGTTCAGGACTGTATATATTTGTTGGTATTGACTCCAAAAACGGAAGCTCACCGTTTTGATTCTCGATCGTAGCAGATATATATGAGATAAATACTCGTAAAGTACCGTTTATAGTAGGACTACCTTGACACCTTCTGATTCTATTGTGTATGATTCCATAGGTGGGTTGTGTAGTTACAGCTAGGTAGCTGTGTGTGATAGGTATTAACGTTTGTAATACCAGCAAGGTCACTGACGCGTTTCCGCTCAAAAAGGAAACGCTAAAAATTCATGACTATGTTATGTAATCGAGATTTTTATCTATTTTTTACATTTTTCAGAACCTATCATCGGAGCTCCGTCGCAGTAAAACGTCTCCGCGGCGGTCGCCGGAGGAACGCGCGGTACCGCGGCCGCCGTCCGCCCCGGTGCACCACGATCGCACGCCTCACACCCCACACCAGCATACCCCCCA
>PDGT01000063.1:821861-1107692 GCA_003671415.1 Megathymus violae | reverse complement strand
CCCCCACACTCCGCATACTCCGCACACTCCTCATCTCTCACCAAAAAAGGAGGCGTTCAACAATTTGCTGAATAAAGGCATTTCTGGTGAGTATTTACATAAACTATAAAATGATTTTATTTTAACAAAATATCGTCGGGGTTTCACTTACTACGTGAAATCATAAGTCAACAAGGAATGTGAAATTTCAATTGAATATTGTCTACATTAAATATAAATAATTAATTCTATTATAATGTTAATAATGACATCAGTTTTAACAACACATTATTTTTGTAATGGAAGTAATACAATAAGATAATATTATTAGAAATACCGAGGTCTGAAAATCTTAAGCGGGTTCACTCCCTATTGATCTATGGAGTCGTTAAACATTGCGTTATAAAAGCTTAAGACACAAAGCATCATAGCTGTTCATAAATTGAATAGTATTCATATAGACATTTATTCGCAGTCACGCGTGCCTCGCCCCTTTGTCGCACCGAGCCATCGTCCGAGCTCATCTCCTCGTTAATCTGACTCCATAATTGATTCATAGATATCTTTCACAGCGCCAGCTCGACGTGGACATGCGATTGATAATTCCATTTCTCGGTATTAAAAAATATGACCGATTTTTATTATCGTTCGGCAGTGCCTTCGTGTGTAAAGATTAATATCGTAAACTGATTGACTTATTTTTGATGGTTGATATGTGAAGTTATCCGAGACTCTTAGATGATTATGATACAAGAATAGGTAGAAGATAGGCAAGAGTTAAGAAACAATAGAAGCCATGTATTTTTTATTTTATTTGATGTTGATCATAGACAAAAAGAGAGATGAAAGCCAATTAAAAAGTAGGTACCCCGTTTCTTTTACTTTTTAGTTTCATTTAGATTTATCAAGCGTTTCATAAATTTTTTGCCTTTGCCTTATTACGAAGATTGTTATATCATGAAAACCGTATAACAATTAGTGCAGTAGTTATTGAGAGTTTTGAATTGATAGTTTTATTTTTATTTAGTAATTTGGATCAAGTACCTTGGAAATTTGGTCATATAGCCATTAGGTCACAAAGTAAAATTGTAATATGGGTATATTATCCTCAATTATATAAGTTTAAAGTAATAAATTCTTTAGTAACGCAATGAATATATTATTAAGCAAGTCGGTAGTGCTATATACATTTGTTATCTAAAGCACTTCAGACAGTAATCGCGATCTCATTAAATACATAGAACAAATACCGTTGCAATCGATTTATGAGTCTAATGAATGTCCAACTAGGGGTCTACGTATAATCCGAGCACCTAATTTCACGATCAGTTTACCGTCGCGTTGCCCGTGAAATCCAAAACGACATGAATCTATCAACTCCCATAGAACAGACCTTTAATTCTCCGTCGTTTATTCCCTCCGCAATAATTTTCCATTCATTCTCCGCTCTTATGAATCATAATCTCTAAATCTCTGTAAGTTTTCCGTCCTTGTTTGGTGTTGTGCAAATCTTTATTTCTATCCTTGTCTAGTTCTTTTACCCCTTAAATCTAATCCGGGACATCCCGTCGTCTGTCCGTAAGTCTCGTTCAAAGCGTAATCCGGTGTACGCACGCAACACACATTGATACAAGGTTATGTCACACGATTAAAGCTCGGAACAGGAGATATTGGCTAGTAATAAATTATTTTATATTGTATAATTAAAAACAATATTTAAATAACTTCAAATAAATACATTACGATCGTTGTGTTCAGTGTCACCATTACAGATGTTTTAATTAATATCTGCGTTGAAATACATGTGTGCCTTCGTAAAATCAACATTAATCATTTATTTTCATTAATATAATTTTATTTCATGTTATATACATTACTAAAATCAAAGTCAAACCATAAGATTTAATCAATTAGTCTCCAATATTTCTTCTTTTGCTACCCTCCTGAATTTAATGTGATTTGGCATGCATGGGGCTCCATCCATTCTTGACTCAAAGACAACCTTCCCTGCTCGTGGTGAACCCTGCTTAAGAAAGGGCGAGCTATGGTGCATCATTCCGCGTTTTGAAGGTTGCTAGGCTTTATATCACCCGGTTTAATCCCGATGGTAGTTGCATGGTTGTAGGGTATTTCACCCGCCTCGTTAGTTACCACCCTCATTCTAAAATCGACCTTGAAATGTGTTTCGGTCATAGTGTCGGTAAGCTTGATAATACGCGTCTCCCGTTTCTTTGTCCGTCGGCAACGCTTTCATGATGCCTTTGGTGTTACAGATGTCGATAGGAAATTGTCACCATTTGTCATCGGGTGGCTCGTATGCTCGTTAAACGACTAGTAACACAAAACATACGCATAATTTTCTTGTTTGTACTCTTTATAGAATTTTTTTGAGATCCCATCATACGGTTGTCTGAAAACAAGTGGTACACTTTATCGCCTTGAATTACCAGTATGGTTTTGTAGAGGTGAAGTAATTAAAAAAAATTAAAATAATCAACAGGATTTTTAATAAAAATTGTGAAAACGCAAAAAACCTCACCGCAAACGTTTATTTCGTGTTAGAACTATAAATAGTTTAGCGACTGCTAACTTATTATATAACAGCTTAATAATTCGCATTTCGCATCACTTAAAATGTAAATATATTACGCAGATGAGTTTGTAAGTAATGAATAAATCAAGCTTATCTATAATTGTGAACAAAAAACAAGTAGAATGTTTTTAAAAGATTATAAATAACTATGCCGGTTTAGCAATGAAATCAATATAAGCATAAAGAAAAATATAATTTTTGAATACATTAAAATCTTACAGTAATAAATCGCTCTGTTCAAAAAAGCATTCCAAAGTCAAAATTATTATTATCATTCATTCCAAATTATAACAATCGTTGTTAATTTTTAAACTGTTAATTCTTATTAAGTAATAACTTCTAAACCTGAAACCGATGTATATCACGAAAACTAGTGTTTTATTACTTATGTAATACACTTTATTATAAATAATATTAAATTGCAATGTTAAGCACAATGACAATTATATAAAAGGCAATTTATTCGCTCTGTAACGATGTATTGCAGATATTAAATAAAATTAACATTATCATTTAACGTACTGACAGCTAGTATTATATAAACTTGGTGTAATGTATAAATATCACAGCCGCCAAAGACAGGAGACGGTTAATTCCTAAGCGACTAATCGCGCGTTATAAATTATTATTACCGAGTTGAGCGTCGATCCGCGGTGATTAGAGATTTCACAATGCGCCCGGTCTTTTTGTTAGCTTTTACCTGCGTATAGTCAGAATGTTCACAACTCAACAATTTAAAAATTTCATACAGTATTTTAAATTGATGTAGTCATAGAAAAGGGGCTTGAAGTCCATTTGATGTAAGACGGACAGTTTGGCTTTATTATGTGCTAATTTGTATTAAATACAGGTCTTAAGAAGTTAGTAAAATTTGTAACGTTATATGTATTTGATTGTTACTTGAGGATTTTTTTCTATCCTGTGACACTACATATTGCCATTTAAGCCGTTTCCCATCTCCAAGTGTTTATAATTTCAAACACTTTTTTATAGATATTTTTATGAACAGTTTTTCTACATAATGAAAGAAGCACCAGAAATTGAGAAAATAATTTCAAAAAAGCCTTTTTAAAATTTAAATAATAATTTGTGACTGTGTAAGCTGACGGTACTCACCATACATATATGATTAAGCCGGTTTTATACAGATAAGCCGATTTATATTTTGTAGTGTCACTTTAGTTTTTTTTTTTAATCTTCCATACGCGTTTAGTTAAGTTTTATTAGCTAAAAACGGTATTTTTAATAAATTAAAGTTTAAGAATTTGCGTTTTAAACCTCACCACTCATGAAGTGTGGTAGGGAACTGATGTTGACAATCTCAATTAATTCATGCTGAGATTATTATAGTACTTGTATTAATAATTATATAATTATTACCATAAACGATTAGTATATAAAAAAAAAATATTTATTTTGAAATTGACTGTAACATTTTATACTTTTTTACACACAGCAGTTACAAAGATTTACGCACCTCGTATGGCGGAAAGAATGGTAGGCATCAAACCGCAACCTATTATATAGAATAGACCGTAATATAAAACATAGATTATGGGGCTGAGTAACAATCAAAATAGAAAACTTTAACTAGCGATTATCAGAAAAACTTCAACCAATGTAATTAAATAAAACGGGTATGCTAAACCACAACGCATACCTATGTAGATTTTAAAAATGTACGGTTAACCTTAATAATTTTACTCATTAATCATTCTCTCAGTTACTTACTTAACTTTCCACTTTTTGGGCCTACTGGAAGAAGTTTTTGATTAAAAATAAACAGTGCCCTTGTACATAGTTTTCTTAAATATATTTTGTTTCCTGTAGTTTTATTGCGTGTACGAAATAAATAAATAAAAAAAGGTTCAATTACAATATAAAAAAATGGTTAACCATGTTTAAATAAAAGTGATCTCACTATGAAATCCCTTGTGAGTTTGATTTGCTGTGCCATCCATGATAAGCTTTCGAGAGTGGCATAGTTCAAGAATGTATCGCGCGCTTTTAGTTTGTAAGTGATGCGGCGCTACAAACAACCTTGATCGCAACAAACTCTGATGTCGTCAATTTATCATGGATTCTTTAATTGCAAATTGAGATTCTTTTGACGCTAGAAATAATTCGGATTTGGCGTGTAATAAACAAATCACTCCACGATTTCCAGTTTCAGTTAAAATGTGTATTGTGTTTTAATTTACCAGGCTTCTTGTGTTTTATTTTAAATAGATTTGAATATATTATTATTATATGTTAAAATGAGCAATGGATGGTGGTGCAAACATCTTTTCGCTCCACTGTCACTTTGAACATTATATTCGGCAACAATGCGATTTAAGTCGCTAAACTGACCTGGCGTAGAAGGGAAGCGCCACATTGGCTCTCAATACAATTTCGCTGTGTCCACGCCACCTTTGCATTCATTGTTATTCGATACTTATCAGATTTACGACACGATGTAGTATATCTTAATTATTTCATTTGCAGCAGTATCATTATTAGACATAGTGTACAAAATATTACCTGAGATAGGGTATACCTGGTATACCCTATACCTGGTAGGGTGTTTAAATTTCAGGGGTTGGACTCGATTAACATAACATAGCTAAGCCTCCTCTAATACATTGATTATAAATTTAACACTTATGCTCTTTTACAAGTCGTGCGGATATTTTACCGCTCATAAATACTTGTTTCGATATATTCATATAAAGTGTAGAGCAGGGATGTCGGTGTGGAGGGTACCGGGTTTTATCTGCTCTCGACACGAGGGTGATCGTCGAATTATCCGGATAATCGCGCTTCCCGTCCGGGTGTACGCACACAATGCACACACACACACATCGCTAGTCTCGAAATAAGAAAGGAGTTAATTTATATTTTTGTAACAATATAAAAATACTTGGGAGCCGCTCCAGTAAGTTTGGTGATAGTAAATAAATACGATATTGAGGATACTGTATATGCTTTTTTTAAGGTTTTTTTTAAAGGTTGCATTTTTTAGGGAGCTTAAGTTGTGTGATTTTTTTTGACGTTGTGTTGTTATGTAATAAGTCGCTTATGGAGTTTTGTTAAGCTCCTCATGTAATCCTATCCTCATGTAAGTTAAGTTCTTCAATTCAGTTTCAAATAAAGTTCAATTTAATTTACATAGGTAAAGTACTTAATGCTCACACATGCCCTCGCACTAAGATTATCTGTGCTTCAGTTGGCATACACTGAAATAAGTAATCACAAACATTCACGATATAACCGCAAACATTGATTTGTCGCATAAATATTTGCTCTGACCGAGAATCGAGACACCTCGCCGAAAAGGCAGGGCTACTATCTACTACTATCTTGACTACATGATGACACCATTCTTTTTGAGGTTTGTTTCCAAATTCTATCTCTCTCAAGCATTTCATGTGTTAACGATAAATTTAAATGAAATTATGCTAATCAGAGAAGCAAACCTAAGTTATAAAAAGGTGCTTGGGCTTCTGTACTTACATTTGTTTTAGGTATTACTACAGGATACGCAACACAGTATGAGTATGTATTTAGTGAAGAGGGGCGTCACATTTGGGGGTTACGAATAGCTCGCTTATCTCGACGCTACAGGAGACTGATCCACGGATGATCCGGCTGAGAGAGATGTCCACAGATCTATATATCTTTTTTACACGTAACTTTTGTAAAAAATAATATTCTGCATGTATGCTATATATTATATTATGTACATTATAATTGTGTTAACTGTTTATTTATTCACTTTTACTCTAAACCGATAAACTTGATTAAAATTCACAAGCAAACGATCGAGAATCAAGGTCAAATAGCCATCAAATTCATATGCACATATACTTGTTTATGTGCAAAATGCAGGTAAAATCCGTAAATTAAATAACGATATACTGACCAAAGTCAGTGGATCAATCCAGTGTTTTAAGGTGCCATCTTGGATTTGAACTTGGATTTATCAATGGGGTGCTCATATATCGGTACTCACGATGAAACTAAGTAGGTCTGTTTATGATATTAGAAAAATAATACACCTTGTGGACGTGAAGACGGATAGGCTAACAAGTCATAAATAAAAAAAAACCTATTTTCATAGTCTTATGTCTTATGGGATATTGACTTGGTGTAAAGCAGCTTTTATTGATTATATATTTGTATTGCAGCAAACAGCAATTGGAGCTATACACAGATTTAAGTCGCGTTGGTCTGTGACAAAAATTAAAAAAAAAAAAATGTACTATAGTGTACCGTAGTCTCTCTATACACTTAAAGTAATTGAGTATTTATACAAAACAAAATGTACAAGCAAACAAGTGATACATGCAATCGTGAAACATGATATATACATTATTTGGTAACGTCTTTATATCAGCTACAAAAGGCACAGCGTTCTTTTATGAGGTTCGGTGTTTTAATGCTGTTTCAAGGTTCTAAAGTGATTTACCTATAGGAACATTCAAGTGACGTGTTGAAGCCCAGCCTATCGGATGTTATGGTATAAAGGAATATATAAATGACAAGGACACATGGAAATTATCAGTGCCGCAATCGATTACGCGCAGGGTAGAACTTACTTTTAAATTGTCACACATTAATTGAAAACTTGTGCTGAGGAGATTCTTTCGCTTTTTATTCTCCTGAATGTTAAAGCTACTTTTTGAAAAGGCAGTAGAAGCAAAACATGACGTGCATAAGTGTATTTACGAAACAGTTAAATGATTAAGTGATTTTGAATTTGGTAACAGGTACCATTTTTTTTGATTTTCGCACCAACCCCCTCCCCCTTGGTGGCCGTCCTCGGCGTTATGTACAGGGCTCCGGGATCTCGAACGGAACGCAACCGGAGTCCTGAACGCGTGCTCCGCCGGACTCTGCTCCTGATGAGCCTCCGCCCAACCCCCTCCTTCCGATGTTTACGGCAGTATGCGGCCACGTATATCGTTGTCCTTCCCGGGGTCGCTGACTGGACAGTTTGAGCTCCCACCCTAGATGCCCACAACCCCGGAAGCCCCCTTTAAGTCGCCTTTTACAACAGGCAAAAGATACCGTAGTCCTATTCTGGTCCCGAGCTACAGGGACATGGTAACAGGTACCAAGGATTGCACTAAGAAGTTGTCGGTCTTAAATAAACCGATACACCCGTTTGTTAATTGCCTTTCAATTTTTTTACGAGTAAACAGAATTATAAGTAAATAATATGTCATATATAAAGTAGCACTTGAAAAAGTTATTGCTGCTTTTCAATAGAATTTGATTTATCTAGTACCTTTAACGCAACCACTAACTTTTCGCAAAGCCGGAATTTATTATAGACAAAAAATATCGGCAACATAATCCGACCAGATTTACGCTATTCATGAGATTACGTTTCCAAGTTATTCGACAAGGCCGACAACTTGAATACCGTTCGCCTAAAGCTAGTTGTTTAATGATATCCAATTTTGTAATCCGATTAAAAATACACTTATCCCTGTCTCTACTAGTCCCTAAAAATAGGCTAACGTCTTACGAACAACTGTGATAATATAAGTTGTCTAATAAATGAATTGAATAAAATTAAATGAAATGCATATTCGGGTTGCTTGACTCGTTGGTACCGGTTGGGGGCATCAGCGACGCGTTGTCGTCCAATCCAAGAAATATAATTCTGATTTTTAACTGGCACTTTGGAAATATGTAAAAAATGATATTCATTTTAATGCTGTAGCTTATCAGGCTGATAAAATCGGCACCACCATGTAAGTATCCCGTTAGAATTAAATTATTTGATTCTGACCTTCCACAGAAGAGACCGGGCCCTTTTCCTTATCCGTGGTTCAAACGGGTGGACCACGAGTAAGAAAATTGGCTTGAATTCAACTACGGATGGAGCCCCTTTCACTTTTAAACCTAAAAGGATTGGTACAAAGTTTAAAAACTTTTAAGTTACCGTTAATTTGAGATCTTTAATATCTATCCAACTTGATTCAAGGGTATCAAATCTTCTTTCTTTACCCAACAAAGTATACCAGGAGAGGCTGCGCGAACTCCAAATCAGAGCATGTTACACCAAAAATACTTTTTAACACCTTAAGCTTCTTTCGTAGACTGAAATTCAGTATACATTATCCCCGTACTCGAGTTACTGATATATTCTAGAAACTCGCGGTCGAATAATCCGGATTAGCCTTATCCAAAGATAAGTTGTTAAATAAATCTAGTAGAGACAAGGGTGAAGGTGAACTCGTAGTTTTGAGTATCTCATGTATAAAAAGCAATTTCAAAATATTCATTTGGAATTATGTATAATTATTTCAAGGTTAGTAACGAAATTGAATTTTGATTTTTAAATTAGCATAGTAAAAAGATTTAATGTTTTAGTCATCATCGTTTAAATCTTTGAAAAACATACTGTAGTGATTTCATTCTGCACACTATTCTTTCCCAATACGCGAAAGATTTCCCTCAGACTTTCGTGCCCATTATTTTGGTGAAACTTTCCAATAACATACCAATGTTTGGTACTATAATTTATCTGTCACATGTTTAGCAGCCGGGAATCAAAATCGGCCTTCGGTCTGCGTGTAGCATACTACAGACGGGGATGCGTAGTCATCTTAAACTTAATTATTGTCTTTATAAAGAACTTGAACAAAACCTTCTATCAGGATTTAATTACACTTACTCCCTTAAAATATCATTTGGTTGAAGCAAGTATTTTGTAAAAACCAATTATTTATAAACATTTAATACATTTTTTGGATTTATTTCGCAAATCTTCTTAGGTAGGTATAATCTAGATCAGTTGTGTACGTAATCCGGATTATGGTTGATCCCCGAAGTATAGAGATCTCTCTATATGTGTATGAAGTCTCGTCAAAGTATATCTTATAGAAAAATACAGTAGCTGTTGTTGGTTTAAACATGCATGGTTGGAATGGATTCTCTTTGTATATTAAATCACGATGTTTTTTTTTCGTATAAAAGACTAATGTATCACTAGCGGCCCGCTCGGACTTCGTTCGGGTTGAACAATTATATCCGGAATAATGGACCTTTCAAATGGTAAAATAATTTTTTAAACGGCCGCTGTGGTTCTGGAGATTATTCTCGACATACACGAACTTTAATTAGTATATATCAGCAAAAATAACAATGAATTAAATTTTCGATTCTTCATATTGAATTTTTATATTATTATCTATTGAATATTGGCTCCATCCATTGGCTGTCCATGGCAAACACACTTCTCGTAATTAAAGAGGCTTCAAGTGAACCTTGATTCGCTGCGTCAGCGCGGAGTGATATATCAATAACTCTTAAAGGTCGTCTTTATAATCTTTTTAAGTTTATTCTTAAACCTTTTTACCTAACCTTCTTTACCTTGGTTATCTAAACCTTCCTCGATATTAGTAAAAACGTATACTTATGTGTCAAGTTTTTGTGATTATCGCGTTCGGACACTTCGGCAGTTTTTTTTTTTTCACTATGTATATAATGAATATTCACGATCGTTTCTACTAATTAATCTATTCTGTAATGTAATTCTTTATTTTATATTATCCATATATTCATGTAATAAAAACTACCGTCGGTCGCGTAATTCAGCTTAGGGAGTTACGTCGAGTGTGAGTTAGTACTCTAGAGTGTGTAAATTTTAAACTAAACTGCACTGAGTTTGTGTGTGTGTCTTTCGCGTTCAGATGTAATGTAAAATCTTTTAATAAATAAATGCTTCTATATTGTATTGTATACTATATTTTATTCTCCGTATTGCGACATGGACGTACACAAATATGACGTCACAATCGATCAAAACCGGAGAAGAAACCTGATCTGTTACAGAGATGTCCGAGTCCATTTGAGATTCGAACCCAGGTCCTTTTAGTCGGTGGGATTACCTGTGAACTACTACTGATTGGGTGATCACTACTTGACATAGGAAATCAGAAACGAAAATAAGTTGTTTTTAGTGTTTGGAGAATATTGTTATTTAGATTTCATTAGAATAACTTGTGGGTTATGTCATTTTAGAATTAAGATTAAAATAGCAGAGTATTTCCCTGTGAAAATTCACAGCACTACTGCGAGCGGATACAATCTACATCCGCTGGTCGCTTAATCCGGCTTAGGCCTTATCCGTAGAGTGTGGGTGTGAGATGTCTCTGAATCTTTGTGTTTTACTGCGGGTGGCCGACAAAGAACTTTTTAGATATACGGGTATTTGAGTATAAACAAATCGTATACTTAGGGCTTGGTTACATAAAGATACCTCAAAACTTACTAACAAAGCTTTAATGACTTGGTGTAACTTTTCTAGATAGTTTTTCACAATAACTTCTAATAAGATAAAGTTTTATATTAATGATTATAATTAACATTTAAGCATATTTTAATATATTATTCACAAGGTGTTGTCATTTTAGTGCAACACTGCTTATAATTTGATATTTTTGTAATATTATTATATGCTAATTAAAAAAACTGGTAATCTGTGCAAATTAATAAGTAAAATTAGAAATGTTAATACAATGGTATCTATATCGGAGCATATAAGCAGTGATAGCCAAGTGGTTTGAACGTAGGTTTTCCACAAGGGAGACGCGAGTTAGAATTTCGTACCCATCTTTAATTTTTCAAACTATGTGCGTATTATTAATCAATTATTTCAGTTAAAGGGTAAACATCGCGAGGAAACCTGCACACCTGAGAATTGAAAGGCATGTGAAGTCTGCCGATGCGCACTTGGCCAGCGTGGCGGACTAAATCAAGCGCCTTTGTCATTGCGATAGGAGACCTGAGCCCAGTAGTTGGACCATATGAGTTGAAATGATATATATCAAAATCAGAATCTTTTAAATATTTCTTTTCTTTCTACTGATTTGGCACAAAATCCCGTTTCTGAAAGAAGGGTGTTGGGATAAGCTACGCTTGCAACTGCACTGCATTTCGGTCCTCAAATGTAAATTTTTTTCGATCTCCATTATTTTCTTAGTTAGTGCCGCGTCAACAATGTTTTTGGACTTTTTTATAGTGCCCAATGAACATCAGGCGGCGTGACATGAAAAAACATGTCATTGGACTCAAATACCTGTTAAGTGAAGTTATCAAAGTCGATAACACCAAGAGCAATTTTATAATCAAGAAGAAAGTACTCGAGTTAACCTTTTATCACATCAAACGATTGTGAAAAATGCAGACCACCCTGTCTATTGACCAGTTGGTAATGACCTGCCGATTCAAGGGTCCCGGGTTCGATTCCCGGCGACACGTGTGACCGAAACGTCGCTTTCATTTCTTTGCTACAATATTAGACAGCAAGAGTTTGAGTATGTAAGCGCTATCTTATTTATTCATGAAATAGAAAAAACATTTATTTGTTCATACATTACAAAACGCGTGTTATTTGCGAAACACGGAGATTACTCCAAAATATTTGGCTCTACATCCATCATTAATTACATTATTCAATAGTTATTATGATATTAAAACGTGGGATCAAAAAGGGAATAATACAAATCCCCGGCTCATCGAAATCCAGATTGCATTCATATCGGAATTAATCCGCTAGCGCGAGCATTGTCTATTCTTCGCTCATCCGGATCAGCGCCCCTCGTATGAGCTCTTGGACTAAGAGCTAACCACTACGTATTTCTTTCTTTGTTTTACCGTCTATATATCTTTACTATATATCTATCTCTATACGAAGCCGTGTATAAATATGTATATTAACATTATATAGGTAATTTTTTATTCTTACTTAGTTCTAACATTGACGATTGTCGTTCTCGATGCAATTTTTTAATTTGCTTAATATGTACCATATTGTACGCTGATACTTTGACCATGTTGCGTGATTTATTCCGAGTCGTATATATTTTATGAAACGTCTTAGCCGTAACCATGTACAGCCATGCTGGTGTAAGAGGCCCCATCCATCCTTGAGTCCAAGCCAACCTCCACTGCGTGTGGTACATCCTGCTGAACGACAGTCGAGGCTATGGTGCAAAGTCCCTCCTATTGGAGTTCGCTAGGCTCTGTTCCACCAAGTTTAATCCCGATGTTACATGCATGGTGACAGGGTGTTTTCCTCGCATGGCTAGTTACCACCCTTGTTCTAGGATCGACTGTGAAATGTTTCATATGTGTTTCGGTTGCAGTGTCAAGAGCCAATAATAATGGGGGAACCAAGCTTCTTTTTCGGTCGACAACGTGTCGGTGATGGCTTTGGTTTTACTGAAGTCTATGGGTGACGGTGACCATTCAGAATCAGGTGGCTCGTCTATTCATTTGTCGACTAGTTACATAAAAAAGACCACGTTTCATATTCTAAGATATTGTAAGCGTACAATATAGTATTTTATATCGTGAGCATCATTATAAAATTACTGTTTGAAAGCACACGGAAAGCGCTTCGTAGATTTTGATGAAACTTGACGAATTGATCATTTGATAATTTTATAAATTGATTTTAAGATAACTTTTATCTTAAGTAATTAATTACGGAAATTGATAAAAACGAATATGTTGTTATACGTTTATATAATTTAACGAGCATTACACAAATCAAACAATCAATCATTTATTTATGAAGTAAGGTTTTCTTCTGTGTCTTTCAACTGCCTGAAAAGGCATACATATTGACACAATCGCGGTTAACTTCTGATAGAATTCTTTGACAATTTGTCCTAGATGATTGTGTTGTGAGAAAGGCGTTGTCAGAAATACTAAAATAACAAATATATTTTACACATAACACATAGATGAAATCTGCAAATTTACGACATTTTTTTTTTCAATATAATTAATTACAATTCATTACACTACGAGTAAAACAATCTTAACTGTTATTTGATTAAAAACAAAGAGCAGATGCAACGTTTGATAAGAGGCTAAACATACTACGTGCTCAGTAATCCTTTATAATATTCCGAGCACAAATTCGTAGGGAGTTGAGCTAAATCCGGATTCCCGTAATCCTTCGAGAGATGCGGCCGGTGGGCAGTCGCCTAATCTCGGCTGAGCTGTATGTGCTCAGCGCCACATGCGAGCTAGATTCCTTGTTATACGGATTTTATCAAGCACTGCTAGTTCAAAATGGATATAAATATATATATGGATATAAATCAGAGCAGGGAATTGCTAAGGACACTTACGGGCTAAGGACGAATATAATTAAAACCCCACGTATAGGTAAATTCTATCTCGAGATCGAAACGTGGTACCCTTGCTTGCCTGATAATGTTACCGTAAGCTATAAAAAAACTATGTAAAATGCGAAAGTACATTCACATAACAAAATATTAAAGATCAGAAAGTAACTTAAAACACATGTAATTTATTACACAAATCATATTTTATCAATAGTTATAGCTTCCAAACTATAATGGAATTAAAAAGGGCCGATTGTTTTATTAAAATGCGAAGCAACGTATCTCTCGAATGAACCCACTATACATACGTAACGAAATCCACAGGATGATCCGAGAAGCTGAGACCCCAGTAATGCCTGCAGGATAAGTAGGATTACCGTCCAAAACGTATTGGGTTTCTAGTGCGTATTTTATTTTAACATTGTGTATATTTATTATGAATAGTAACTTCATGTATATTCTATTTTACTTATGATAGAACATAACTGTCGTAAGTCTACAAAATTTGTCAAACTGCGCGACAACTTGGTACGCACAGAATATCAGTGGTGTGGTGTATGTTGCACGCCACCATGATAATTACTGATTACGACCCGTTTCCGTCGTTCCCGTTAATGATTGTAGCAAACATGTCTAGTCATGACTAACATGTGTTAGTCTAAGAAATTTGTGCTTTTACATATTATAATTAAAATTATACGCACCTAGGTTATTATACTTTTGAAGTTTAAAATTTGCGTAAAATGTGTTCATTTCATTCTTGGTGTTACAATTTTTATACCCATATTCGAAACGTGCCATGTCCCAGGCGGCCAGTAAAAGTTTTACTAGAATATAAAATTATTAATTGTAATTGGTAATTGCAATGTTTGGTAATGGCAGTATAAAAAATAACATTGTAGCGCACAAGTGCAATAATAATATAGGAATTGTACTATAAAACAAAAGGCATTGCACATCTCTTATTATTGTCATAAAACAAAGGCAAAACATAGCCACTGCGAGAGGGCGGCTCCTTCATCAATCATTGAGAGATTATCTCCTGCACTTCAGCCCAATTTGTGGCGTGCACTCGGCTTAACGCACACACGTAACGTCCTACTTGAAACGCGTTACCACGTTGCATGTGTGAAACATCACAACCACAAGTGTCTCGACAAACAATACTACTTTCGTTTACGTTGCACACTCGTATCTTATGCGTAGTACTGTAATGCAAATCCTAAAGATTATTTTTTGTGGCATATTTTAATTTCGCTATACGCTCAGGTATTTCAATGGGTTGACGGTTTAATGACTTGTTTTACTGTGAACTTGGAACTAGAGGACGATATAGTTGTCTAAATAACTACCGATCCACCGTCGCTTTGCTTTTGGGATAATTGCGTTCATACAGACTCTTTGTCCCATAAAATATAGTCGCTAACTGGTTTGTTAGATATTAATCTGAAAAAAAAAAGAAAACAATAAAGTAACGTTCAGCACACCAACAATAAATATTAAATTACTTTATAATACACAGCTTTCAAGCTAAAAATTATATAAATTAAAGACACAATAAGCTAATAAAAACTGAAGGTATCAACAATAAAAATAACATATATATTGTCCAATAATATTATAATGTTTTAATACAGGCTATTTATTGGACAACATAATAGGTATGATGATGTAAATAAATATTAATATTGTGTGATTTTGACTTTAGTTAGGCAAATCGTTTAGAAGTTAGAAACACGCTCACTAACAAATATACCGACAAATAGAATGAAAAGATTTTCACATCCTGACATTTTTACCCTACACAATTGTCAGTGAGCCGCCTCACGAGTGAGCGGTCCTAGGTTCAATACTGAGGCAAATATTTTTAAGCCACATAAATGTTTTATCTCGGGTCATAGGTGTTTTTGTTGCCTCATTTGTATGCGTCCACAAAACACGGTGATACCTACCTATCTCGGGGGTGATATGAATACACAATTTATTTTCATAATATCGTAAATAATTTCGACTTGCCAGCAATAGTTATTTTCTCAAGTATGGTATAAACCTCTGGAACTTCATTAACCTCTGATATCGAACCCCTAACCTTTCGCTAAAAACTAAAAACTATACATACTCGTAACAATGACGTTACGAATTAACAATTTTATAGTGATAACGCCTCATCTCAACTATCCTTACGATTTTGTCTTCATTAATTCTACGTTATATTGGCACATTTTTAGCAACACTAAGTAAAAATTTAATTCGAATGTTTTCATTTGCGCCATACAATGACGTGCCGTGTATCGCTTTGAGCAGTTAAGCAACAGTTACTCGTAGCGTATTCCAACAGATCGTCGAGCATATAACATGGGCCGACGCCGGTGCTCGCTTAATCCGTCGGCAACAACAGAGAAGCAATCAGCTGAGCCGCTGATCAATCGATAAAAAATCGAGGCAGGCGAGTCATGTGGACAAATAAGCGTGACCGGTGCTCTCGCCGGATGATCCGGACCATTTGTCAAGATCATGCTTACGAGAACGCCGATCGTACGTGGTACTCCGGGGATTCGTTCAACTGGAAAGTTGGTTTGATTAATCGAAGCGATTGCAGACACTTGTCTAAACATTTACGTGTACAATGCGTGTTACTGTCTGTGACTGGTGGCTCGTGCGGATTGATAGATCTCAATAGATACGGAGTTCGGTTTGTTGTACGCTTGTCTGTCGCGGTGTATTAGAACTGTTTTAAATGTTAGAGTGACTGGTTAACGTGACGTCGTTCACCACGATATTAATGTTGGTAAAACAGATTAGTTGTTTAATATTCAGTATATTATAATTAATTAATATTTCGTGTAATTGTTATTAACATGAAAACGTGCGTCTGCTTCGCTGTAAGTAAGGTAAAGCTTTCTCTACTATCTCCTAATATAAATTGAAATGAACTTTTCGCGACAAATAAAACAAAGAGCTTTTTCTTCATTTAGGAAGGAGTTTCTTAAAAACACACTGGCGGTATTCAATGATAATATCTATTAAACAATAAAAACCAAAAAGGAATAATTATTTCAGGATCATAAAAATCGGTATAAGCGAGTGGCGAATCCGTTTGGTACCCTTATGAGGCAGAGCCGTCTGTCTGAGGGTCCGCGCCCTTAACAAAATCTTAATCCCCACAAAGGGTTAGGTATCATCTTATTATACTCGCAAGAAATAAACCTTTAATTCGTACCGCTTCCTTCGTAAAATATTGCCGTCAGAATTGAGACTAATTCTGTTCCAGAGGCGGAACTCTAAAGCAATAGCTGATTAATGGTAGACCATGATCGAGTGGACTTTTGTAACTTTGTGATTATTCTACGTAATACATATTTTTGTAGAACTTTTGAATGGTTACGTTCCATAGCCTCGACCTCTAATTCCGTTTTACGTGTAACAGTACGGTTAATTAACTTTACATTTATTTCAACTAAGATCGAATCGATTCCTTGCACTGTAGTTTCGGGTAGGTGATATACATATATTAGAAGAGAAACAATGAAAGGAACTCCGCATTGTTTGTTTGGATTTTCCTTGAACGTCAAGAAAAACTGCAGATAAGGTGTTCTATCACAGTATTAACTGAAACGCTGTGACTTAAAAATGTTCATAAATGGTAGATTTTTGTCTGTTCGAACGGCTACAGCAACGGAATGTGTATTTTTATTAAGTGAAAATCGTCTGAAGTCGACATTTGATAACAATGATTACACATAGTATAATAATATATTTAGTGTTTATGCAATGTACTTATTTATGATTTTATTTGAAATAAACTGTTGATTAAAAATAAAAAATACTCTAAAAAACCATCCGACAGAAAAATATAAATTAAATAATTGTAAGTTTTACGCGAGAGAAAGAACAATATTCAATAACGATATTAATAAATGTCATTAAAACATCAACTTATATTTTTAATTAATACATAGATAGCGTTCAGATAATATCCTGAAGGAATTCAAGGCTTAACTCCTTTGAAGACTATAACATTTACAAAGACATATTTGGACTCCGTCTCGAGTACATCAGTGATCGCGAGATCCCGGCAGCTGCTGTCCTCCGTCACTATAATCTGTGGCGTGCAGAAACATAAATTTAGCTCCAATCGCTCAAAGCCCATTAATCGTGGATCAGTGTGGACGCACCTTTAATATATTCCCGCGTTTTAGGGATGCACATCGTTTTTTGAAGTTTCAGAATCTTTTTATTTTTTCTTTAAATATTTGTAAATTATTATACATACTTATAAGATCTTGAAACCACAAAGTGTGTAAGAATTTTTCACCATACGTAAGTATATAACTTAAATTTGTATTTACACAATTTTTACATTACAAATTTACAGTGTATATTTCATTACGAGTTAGATATCGGAAATGCCACTTCTCCTAAATTATAAATTTTGTTCCACCGTAGCATGGTATAAAAAACAGGAAAATTAAAGTCGATAAAATTATTTATGAACAGTTTTAATCAATATATTATAACAAGGAATAATTATAAAAAGAATTATTTTTTCTTACGATTGCCACCCCTATTACTTAAACCCGCAGCTAACATGCACACATCGGACTACGGCTACCGGCGTATCTCCTGAGATCTGATAAGATTCAAATAAGGGATTAGAGCGGGACAGAACTATTATTTGCGTACAGGCACTTGGTGTGTGAGCGAGCTAGAATACGGGATTATCTGCACATGGACGCCAAGTGGCCACGTATAACGTATTTGTAGGATATTTATAAACAAAATACCTTTGTACTAAGTCGCAGTTGAATTACTGTGTTTTATTACAAGTCCGAGTAATATTTAACATGATATGAATAAACCAGTAAATATTAGCATATTATTATCTATTATTTTATTTATTTCTCTCAACTGATTTTTGATCCCAGTGGCAATAAATATAGGTAAATAAAATACTTTTCTCAAAACCTACTTAAGGATGGATAAATGTTGAAAGGTGTTCCAAACACTAATAATGGTACAGGTAAGTAAACAATTTTAATTTTGTGAGCTAATTTGAAGGGGCAATACAAAAAGAAAAAAAATGCTTTTGACACGAGCTCTAATTGAAAGATACACATGTGGTTATATAGATATTTTTAATTTTTAGAAAAATATTTTTATTAACATATGATATTTGACCAGCACTACTACCCCAATATATTTATAAAACTACAAATCTAAAATAAAAATAAAAAACAGACAACTATGTTTACGGACATAGAAGGATACTCTTATATTAATAGCAGTCTATCACATTATCGGTACATCGTTATCACTATATCACAGATAAGTTTGATTCGAACTTGAAAGGTGCAACAGATATTTAATTTAAAACGTGAGGTCAAACGAAGAAGTGTTGATATTAACTTAGTATCTTCCTTTACGCACGTGTTTTCCAACATTGTAAAATAACATACGTCTGAATAATAAAAAAAATTGATTACAATTTTTAAGTACGGTCACGAGACCCTACGCTTATAAAGTATTGAACTCAATCAGAGCTAACTTTATTCTTTTAATACTTTTTATGCTACGGTGATCTAATCCAGAAGCTTATCTCCCGGTCGCAGTACAAACACGTGTAGCATTGTAAAATGTATTGTAGTTCTAAAATAATATGGTCGATTTTTCACTCGCGTAATTTTAAGGGTATGTTACAGTCAATGAACCGTGCGCAGGGTGAGACCGCGACCTACCGTAGGGTTACCAACGTTATGATGTAGAAACATGTTTTCTTCTGATAAAAACTAATAACTTGCCTAAAGCAATTTGGATAAATTCGCCGTGACTAGATTCCAAGCCGTCTGTTTATATTCGTGATGCACTTTCTCACCAACGGACGAAGCTATTGTGAACAATCCAACTGTTGAAGGTTATATCTGTATTCCTATTTATTCGGAACTTACTTCGTTTGGCATCAGCCGCGGCATGTTTGTACGTACGTAAGTTACGTCGTCTTAGCTCTCTCAGTGGTGCTGCGTATATGAAATTTAAAAAAGGAAGATTAATTTTAAAAGTACATAGTAAAACAATATAATTTTAAATAAAAAGTATTACGAATGGCACTCCATACATGAAACATGTAAAATTGGTTTGAATGAGTATAGATATATTAAAGTTGTATACATATTAAAATATACAATGTTTTCGGTTGCTCGCTGTTCTGAGCTAAGCAACTTCAGAAATAACTGGGTTCTTCATACTATAACTATTAAATAGAAACTTGATTTTTTTGCCTACTTACTAATCTAGATATCACATTGAAATAGAATATACAAAAAACTCTATAATCAAGCATCTTTCTGAATCTGATGACGTAAAAATACTGTCTCCAGTTTTTAAAGCTATTCTATCGTGTATAATAATATAGAAAATAATAAAATGTATGTTGGTTATCTTCGGAAATGATTAACGAACAGATATTCAAAAACCCAATCGGATTATGTCAATTAGCTTGTCTGTTGGTGTAAACGACGATACACAGACGAAAGAACACTAAACGGCTATACTAATCTCTCAGTCCGCTACAATGACATGTACTAAAATAGATAGGACGGTAATAAAATTCGTGAAATAAAAACATTAGTATTTTGGCCGAGGGGAATTCCCGCCAGGCTAGATGTTAATACTAAGGAGAGTCCGTGTCCCGATCAAACACATTGTTATAAACATAGGTTTTTCACACTAGGTGATTCCTTGAAAGTCAAGACTGTTCAAGTCCTGGCAGTAGGGAAAAACACAATTTGGGAGTTACTTGCCGCTTCTTCTTCCGTGAGAAGTCACGGTAAGGGTTTTGCTGACGTGATGCCGTAGCTTGATTTTCGAAGCGAATGAATTACATTCATTCATTCATCATTCAATTTAGTGAGCAATGTAGAAAATTATCTTATTAAATAATATTTTTGAGTGTCGTGTTAAACCATATAAATTTGGAATGATGTTGGAGATCAATAATAAGAATAAATAAATAAATATTACAAATGAAATAAATTTTACGATGGTGAATTTTGTTAAAACAAAACTTGAAACTGTCGTTGTGTCTACACAAATGAAGTTGCAGGTGTTTGCTAGTAGTATATAGTAAATAATATACAAATTAGTTGTTTGTTCCAATGCTAATAAATGACATGCATTACAGTAATAACGTAAACCTTTTCATCCATTCGCTTTTGTTTGCGCGTTCGTCGTTTGATGTGCCCCACTCGATTTATCCAATAAGGTTAATGCGCTCATTGATTACGTACTTATGCGAGTATGGGCGAAAAGTGGGGTCGCTTGCGATAAATATTGGTTTGGTTATGTTATGTTATTATGTTTTAACCTTATCTTGTAATGGTTTCGAGAAGCAGTTTTTGCAAGGTTACTAGAAAAATAAGAAAAAATTAAAGTCCAAAATTTTACCACTACTAATCAATAATGAACTACAGTTTTAATGACTCTGTTAGTAAATTAATTTATTCCTCGATTGATTATTGGTATAATTAATGGATAACTAGTACTCGCCTAGTGGTCGAAATTCATTCCTAATCATTGAATAACATTGTATGTTTTTCAATAGATACTAAATAAAAAAACAACTGAAAAACATATATGTAGAAACAAGTACTAAACTGTTTTGTCTTAGGTTACCACCCACGATACCGCCTACACTATCAGCATCATCATCTGCCTTACCACATCATTATCTCTTGTCTTTTCCTTCCAGTCTTTCCTGTCACACTTTCCTGTCACACTTATGTCCGCCTCCACCTCATTTATATCACTAGTAATAAATACATAAATAAATAAACGTTTACACACTCACACCCCCGCACTAGGATTCCCTGTGTTGCGGGTGGCATGGACATACACAATTATCACATCACAAACACCCATGACCCGAGAACAAACATTTATCTGTCATATAAATATCTGCCCCGGCCGGAACTCGAACCCGGGACCCCACGCTCGGCAGGCAGGGTCACTACCAACTGGGCTACGGGGTCGTCAAAAGAATTCATCCACCGTTTCTTGGGCCTTCCTGTTGCTTTTACCGTCGAGTACACCAAATCAAGACATTATAATAGGAAACAAGAACAATTAATTGAAATATATTTATATACATACGTATACAACACATTGTACGCCCAGTTGCCTACCTAAATTATGGTCACGGTTGAATTCCATTCATCTGTTTGATTATGTGTACGACTTACATACGTACATACGACTTATAGCATAATTGAATTAGTATGTTTACATTCTTGTTACAGTTGGGATAAAACTGCCTCTACAACACCTAACAGAAGTTTTAACTTGTAGTCCTAGCGGATCTCAGTTAATTGTACCTGTGCAAAGTTGACGTAGTAGTCTTGAAGCAGCACAGATTGTATTTTACAAATGATATCGTAATATTACGTAAGAACTGGCCAAAAACGACGTCTCTACTCCCAGCTATATCGGTGTGCCATACAGAGTTCAATTCCGGCCGCTAAGCCAGATTTCAATAGAGTATAATCTCGCCCTAATGAATCTCCAATCCGGATTATAGAGGGGTTGGTAATGGAGGCGGAGCGGATTCAGTTTAGAAAAACTTGTATTATATTGTACTGCAGTAGTGCACGACGTGTGTTTGAATTTAGTGAGCCTCAATAGATCAGGGTTACATTTTATACAATAGTGAAAATCGAAGAGATTAAATATCTGGATAATACTAAAATATATTTAATACGCATGAACATTTTCTTTTACAATTATTCATTCTATTCTTAATTGATTATAATTACGTTATTATTTCGTATTGAATAATAAATAATAAATCTTTACTTGATCATTCATTAAATTCAAATTCGTTTCATTTGTGGTATAAATTAGAATAAAATGTTTTTAAAAAGAAGACAACCTCTGTATATAAACCCACCCGTTTGCACTCACCTCTTTCTACTATGATACCATATCTTTAACAGTTCAGTTTCATCATTGCAACTAAGTAACCGATTTTTTTTCATCTTAATTCAGACATCTGATTCTGTCCAATAAATAGTGCGGGCCGGACGACACTGGTCTAATCTCATTGGCGGGCGTTAGAACGGCTTTGAGCGGACGCACGTCGAAATTACCTAGCAATTGGTATCAGAGCCGAATTGCCTGCGGGCTCAGCCTAAATCGGCTGCAGACACTTTTATTGCCCCGGCGAAATCCCGCTGACCCGGACTCACCCAAACCCAAGCTCGCTTTATCCCAGCCCCGCTTAATCCCGATTTGACGTCGCTTAATCCGAACCCGTGTCGGATATCGCGTCGACACAGCCGTTCTCCACACGACGTGACTATATTGATTCCAGATTTCGCACCCCATCTTCATTCAAAACCAACACAACTGCATGCAAACAAAGCGATCTTTTCATCGCTTCCAGATTCATTCAGTAATACAATTCATCTTTATGATGATGAATTAATTCAATCTCAACGAAAGTAATCCGTAACTATTATTGTGACACAGGATTACGCGTCGCGAAATGCATCGCTTTCGGATATTTGAGCGCAATGATATAAAATTGTATGCAAAAAATGAGCAGATTAATTTGTATTTTCATTGGAAGGTGCGTTATGCGAAAAATTGGGAGGCCGGGAACAATGAAAATGATCGCATCGTACCCGTATTATTTTATTATGATGAAATAAATGTCTTTTCACGTAATCACGGCGCAAGTTAATTAAAACGAAAACAAAATAGTGCGAACTAGTTAGGTTATTATATTGTTGCTTTGAGCTTGACAAAAATTGAAACACCACTGTTTTATTTAATGAGACATATGTACGGTTGTCAATGAAGGTTTGCGTTCTGTTTCAAAACAAATTAAACTGAAATTTACTTATCGTACATCGTTTAAAACATACCGTATTTCAAACTAAATATGTGATGCATATATATTTACAGTTGCAGCGTTTTGGATTCGCCGAACTACGTAATAATATTTCGCGATTAGAAGCCAGAGTTACATTTTATAGCAAAGTGAATAGTCGCCTATTCCCATTTTAATGAGGATTATAGTTTCTAGTGCATTAAGAGCACTTCGCGCGGTAAAATTAATTACTAAATCGAGCTCTCTGCATCGTTTGAATGATGCATTTCAAAGCCTAGCTTTCATATTTGAATACAATTTCGGTTCTACGTAACTAAGTCTTCTTTAAAAGATTTGATAATTTTGTTTTAATTATCCTGCGCATTCTTTTTCACTGTGTATTACAGGTTTTTATAAGTGTAAGTAATATATTTAAAAGTTAGAGACCTTCATAATTTTGAACAGAAGTGAAAGGTCTCTTCGTAAGCTAGGTTGCCAACAGTTAAGTTTTTTGCCCTCTCTCAACATAGTAGCTAAATTGATATCTAACGATAAGAAATTTACACAGAACCATATGAAATTTTGCTTTTTATCGAATTTTCTCACCCATTAAATTGCCGACCAGCTCCACATTGCCAAATTTAGTCGATTTCCGATTGACAGCCGTTTCGACGTAATCTTCAATAATTGTATAGGTACCAATACACGCTTTATCTTAATACCACACAACCAGAAACAGCAATCGGAAAATTCGCGCAAAACTTACGGGTCGCAGTCATCGCAGTCATTGTCGAGGTACTTATCGGTATCTGACTATAATTATCATAAGCGAAATTCAAATTTGTGTCCTAAATCACTAATGACCACCTACGCCCACAACTAAACATTAGGACATTTCCGCGATAATGCCTCTAAGTCCGCACACACACGGCCATTATTCGGCTGGTAATTAGTCGGCAGCGCGCGCGCGGCCTAAACGGGCTTTTAACTTTTCAAATGCGTTCATTTAGTGCACGCCGATTATATTGGTCGAATTTTGGCCGCTGATTGAGAATTGTACGGTTTTAGTGCTCCGATGTATTAATGCGTATAGTTTTATCCACTTAATTATTGTATGTTGTGAGTAATAATGTTAATCCTAATTAGTGGGCGTTGCTGATTTGCTGTGGTTTTAGTTATTTCATTTGAATGTGTGTTTATAAAAATGTACAACATGAAAAGTGCATGTAGAAAAAACCTGTTATTTATTTATTGGAATCCAAATTTAACAGTTACGAGAGACGTTCTGCGAGACGAAAGTTAGAGATTTATTTACTTTTGAATAGTATACAGATGTGCGTACATATCTTGGTTTCATTACTTCTATAACATTATACAAATATTATTATTTTTTTTTGCATGTTACTTTCATAATTTTCTTTACATATGCAAGTGAAAACCTTTATTAAAAAAATATTAACGATGGTCAATTCAACAATCAAATCTTTTTTTTATAGTAGCTTTAAAGAGTTAAGTGCAGAAATATAATTATGGCAATACATCAAGGTAATATTTTATTAGTCAGATACATTTATGTACAATGTTAACCTCGTACAGCGGCAAACGTTGTAGCTATATGATCTGCTAGTGTCTCACTGGTAAAGCCGGCCTAATCCTAGCCTCGGCCGTAGAGCCACAAGACGTCGCTTGTTGCTCGCTGTGGGGCTTCGCGCTCCAAACTGTGCATTCACACCACCGACCACATCTAACTAGCCTTCCGCCAATAGTTCATAATACTAATATAAAATGTATTCTGCAAAAATTACATTTAAAAAATTCTCACTAATTAAAGTCTCTCTCAGTTCTGTTACGTGATTATCTATTAGTAAGTAAATATGACCGATACAACGTTATAGAAACAAAATAATTTATAGATGAATTTAAAAATTGTAATTAATTTAGGTCTCCTTAAAATGGTATTCAATATTTTCCAAACGAATTTATTAATTAAAACGTTCCTTTATAGTAGCATAAACGTTAGATTGGAAAACACTTCAACAATTAATTAAGAGATTATTTCTTATGCAAGATCGTATTACCTCCCTGCGATCCTATTTCTAGTTTATCGATCGAGATATGATAGACATTGTACGGTAAACAATGTAGTCCGTTCTTAAGGCATACCCGGTTCGCCACCACAGGATTTACTTAACTGCCCGACGCACATCGCTGCAGATTAATTATTTATGGACAGCCCCCACTGTCCCCAGGGTAGATTTAGCTCCCAGACGTTCTCCGATTCCTCTCTCATGCAAACTACTCGTCTTAACGCCAAATTGGCGGGTACGCTTAAATATTTACAAATGGAGTCTACGTGCAACATATTAAAGTCGCCTTTGCTTTGACTGAATAATTTAAACGTCCTTTGTCTTCATTGTTTCCCGTAAAGATCTCGGACTTGCGATGACCACCTTGTCATGGCGAGCTTCGCTTTAAACCTCTGTTGCATCTTTGCCTTGCTTAATCGCTTGAGCCCGGTTCGTTCGCTGCTACCGAATAATGAATACCTACTAATCAAACCATTCGACATAGACTGTGTCAATGTACTTTTACTCGGATAATAACCGTGTTTAGAAAATCAATATCTATAATCAGGTATGGGCACGCAGCCCTTCGCTACGTATCGTGTTGTAGGTACGCGTCGTTTTAATCCTTAAGGCGTAGCAAAGCACGTAATATGTAGAAACCTTCTTAACCTAACAGGATTATCGTGCGGAGGCAAGCATTTCAGGGCCGGATCACTCCTTGCCATCGCAGCTAAGGCGCAGATTTTATTACACAAATGAGATTAATACTCAGACACACAAACTGCGTTACGTGAACGAACCTATAAATAATACACTTCGTTACATATAGATATATATGGACGAAACAAACGTAGCTAACGTTCTTGGATACGTGGTCTCATTGTATACGAAGGTGTTTACTTTCAAGATGTCAATTAAAATCTCGGAATCAAGCGGGGTGGGTTCAAAAGGCCATTTGTTACATAGCGGGAGACAATCACCGCTCGGGGCTCGAACTGACAAACGACGCAAAGATAGCGGACGTCTAAACCGCGCTTTTGAACTTCTTTGACGCGTTCTCGATAAGCGCACGATGACGAGAACCGCGCTATTGTTACTTGTAGCTGTGTTCGCAATGGTTCGTTTTGAGTTTTCACCGAGTCGTAAGTGGGTAAATGTGTTAGCGATCGACAAGGGCCGGGACAAAGCCGTGAGCGACGTTCTGTTCAAGTTACCACAACGGCAGCTAAGATAATTATGACATTTCCTTGAAACATCCCCTTGCATTGGGAGCGAGAGAATTAATAACCTACGAAGCGAGACCGTTATTGAATAGCTTTGGTATTTTATTCGAAATACGTAGTTTATTTCCGTCGAATAGGATATTAATTTGTGTCGCGTCTGTTTTATATACTTACTGTTTCATATTATTGAATAATGTTTATCAGTAGGACTTGTAGCAATAATTTATAATAAAATTTATTTATTTCTTATGGTCACAACAAAGAATGGAATGAAGGCGGACTTGATGCTATAAGCATTTTCTGCCAGTCAACCTTCAGGCAAAATTGAGAAGCGACGAAGGCGGTGCATAAGATTAAAATAAAAATAGATACAATATATTATATATAAATACTGTTTTTGAATAAATAACATATATACATATTAATACAATAATATAGTACACATAAATATTAAGTATTGGTAAAATTACTGTAAATATACAAAACAAATGATATACACATATAGCTATAAAATACATAGGGAATGTAATGATGGCAAATTTAGCTGTTTTGAAGGAGATCGTGAAGTTTTCTCTTGAAGTTCAGTCTAGTGGCTGGTTTTCTTAGATAAAATGTACATATGTTTCGATTAGATCACCTTTATTATGACATGATTATTACACTTTGGTGTATTTTTATTTTTAATTATATATATATATATATATATATATATATATATATATATATACATATGTATATACAAACAACTTAAACATTAATATTGATATTTTAATTAGGGCAATTATTGAATGATATCCAATTATCCATTATACAAAGAAATAATGATGTCCTTCATGGTTGACGATTTTGAAAATATACCAAAAATGTAAATATACAAATATATAAATCATCATACATTGTTTACAAAACTCATAATTTCAATTCTAATCGCTTATCATTTATTATATTTAAGAAATGTCTGTTAAGTGACATGTTAATACAATCAGACCGATAATACCGTTACTTTCCAGGCATCGGGGTCAGAGGGGATGATTTCTTAATTAAAATCTAAAACGCCCTGTCTGTTCTATCATGTTTGAAATTCTTGTTACAGTTATCTGTTTAACATGCATCGAATTTACATTGTGGATAATGCCTTTCTCAGGTTTTTCTCCCGACATGTTGGAAATAAATATGCTTATACCTAGTTACCTGGACTCAATAATATTCCGTATTAAATTGTTTGTGGCACGAAAATGTTCACAAATAATGATCTTCATAGGTATAAAATATAACGCCCAGGATGTTATCAAAATCGACTAAGCCGCGACCCATATAAAATTTGTAGTTTAGAAACAATCTTGTATGTAACTTGCCTAAAAATTAAAGATTTTTCTCTAACACATACCATGAGTATATAATGACAGTTTGTTTAAGAAAAACCACCTTTAATTTATAATGCCGGCAACTCAAAGCTAGTATTTCGGTATTTGAAGTAATATTTGTATTGTATTAAAAGTATTTTTAGAGACGTAACTTTCAATAAGGTTAGTAAGTAAGCTTCATTTCAAATCCTCCCGTATTGACCTTTAGGTCGCAACCTATATCTTGGAAGAGAATGGTGTCTAAATCCATGATGGAATGAACCAATTATCCAACACGCTCAAATCATCGCTCTACGATTGTCTCAAACCAGTTACCAAAAAGACAAGACCCGGGAAAAAAACATATATCTGTCACTTAAATGCCTACCAGGCTAGGCATTAAACACCGGACCCTTCACTTGTAAGCGCGAGGTGACTATCATCTAGGCTCAAGAATCCTCGGGCATATTAGTAATGAAATTTTCTCATACAACTTTCTCATCATGTTTGTTACGACATAATACAAAAACTTTTCGTAAACTTCATTCCTTCGCAGGTAGGAAAAATTTCATGTTTCTATAACAAAAGAGGAGAATGTTTCACGCAAGTTTTTGTATCAGAAAATGTGTATTTGTTCCATGTGGGTGTGTTGTTCCACATTATAAATAGTATGTTTTGGTAGAACCTAGCTACTAATTAGGTATACAAGTTTTTAAATTATAATGTATAAAAATAAAAACTTCATAATATTATCTACATAAATAATAAGAATATTACAAACTTAATTATTATTAACTTCAATAGAAGTTAATTCTATTTAATTTGATCAAACTTCTTCGCATCGAAAGGTGCTGGAAAATGCGTCACTAATAAGGCATTCCAGCTTAGTAATTACATATCTTCATCACAACCCATGATTATCCCACTAGTGGGCTTGGGTCTAATTTCGCAATTAACGGCCTCTAGACCATGGTCTCTCAAACTCTTTACCGAGAGCAATAACTAGCCACTATTCACTTTTCATGGAGCCTAGAATTGTGACTGACTTCAAATATGACAGATACTGTACAGGTTGAAGTTGATTAAAAACTAGGTTGCATGGAACATGGGACATTCAATTTTATTACTAAATCGATTTCGTTTTAATCAGTAATCATAAAAAGTAGCAAATATACGAGTATTATAGTTTCAAAACATAATTTCAATTATATTGATTTATTTTTATTTATAAGTTGTAATCCGAAATCAAAGAAACTGGTTTTCAATCCGTAAGAGTTTTCAATCACTATTTGTACAATGCATATTCTAAATTAAATGTATGTGTAAGTAAACGAATACCACGTACGTATTGTCATACATTCGTCTGGCGAGGTGAGTGTTTGAGGTCGGTGCGGGGATTATCTGAGCCGCTTACTGTTAGCCCCCGCAGGACTTCACTCGACGTATGTACATTATTTAATTCAAATACCAACATAGTGAATTCGATAATAACATCGTGATTTAGTAAAAATGCAACATTTGTGTGTTGTTAATTAAATAATAATATACGAATCGTACGAATATTTATTTTAAATTATTCACTGCTAAATTTAGTCTACAGCTTAAAACTTTTCTTCTATTAGTTGGTTGTCTACAATTTTTATTGGTTATCTTAAATTTTCGTATGTAGTATTCGATTGAAAATCGTCGTTGCAATGTGAAGGCGACGAATGCAAATTAATTTTAAATGCCCTTGTACATATATGCATAAATGTTTACGCGTGCATATGCGCGGGCGTGTACATGTGCGTGAATGTGTATGTTGTTTTGTCGTAAGTTACGTTATGATGTATATTGATAAATATGTCGAAATTTCACATTTTATCTATATATTATTTAAGTACTGTAACAGTGAAAAACTAGATAACTGAATAAATATATATTGGTGTTTTCCTTTTAATAATTTCAAATAGATCAGAACCACCTTACAGAGGTAAAGTTTTATTGCTAAAGTTTATACACACAATAATAAAATGAGCATTCAAGCGCACTTACATACATAAAATAATATCAACAAACACAAAATCATAATAGTTAAACACAATAGACTCGTTTTCAAGAGAGGTAAATTCTAATTCCAGAATTAAATCAAGTTAGATAAATTAGGGTCCATACGGGCGGCTAACGCTAACTCTGTCCGGTAATCCCCTTACACCGGACCTGAAACTTTCACCTCGCCGGCGCACTAATGCTCCTAAACAATGCAAATGTTTAAGGTACCTTTCCTGGCATCTGTACGTACCACCGACGTTATTCTACTCTAACATTGCTTATCGACACATGCATTGTAACTTGCTTTCATGTTAAAGTGTTCATAACTATTCAAGAATTGTAACTTATTTGCCTTAAATAGCTAAATTAGTATTATGAAATCAAAACAAAAATTAAAATCATTTAATCATTAAGGTACTCCGTAAATACACTTATGCACGGCGTTTTTTGCTTCTACTACCGTTTCGAAAACACGATTTGACATTGAGGGGAAGAAACTGCGCAAAAAACTCCACAGCGCACCTTTTAAAACAACACATGGCTATTACAAAGTAATTTTAAATCTGCGCGGAACTGGTTTCGATACTATTATTTCCAGGCGTGTCATAAATATATTCATCTATACTATGCATATATATGCATATCCTTTACCTAAATTGCAATAAACATATTTTGCATTTGTTTAATATTTGAACAATATAGTTCAAATATTCGTGCGTAATTCGTGAGTAATGGTAAAGTTATTTTACCTAATAAGCTAGCTCCTATTAGAATCAATCCTGAAATATATTTAAATTTTACTGTATTCCGTCGCAGAGTACTATATCGCAGTCGCAGTTAAAGAGCAGGCTTCCGGTCTCTGTCTTGGCAAAGCATCGATGCTGCTTTTGGTGTTACAACGTCCATGGACGTCGTTGACCATTTAGCATTTTGGGGGTTAAAAAGTTATAGGTACTTTTGTTTTTGAAAGATTACGCGAGCATGCGCTAGTTTGTGATGTTAGAAAAACGTCCTCGGACAATGAAGTTAAGATATTGAAGTCAGATTATTAATTCTATATACTAGTTTATCTACATATATATTAGTAAGCACAGTAAAATGCACTGACTTTCCTTGTTGTTTTATACTTTTTGTAAAATAATATTTTTATTCACATACTTTAGTAATGTTTTACTAGAAATGCGACTAACAATAAACCTTTATATGAAACTTTGAAATCAAATCAATGTACTTTAAACCGAATTAAATTTCACATCTAAGTATTCAGGTGTTGCTATACCTGAAAAAAATAAAACATTAATTGAAGACAGTATTTGAAATACTATAATTTGTTTTTATAAAAAATAATTATGTAAATAAATAATATGGTAACGTCAAAGCTTATCGTAAATGCTGTAAATTATTCGGTAGACGCACGTAGATTATGTTTCTCGTCATTTTATCTGTAAGATTACGACGGCAATACGTTACATGGAAATATTTGCGTTCATTTCCCAAGATTTAAGTGCCCCTTCTTATTTGGTACAATAATACTTCGTTTTGATCTTAAATCCACTCTCAAAGTATTCATGAGCACACCTTAATATGGCATTAATGAAGCTACTTATCATTCATTATTCGGTTATTATGCCTTAGGAGCCTGTTATCTTGTGATAAATCAGACTTATATATTTTCTTGTCTCTTTACGTTTGAATCTCAACTGTAGCTCGTGATATTCCTATGAATGTTCGGCTTTATAGAAATTATACTATTACAGGAATCATACTAGTCTACGAACTGTTTAGCATTTTATTTTATGAAAGAAAACACGCATTATAAAGTTCCACTAACCGCGTAAGGAGCGTTCTTAACCCGTTGACACTTTAACAGTCCTAAATGTTCGACTAAGTCAAGCAAGAGTCACTCGGTAGTTGGATTTTTGGCTGTTTAGGGCAATAAATTCTTGAACTGTTCTCGGCTTTTAAGGGTACATAATGCAATCCTCAGTAATTGTTATTGGATAGCATTCACTAAGCTTTCGGGGGCCTGCGGGCAATATAAATACTTCGAAGCCTCGGATTGGCCACTACCTACCTATTTGTCTATCTTTCAATTTATAACATTGCTGACATTTAACAATTATATTTCTAAACGTAACAAATAGGTTTCGACGTGAAGCCAATGGGAATTAATTATAATGACTTACCAGCGACTTAAAAGTCAATATGTATTATAACAATTATAGGGTATCCACGGACGCAGTCAATGGAAAATGCCAGTTTTAATCAAAATATCGCTTTAATAACTTTACAATACACCGTGCTTCACAGTGTGTCGTGCAATGATTCCGATATGTAGAATTACAATACAAGATTGTAACGATTAACGGCATGACACAGTATTTGCGAGGTTTCAGCATCCGTCACGCCACGGATCTAAACAGATCATCGCTCACGAATGTCCCTCTACACGCAAATCCTATTCCTGACTCATGACTTTTTCCTTTTCAGCGGAACAATTAGTAATTTGATTATGCAAATAAACAAGTAGCCGAGAGAGTAAGCTATGAGTGATATTAGTGTTTACTTAAAATGTTGCTAAATATCTATATATTTAAGGTTACCTATTAACCTTCATGAAACGTACTGTCGAAATTGGTACAAAAATTCTCTAAATATGAATGAGTGATTCACTTATAGAGGCTCAAAATTTACGAATTTATCATAAGGAATTGTCGTACGAATTGATCGTATAAAGTCTAATTACCAAAATTTTACTTTTTAATTTTTTACCTTTCTCGGAATTATTGCATCACCGGTCCTAATTAATATAACTGTAGACATTGAATCAAAATATCTGGTATGGGAATTATTTTTTTGGATCTCGGCATAGCTATGAACGATTGTACCTAAAAAAAAATTCAACGTACCCCCCAACAACATTTAAGTCCAATTGACAAAATTGTTTAGAACTTAACCGGTCACTAAGAAGGCGACGAAACAACAATGGCAATTGCTAAATTATCTTAAGAGTTAAAACTAACTAGGCTGACAGACGGTTCTGCAAGTTTCCATACATAAAAATCATATTGGTTTATAAATAAAAATACAGAAGTTGATACTCATTTATTCATTTTGTGCACGCATTTCTACTGTTTCTAATTATATGCGTATTAAAAATTAATTATCACGTGTTAAAGAAAACCATCATGAAGAAACCTGCTCATCTGAGAGTTCACCATTATGTGCTCAAAGGTGTGCGGTGTGCCAACCCATACTTGACCAGCATGACGGACTATGGCCTTAACTCCTTTCATTGTGAAACGGGAGCTGAGCCCAGCTGTGGAACAATAATGGGTTGTAATACCTATCGAATCATGTCACAACTACAACTTTGTGGTGGTTAAATAAATTTGAATTTAACCGATTATGATAATTAAAACTTACATCGCGAATGAGAAACGCATTAACGATTAAATCCCTACATAGTTTAAAACAAAATCTATCTTTCTTTCACTAACAAATAGTGTAAATTATGAGGTAAGTTTCAGTATATAACCTGAAACATTCCTCCTAATAAAGACGAGTGACAATTTTTTTGCGTGCGGTTATTTATAGACGTAATGATTATGTTACGTGTCGAAGCAAATATTGTAATTAAAATGATAAAGAAAGATCGAGTCACGAGTATTGCCTTCTACTCTAAGCTTTCCTAATTCTAAATTACAATAGCTGGGTAGAGTAAGCTCCCAATACATATCAGTATAAGTCCCAACATCCAGTCAGACAGAAGATATTAACTTCGGCCAAGTAAATACTGCTCTGAGAGGGCTTTACTCTTCATATTTAGGTTTAAAAGGTACCGTATGCGACATTTTTATTCTAAAGTAATTTGAACCTTAAATCAATTAAAGTACTCTTATTATCTGATTTCAAAAACATTATTATTTCATAAAAAAATTCCCTGTTTCACTACACTCTTATCACAAAAAGATTTTATATTTTTATACGCTCTATTGTAGAAAAAGCTCAAAGAAACAATTTTGGAATCAGAAAGAACTCATAGATGTTATTGTTGTATATGTTCCTTATTGAAAATGTATTTGAAATCAGGTTTGCAAAAATTTTAAAGAACAACGTTTGCATTTGCCATGCAGATTTATTGTTATTAATTCATTATTATTCTTAAATTATACAGTACATTATATACAATACATGTTTTAAGAAATAATTTGCAGACCGTCATAGCTTATACGAGTATGTGTACATAAACTTTAAAAGTATAAATTAGTTGGCTACTTTCATAAATTTTAATAATTAATATCTTTACAGAGAAATCGCATATAATAAAAGACGAAATCAAATTATTAATCAAAATCATTTAGGTATTTTGTAAATATACTTATGCATGTATTTTTTTGCCTCTATTACTATTTCGAAAATATTTTTTTTTAACATTTACGAGAAGAAACGGCGAAAGAAACTCCTCAGTACATCTTTTAAGTAAACGTAACGTAAGTAACTTTTAAGTACGACATTTTTACCTGTGTGGAATCGGTTGAGGCATTATTATTTCTAGGGGTGCTTGTAATTGACATTTCATAAATTAATTTATACAAATAAATAAATAAAAAAGCAGTTTTTTTATTTATGAATATTGTAAATCCATACTATTGGATGGTGTTTGACTGTATCGCCATTAAAAATATAACTATTAGATTATATATGTCATTTAATCGGTTAAGGATTACCTATAAAAACACTCACTAAAACAACTACAGATGTCTTATCTCGCTCCAGTCACTTCGATGTCGTTCACACATCACCCAAGCGCGGCTAACTTTAACTCCCTTACGTCTAAAGTTTAAATTCTGACTACTTATACGAAGAGCTCCTTGACATCTTGCACCCTTTGTTAAAGACAGAAATCTTTTCGAGAGCGCTCAGATCGGCTAAGTCCCCCTCGCGTCTCTGCCGTGCGTCTCTACCTAATTGCCATTTTATGTTATGCGCTAATGAACATTGTACAGCTTTGTTGCAATTTACAGAGCTCACAGTTCGAAGATTAACAATCTTATTCTTGGTAAACTGGAACTATTGTGTGCTGCGTTAGTGTTGTTGCTAGACGTAGCAAACCGATGCACATTTGGAACGAATTATTGAATTATTTTATATAATATATGTGTATCTTTATCTTTATTAATATTATGAAGAGAGAGAGCGAATTTTCTATATATGCGGCAGGTAATGTCCGGAACCATGGCACCTAATTGACAAACTCTTTTGACGTCGTCTGTGTATCAAGTGTGTATAAATAATGAGTCCTTGAATCCGAACGAGGTCGGAAAGGCTGCTACTCTAATATAAAATTAGGTCTCTCTCTGCCTGTTTGAACGCGATAATCTCAAATGCGTCTGGAAAAATTTACATGTATTTCTACCTATTGATAGAGTAATTCATGACAAAGGTTTAAGTGTATAAAAAATGTATCAAAATTAACATTATCAATGAATCAATTAAATCAAATAGGCTGGCAATATGTCATAATAGGTTATTGAATGAACTAATTAAATATTTCCAATTAATAACTAGGGGTATCCATTGATGTTTATAGACATCTAGAATTTTTTTATCTATAAACTAAAAGACTCTGAAAATCTGATTTTTAAATACAATAAAACGATCAATGGTTATTATCATATTAAATTTTAAGCCATCCTGATAAATAGTTCTTGATTAACAATCATAACAAACCCCAACAATACGAATACAATGCAATTTAATTTGACCAATATTATTTATCACTGAAAATCTAATATTATTAAAGTCCGTACAGAGCCATAGGATTTAAACGGCGAAAGGACGGTCCGCTCACAGCGGTCCGCGACTAAAGTTATAATCCAAGCCGTATTGGCGCATAGGTGCTAACCAGAAACTACCTCAGAATCCCTCTAAACAACTTCCAACGAAAACTATTGAAAGTTACTTACGAGATTATGAATACGTGTAATTTCTACTTTTACCTAACTCCATCGTACAGTGAGTTATTAAAGAGATTAAATCTTAATGTATTTTGAATCTCTGAAGTGGTGCGTGGTGTAAAGAGGAAAATTAATTGATCTATAAAATATAAAACAAAGCTTTTTTCTCTGCTGTTCTTTTAAAATATACAAAAGCTATAAACGCTGTTTTAACTATTAAACCAGGAAGTTACACAAATGGATAGTAGAAAATTTCCTACTGAATCGTTCTTCAGATCTGAATTATATTGGCGAGAGCGGTTGAAAAATAATATTTGATTCTTAACGAACCCAATCCGTCAAGTCCGAATTGGGTTCGCATGGAAAAAAGGTTCTGTATAGTAGGTGTATTTAGGAAATTGAAGGATTGTGGATTATTGTGTAGGTTTCCGGTAAGTTATGGAATATTCATGAACATCGGTATATTTCGTGATTTTTGTCATTTAAAACTCGGTAAATTCGAATATATATATGTAAAAACTTTGCGTTTTATTATAAAATTATTGTTATAAGCCCCACTCTCTCCTGTAATGTGTATATAATGTAAAGACAATACGCTTTATTTTTCCATATTAGTCAAATACGAATTAACCCACCTTTGATAATGTCATGGCGTACTAGGGTATACAAATTTCTTCACGAAGTTTTCAATCATCGCAGCATGTGATAATAAATAAATACCCAACTTTAAAAATAAATGTACGTATAGGATTCGAACCAGGGCGCTGTGCGGAAAACTAACATCAGAAGGCAATCACAAATTCTACTACTGGTTAATAAAATAAAATACGAATATATTTACAGCATTACGTAATAATATAACAGTCTTAAATTAGCAAAACTTTCTTTCAGTGAATTATTTATGAAATTAAAAAGGACATAAAACAATGTTTAAGTATCAGAGCGACTTTGACGCTTAGAAAAAAAGTGCATCGGAGCAAGAACTATTTAATATCGCGCTAAAGGCTTCAAAGTCGATGGACGATACGATGGTATAAAAGCGTGGCCGGTACAAAGGGAAGGCGCTACGTAGCGCTACGAGATTGTACATTTATTCAACTCCATAATTTATGAAATACCATGGACATCCTGCTCTTGCGTTATTTCGATAAGACGTACCTTATATGGAAAAATAACGGGGATAGAGAAGGATAAAAAAATGTATGTTTTGTAAACGGTTCACTGTTCTGTTTGGTTCGTAAAAAGTATTAACGATTTTATTTTACGAAAAAACATCATTCATTCAGTATTATATTGATTATTGTCATAATACTGTTTTATTGGAACCTTCAACTTTATTTTGCATTAAATGGAACTAGTCTGTGTATGTGCGGATAGTAATCTCGAGAACCACGGCACCTAATTTATAAACTCTTTTACCATTTGAAAGGTTATTCGGGATTGACACACACACACACACACATATATATAAATAGTTTTTCAACCCGACAACGTTGGAAGCGGGCCACTAGTTTAACATATAATAATAATGGTGTTGTTTAAAGAAATGAATAAAGATCCATTTTTTGAGTATCCTGAATTTTTTTAATCGCTAGCTGGCAACTCCACAACACTCGGAACAAGGATTAATTATTATTTTAACGTTTCTGTAGGTTTTTTGCTCGTCCACGAGTAAGTGAAAAGCATAGCTTCTTCGCTTGAAGAGTTACTAAATAATTAACGAGTTCTTTAATGACAACGTTTTGATGTGAGCCGCTTAGTATTTTGATTTTGGCAGTTTCTCCGTAGATAGAGACAGCATTGCTCCTTTATGCAAGTTTAATAAGACATTTAGTGTTTTTAGCCTTTAGCCTTTACACTGGTTGGCGCTTTGAGTCTGATGGCTTGTGTCGATCTTAACTGATTGACAGAATTGATCAACGACCACGGTCTTAGTTTATGCGGGATTTTATTTTTATGTTTATAGCTTACAAACGAGTATATTGATAGTAATTCATCGGTTGGTAAATAAGCCGATGTACTTCCATATTACAGATACATTGCCGTGCATGAAGGAATCGGGGATTCCGCTCAATAACCAACTGCGCTGCAATGCAACTGAAATAATATTTCACAGTTAACTCTAGAAGGAGGATAGTTAGAGAGGCCGGTAAAAACTTTATGTACTTCCAACAGAAAGGTACTTGCGCCTCAGTATCGTTCACTGTTCTACGATGCACGAGTATGAATTCATGATTTACTCCAATCACACTTACACTACATTCTTCGTTTGGCATCAAGATCACTTCGAGTTGTGCTATGTAATCATGGATTTTATACCAATATTTTAACCCAGTTTGGGGTCACTTTTAAGGCGCAGCCTCCAATATTATTATTGCTTGAAAATTATTTGGAAAATTAGTGTACCTTTCGCTGTGATAAGAATGAGCGTACTTAGATTTTGCTTAGGGGAGGTGCGAATCAGGTTCAGCACGGGCCATTGAAAGAGGCAAATAAATTCAAGATGGATTTCCTTTAGGTTAATGATTTAAAGGGAGTCAAGGTTGGGATTCAGGCCACCTTTCAGGTACGCCTATGAACATGAGTTTGAAAACACAATGTTAATTAATTATAATGAGTAATTTAAAAATCTTTTTTTATCTCATAACAAATCTAGCGAGGCTAATTTTTAGTCTAGACGTCAAATGACTGCAGCGACCTTGCATGCATTTCCAATGTATGCAAAGATTCAGTTGGTCGGGTGCGACACACTGGCCCGCGTAGTGCATTCGGTGCCTGCGTACGCACTCGCATAACTAATCTATCGAGTTATTCCAGTCAGGGATACCCGGAATAACGTGGGAACCAAACAGGCGCCACATTGTATGCGGGTATTTTGAAGCGTCGTCTACCGTTTATCTAGTTGTTTCTTGGGAAATAATCAGGAACTGACTACTTATATAATAAAAGTATTTTTTTTTATTTTAGTCTATAATAATTGTAATAACAATTAACGTCGGCCCTATGTATTGTTTTGAAAATTATTAAAATTTGAAGTTGAATTTTTTTTTATAATCCACCTTAACTTCGTATCGTCAATCATGATTTTTATGTTCACAAGTGGTAACCAACCGGACTCGACCGAATTATGACTCATTTTTATCAGCAGTTTTGTAAATTTTCACGCTTATCCACTCTATCTATTAATATATATTTTCTGAGTATATTGTCTTCAGTCCCCCTGTCATCGTGTCCCGAGAGGAGACCAGAGTCCTATAGTGAGCAAATTATGCGCCAAAATGTTGAAATGGATCGTGTAATATCTATTTTCTATTGCATAAACAATTGTTGGCATTAATGTAAATTCGAACAGTATAAACGCGTACCGATTTGTCCGTTTAACTCAGTCTCGACACGTAACTTGTCTCTAGGTACATTAAAGAAATTTGTAGTGTTATCTTGTGTTACATTGTATGATTATTGGTACTTATTAAGGCGAGATCTTCATATAAGATGAAGAAGAAAGAAGGATAGATTTCGTAGGAGTTCGTAATCAAAGTGCTTTACGATCTCAAATGTACTGTATTTAGTTACGGCTGTATAATCAAAAAAGTTGTCAGTTTTTTATTGATTAATTATAATAAAAAAATATTCTAATTGGAAGGTAGAAATCGCATTTAAATTTACGTTCCTGTAAAGCAATATAAAAAATATATTAATAGCCAGCAAACAAATAAGCCGTCGGATGGTATGTTGTCATCGCCATCCGCAAGCATCAGTAACACCAAGAACATAAATGACTTAACCGAACGAAAACTCTTATTTTGTAATTATGATAAAAAATTATTTCACGGTTCTTTAGGGCCGGTAGTAAAATCTAGTTTAGCTTAAAAATATTACGAATATGCAAAAGTACCATCATGATAACAATTGGACGAAGCTTATATATTTTTGTATGAAAAGAACCTGTCAATATTGTCTGATTTGTTACAGATATAACAAAATAGATAGATAGATAACATACTGATCGTAAGGTTTTCTAAGTACAAGGGAAGTTGGTTTAAATTTCAGGAAATACATAAAATCCTCTTGAACTTCCATACAGTTTTTCTTTCGTTCCATTTCAAATACGTGGAACTGATATTTTTTCACGCGCTATTTTTCTTCGCAGGCAAAACTTTGCCGGTCCATTGTGTGGTGGAAGCAGTATCCTCACTGGAGGAGGGCGCCTGGCGACGTCGGGCCATAGTAGAAACTGACAGCTATGTCATCATCCCCGCTGCGACCGCCTTCCACGAGCTGGTGCCAGCTGCCATGATGAGGCTTGGCTACCCTCATGAGTTGGCAGCATCTGCAAAAGGTTAGGATACAATTGCTAAGTATTACATATTTCGAACTAGCCACATGTATATCAGTTGCGCTTTAACTCGTAACGTCGCCTCGTAATATAAAAAAAGTTTCTAAACGCACAATCTTAGTAAAATGCGATTTTAATGCCGCTTATGCCAAACGATAGACTGATTCGCGAAAAAGTTTTATGAAATATTTATCAAAAAATGTGATAGTAACGAGTAACATTTGTTTCTGGCGCGATTAGTATTTGTGAACACACGGTTCATATTTCCTGAAGCGATCCGAAAGTGGGTTACCTACTAGGTTCAAACAAACAAATATATTGCTGGTCGCACACATTGTCATGCTAGGGTACTTTATGTGGCCGATGACATGAACTTACACAAATGAGACATCACAAATAACCAAGACCCGCGAATAAAGATTAATATGTCACAATACACATACAGATCCCGTCAGAAATCGTACCCCAGATTCTTTTGGTTCTTATCACCTTTCGTATGAAGTGAGCGTCACGCATGTCTAAAGATATTATCTTGTTTACCAGGTTCAGTGGTAATCAACAACTGGAAGCCGCTGCCGTTCGAGCGCATATCGGACGGTCCGTTGGCTACTGTTGGGGAAGTATTAGGAGAGCTGACCACTGTGGCTACTTTGAGGATCCAGCTCCTGCGACCCAGGCTCACTCCACTACAGGATATCAAGGACAAGCTACTGAGACTGCTCCTCGTGCAGAGCAGGCCGCTTTTAATGTCGACTGGCTGTCCTTTAGATGAAGTAAGTAATAAATTTTAACTGTTTAAGATGAGACCTTGGGAATTAAGTCTTATCGTGAACAGTGATTAAATTTGTAAACAAGATAGATTAGAGGGCGAAATTTGTACATAAATATACTTATTTGAATCCAAACGATTATATACGAGAGTATATACGTAAAGGAGTACAAGAGAATATGGTGCAGTTTGCATAGGTAATAAATTGTATGAATTTAACATTATTTGTTATATAATAAAGTATTTTAAATACATAAAAATCACTATTCAACGTAAAGCAATCTGTCCGTTTCTTTGAACACGATAATTTCAAAAATTAGTGTACGAATTTTTATGCATTTTTTACTAATAGATGGAATGAAACACGAGAAAGGTTTACATAAATAGCGTAAAAACTTATTACTTATGAAACGCCGCATAAAAACAAGTAACAATTGTTTTCGATGGCATTACAATTTTGATGATTGATGCCATTCTCTAAACGAAGCATTGGTGAGTTATCACTTAGAGCTCGGACGTATTAAATTTAATTTTGGTCATTGCTGAGAGATTATCGTCCATTCTATTAGTACTTTGTATCATGTATATAGTTTTAAAATTTCAGTCAAACCGTATTACTTACACACAAAATTATAATTATGATCACAGAAGTCCATCCGTATTTCTAACTGCATACAAATTTTAACTATAAACTCCCACCGTGCATCTAATTTCAATATCAATATAATAAATAAACAACATTCTCACACCACCTATCAAGGATTCCCTACATGTGGTATATAAACCGAAATCGGACGGAACAAGACAATACCTTAACCTAACCAAAACTTAACTTGATTGAACCGTGAGTCGACAGAGACAACTCACTGAGCAGGGTCGTGACTATTCAAACGCGTATCTCAATAGCGTTGCGTAACATTAACATTCGCCCACAACACCTGTCAGCACATATTACATCAAATATTGGACTTAAAATCATCCAGATTTATGTCGGCGACAAAGCTCGTTCGGTACACTGGTTACGGCGCTACAATAACGTACGTAACGTTCGTTAATGTCTGATTGTTGAACCCCGGACCGCAATACAATGCGACCCCTGTATTAAACCTCCAACCCCCCATTTTATAAACTCATTGTTTCAAATTCGGGTGTTTTGAAGTGCCTTCCCAATAAATAAAATTGAAGTGTATGTCTGTTATATCGATATTAATAAAAACAATGAAATAAATTATGATGTCTAAATGAATGTTATGTATTAAAATGGTTGTCTTTCTGTTTTTGAGTTTCATGACTGGTATAGGTTCCCAAACGTTAGGATAAATTCTCTTGAAACTTTGTTACGATTGAAGTGGATTAAATTCTTGGATTTTTCGATTGAATTCAAGAGCATATTTTATAACATGGACATATTGATGAGAACTGTGACGGGTGTACTCATAAACTTTGTGTTTTACTATTATTAACCAACAATAACGTGTTACTATTAAAATGTTATTTTTATTGTGTATAAAACCTTTTCTACAATATTTTGTACACTATGGTAAAATAAATATTTTTCTTTCTTTCTTTGTTTCTTATTCCGAGGTATCTGTTTGTTCAAAATAGCAAAGTTTTCAAAGAAAATTTCTCTTTTATAATATCATCCTGCAAAAGAATGAGACTGCGTGCATGTGTCGATTTTCCCCACCGATCATAAACTGATTGTTTTTTTAACACAAGAGTGAATAGGTTTTTACTAAGCCAGTGCTTTTTACCATGTAGTCCAGGAACATCTCCACTTTTACGTATACATTTACAAAAAAAGCAGATCGCATGTACCGCCGGTGTAAAACTCATCAAGTTTAATAAATTTATTCGTGAAATATCTAACTGAAACTTAAAAAATATAAAATTTTCCACATTTCGCCGAGAACAGAATATTATTTTGCTGATACTATCTAATCTAATTACAGACACATAACAATGTAAGTTTAGAACAGACAAGACGAACTTTATCAAAATGTCGAATTCAAAGAACTCTCAACAGAGACAGATTAACAATGCCTCAATTATGGGCCTCGTCCACGAGGAAATATTTCGCTTTAGGAAATTATTTAGTTATCAGATAAAAATAAACCATAACCCACGTAATTCATAGATTATCATTATTTTTTATTTGATATATTGAATGCATGCATACATAGTATACATAGTAATTGATTATATGCTTTAAGTATTGGATTCGGGCCTTTATCATTTATACTAAAAGACGAGCCTCGAAGTGTTACATATTATGATGATAAAGATGATAATTTTAATAGGTAGAACCTTTTACAAGACCGTTATTATTTTTTCGTTACACCTCTTTTAAACTTTGGCAATCGCATTTTTTATGCGGGCAGGTTTGTCGAGGACCGTGGCACTGCCGATATGCCCACTAAATCTGTTGTCCTCATAAGCTGCCATGAATTTGCTTTCGCATACGATGACTATACAAACAGTACAGTTGCTTAATCTGTCATATAACAGAACAAGTTGCGATGTTCAAATTAACCTGTGTGGCTTGTGACGCTTACAAACGAAAGATTCATCTAAGTCATCAGGAGATGCATTATACAATGATACAAAAAAATACATTATTACTTCAAATTATTATACAATTATTTTCGAAACTATATTAGAAGCAAAACTGAATGGATAAAATTACATTATTCAATAATTTGTATTGGAGGTTGCACGCATTGCATTGCATTTTCACGAAATGGACTGAATTCTCCTTCTCAACTTTTATATCAGTCAAAACTCGAGTCAGCATTACACAAAACGCTCTTTCCAGACAGTGTCTCGTAGATGAACCACCTTAAGTACGCGCTACACAAATTCGGAGGTCCTTATAATTTGCGAGGTTACGCCTAAGTCCCTGCTAATAAGGATCATCACTCGACGGAAGAATTAGAGCATTTGTTTTGATGTTCTCGGGTTCTTACAAAGGAAGACGGGGTTTATAAACAATTTTCATATCAACGCAAGCGTAATCTGAATGACTTAAGACGCTGTAACAACAACAATTTACTTGTAGCCGGTTTTAAGCACCGTGTTGTTTCAATAAACAAACAAAGCAATAGAGCTTCAAGATTTTTTTAATTCATTAGGAAGTACAATGGTATTGTTAAGGTCGTGTTCTTTCCTGAAACTTATTAAGAAGAATTTATAGAAATTAAGAAAAATAATAATTTTATTATAGAAGTTCTTTCTTCTACAGAAGCACAAAATTTTTCATAGGAATTTTTTCCACTAACTTTAAGGGGGTAAAAGAAGAGTATTAAAGTTTTTATTAACATCTTCGCTCCGTTTGGTTATAAGTTTGAAATCAGGCACACATTTTTCAATACAAATAACATAATACTTACGTTTTATCATTTCTTAAAAATTTGTAATATATTTCCCTACTAATTCGTGATGTATTTCATACATCGTCTTTGATAATTCGGTTAACGAACGTAATTTTGTATTCAGCAATAAATTACTATAATTTTCTTAAACGCAGGCTTACGTGTATAAATAACATTGAGTATAGACCTCATGCAATAGATATAGCAATTTGTCGAAGCGAAGAACACCTGCCTCACACGCGGGATCTCCATACATAATAAATTTAATTGAATCTCAGTCTCATCCGCGCCTACGAGCCTTATTATATTTTCCGAATATCCACCTTGTTGCGAACGGGTTAGGGGAGGGGGTTGCCCTCGTCTTACCAACTCGAATCGAAGCGAAAGAGGGTTAAAAGGAGTTTTAGATGTACGAACGCTTTTGATCTTATTAATACCATAAAATAATGCCTTATAATCTTATTAAACGCGAGGTTAGCGTTCGATGCGCGCCCTCCATCACGGATGAGGAATGGAGTTTTGCGATTTCAATTAAGCGCTCTCTGCGACAATGTCGAGTAGTCTAACTGTTGATACGAGTATTTCAACTTTGGTGATGTTACGAAATTTTAAAGAACTACTATTTTAAAACGTAGTAAATAACGCTCAAGGCGATTGCACTTAGGCAAGTAGAATTCCATTATAATCTTATATATACCTAATTATGTACAGTACGTAAATTTACGACTTTTTTCCTTTTCTTTTGGTTTACCAGTTAGGATATTCTTGTTGATTAAAGGTAATCCAGTAGGAAGTAGCGTTATAAATTATTTTTATTTTTTGTTATTGTTTTTTTTATCATTATTAATTGTTTTTTTGGTATATATTCTTAACTATCTTTTAAAATACGCACTTAACATTATTAATAAAAATATTTACATAGTTACATTTGTACGGAGCCTCGGAAATTGATGCGTTGTCATGCGCTTTTATTTTATTTACTCTCAAAATTCGAATCCGTTTTACATGTTTTTATATGGTAATAGTTTAAATAGTTCATGTTTTTTTAATGCAAATGTCAGACTACTATGCAAATAAGCCATTCACTCAAAATCTATTTAGAACTATTTAATCTTTTATTTTTTAAAAACGAATTTAATTTTTGTATTACCGTTATCAAAAATACAAACAAATAGGCAGACAGAGAGACATATTTAATGGGATATGGAATCCTTAAAATTAAGGCAAAATTAGCTGATTTGCATGAATCGAATTCGAACTTTGAAAGTCGTACAAATGAGACAAAGTACTCCTACCGGGCAAGATAATCAAACGGTTTGAATGCAAAAGTTAGCTAAACGCCAGATGAACTGGCGGCGATGATATTATGGTAATTTATCGCAGCGCAATTTATTCCACTTCGATTTTAACTGGTAACAAACTTTTACAGATCCCGAGAATACTTTAAAGAGTTACGGGTACGTGGAGATCGTTATAAGTAATAAATTATTTCGAAGAAATGATGTGTAGAACTCTTAAGATAGTCTTTAAAATTGTAATAGATATGGAAATTAATATAAAACTTTTTAAGTACATTTACTTTGTCGTTTCAATATTAATAACATTTTATATTCAAATACGTTTACAATCGCACACCGAATTACGTACTGAGCCAGATTACACGTGATAGTATTATCACAAGTAGGCGCCAACTCTCGTAAATCTTCCTTGTATCTGAAAGCAAATATGACACTATTTAAAAACATGAAACAAATAACCGGATTAACGTATCACTCGAGCACACGCTCGCACTCGCTAATGCTACTGAGGTGACATGATTTTAGGCACAATCTGTCCGTGTAACACCTTACAGTTTTACTTGCATTTGATTTGGCAACACACAAAGCAAACTAACGAGGCTGACAGCTCTTGACGACGTAATCACCAGCATTGTAATATGTAATCTTGTGATACGAACAGATCTCACTTGCATAACTGCGAGGCTAAACAAACGGTGCGACGCAGGTATAATCTGACAGGTGATTTTATGATTGACTACTTACTGCGCGATTAATACCAATATAAATATGCACTATGATACCGTTATGAATAAATAGTTGTGAAATCTAAACATTGAATTGAAACAGAATTAGGTCCAAAACACAATTCGCTTACAAACGACGCGTTAACAAGAGGATTGTTTTCCGATCGAATTACCAGCGTTACTTTTTTGAACAGCCACTTAGTCCGCGCAGGCCTGCCGGCTCTTTGGTGAAGGCGTAGTGGGTGGATGCTAATTGCAAAGACGCCCTTCCCGCTCATTGTTTTAGAGCAAGCCATGATTGAAGTTTCGGCGGCGGTGCAGGAGTGATGCGCACTAACCACCGAATAAACACCTCCTCGCGTCAGAACATCGTTGGCTCGGGCATTACACATACATTAACGGCCGACCTAATATTTTCATAATCTAATGGCGATGTTCTGTGAAACAATGCTCCGTGTTTATTCAAACAGTTATATCTGTATCTGTTGATGGTTAGACTGACCTCTTTAAAACCTTCTAAAATTGTTTACGATACCTGGTTTTGTATTTGACTGTGCTCTTTGAAACTACTTTAACTTGAGTTTTAAATGTGTTTTTTCCTGTTGCAGGTAACACTCGCTCAGATTTGTCGCGGGCAAGATAGAACACCGGGCCCTCCTAATTTCCACGAACCAACAGAAGAAATGCGAAGGAAATTTGAATCCTGGTGGAGCACGCAAGTTTCACCTCGACCTCCACCATTCAGTCCTCGCCGTTATCCCTCTCCCGGGCCAAAAAATTCTCCTACGCTGAATACCATTCCAGATCATTTACATCCCGCATTACAAACAGTGCAAAGCCAATATCCCACACAAAAAACGCGAATGAGGACAAGCTTTGACCCTGAACTTGAGTTACCAAAACTACAACGCTGGTTTTCTGAAAATCAACATCCAAGTAGACAGCAAATACAACAATATGTGAGAGAGTTGAACAACCTAGAATCTAGACGAGGACGAAAGCCCCTTGATGTTAACAACGTTGTGTATTGGTTTAAAAATGCAAGAGCAGCGCAAAAGCGCGCTGAACTACGTAACATTGGAGGATTAAGTTGTCATCTTGGAGTAAATGGCTTTAATAGTAGAAGTCACAGTCCAACCAACGGATCGTTAATGACTGGAAGCGATGCTTACGCTTCTCAAGATCATCATTCTTTAAAAAGTCCTATGCAACTCTCAGGAAGCCCGGTGAGATATCCCATGTCAGTAATGTCCGAAGATAATCTGTCTAACGCTGGCTCCGATTTAGATGAAGATGGAGGTGATTTGAATCCAGATGAGAGACCTGAGAGCCCGGATGCTCCTCTGTCACTAATAACTACGAAGAAGAATCATAATGACGATCGGGAAGAAAGACCTAAAGAATCGCCAAAACCACCAGATATTATAAAGGTAAATCTATAATATTTAAGAAAAAACTATAATATTATCAATAATACTAATTCTCGAATACACGTATAGATACTCAATGACAAACGAAAGATTATTCGATATTACATTAAAATGTGATTCTAACCGATTTTTAATTTGTCACAGGTACATGATATCAAGCAAGAGCCAAGAGATTTGAGTAAATCGGACCAGGGAAATTCTCCACAACGATCGCCAGCTAAAAACAGCGACAGTTCACATAACAACAACAACAATAATACTGAAGAAGAAAACGGAGTTGCCGATGAGCAAGATATAGCTTCAGATGACGAAGTAATTCAGGAAAGACATTATCGACCTTCTTCACCCCATCTTGACCGTTTGCCATTTCCAATGGTGCCAAACCATCCAATGTTCGGGCATGGAATAATGTACATGAGCCAATACATGAGTGGATTTCCAGGCGTCGGAAGCGTACCTGGTGAAGGAGCGAGTGGCTTGAACCTTGCTCTTGCAGGAGCGTCAGATGAGCGACGCAAACGTAATCGTACATTCATAGATCCCGTGTCTGAAGTTCCTGTTTTAGAGCAATGGTTCTCTATGAACACACATCCCTCTCATAACTTAATCCTCAAGTATACAGAGGAGCTGAATAGGATGCCATATAGACAGAAGTTTCCGCGACTCGAATCCAAAAATGTTCAATTTTGGTTTAAGAACCGACGCGCGAAATGTAAGAGACTGAAGATGTCTTTGTACGAGCCAACCTCACCGGGGCATTACTCTCATCCGGGACATCCACACCCCATCTCCGATAGGAAAATGGTCTAAACAAATTGTTGAGATTATTCAAAGGCCTGAAGGAAGATTGTATTGGTTCGATTTTCTCATGTTGTGTAATCGTCAATGTTATTAAGGAAGACTGAAAATGAATCGTTTATGGTGTACGGTGCCATGTTAGTATTACAATGACGGCAATCTTGCGTCACTTCTATTTCCAACAATTAGTAGTTCTACAATATTATTTACTAGTAGTCAATAATAATAGTTTGCTTCGATGAATATTCTTTCCAATCAGCATAATATAGAAGTAAGACTATTATGGAATATTAAATCTAGTTTGTATTAAAATACGTTAACGGATCGGATTACGACGTATTAATTAAAATACATATCCAATCTTTTAATAGACATGTCACAATAAATTTGTATGAATCTCTAACATACTGTGTAGTACTCTGTTTTTGTATATAAATGGCTTGATTTAAGTTTTATTTATTAAATAATATGGTAGTTACTAAAATATATATTGAAATTTAATATTCGCAATAAATGGATTGTCTCATTAATGAGCTCCATATAAATTTTAATAATGACCTTGTTAGAACGAGGTCAACTGTAGGACGATATCAATGTTACTCTATTGATAATATTGTAAATTATTAAAATAATGATTGAAGTCATTTAGGCATAAATTTAAATGTTATTATGCACTATGTACTATTTGTATAGATACGAGTACTATTGAACTTAGAAAACCTCGTTGTTATTCAACGGTTTTTAAACGACGCACATTCCTCCTTCTTTTGTTATATATAATAATACTTCCTCAATCCAAAGATTGGTTAGTGTTATAGAATAATTAGCGACTAAACTGCTCAGATTACATCGATTTCTCAGTTCTTTAAACGATACTTCACCATTAAAACCGCAATGTAAACGTCGACCGGTTTTTAAATATTCTCCCGTTTACCGGAAATCCAAATAACTCTTCTCATATAAGAAATAAACTAAAGCTTTTTAGTTTCATACGTAACGGTTAAAATTAATACCAATCATACTAGGAACATCCTAAAAGAGGCCGGGTCCTTTCTAGGGGGTATTACGAGTTGTAGGGTTGTACCCACTGAACTCCTCGGCAGCTATCTACCGCGTATGATATGTCATATAAGATACAAATAAGGCTCTTTCTTACCCACCACACCATAATACAAACTAAAATGTTGTTAATTAAAACAAAAGAAATGAATGTATCGTTTAATGAATCAATTATTGTTATTATATAATGTAAATAATATTATGAAGTAGATACAGTATAATACAATATAGTTACAGTATTTACGCATTTATTCCATTGAGGCTGTTATCACACTATTTCTTTTACATATTCGTCAATTGTTTTATAGTTTTTAGAAACAATTCATACGTAGATATAATTTCAAACGAATCGTTTTGTTGACCAATGTTATGCTTGTTTTGTGAAGCTGTGATGAAAATTCCAAATAATGTAAATATTTTATTAATGTTATTGTAAGGTTTTTATTGCAAACTACGTCACTGGGCTCACACGAACAATTTAAGCATTTACTGCTTATGTAATGAACATTATTGGCTAAATGTTTATTCCATTCCATTCTATAAACGAAAATTAAATGAATATAATACCTACGATATATGTTCGATATTTTATTTACAATGTCCTGAGAATTGGGGTCTTCGTCTATTTATAATTGTTTCCGTTATTAGAATTATGTACATATCATGAAAAGGGAATAGTAAATTGATCTATTTAAATAAATGCGAGTGCGATCTATAGTTGGATGTATGACAATGAAATAGTGATGGCTAGTGGAAATATTCTTGAGTTCTTCCATGCTATCGATATCACAGTTAACCATGCTTGCTGTGGACCTGTAATGGTTTGGCACCATTTGTAAAAGTGTTAAGTAATTAATAAAATTATTGTTATTGTAATGGATGTGTAAATATGGCATTCAGTTCATCTGATGTTAAGAACTTTTTAATACGATACGCAATAAACAAATTTGGTTGTTGAGGTTTATCACAAATCTAATGCTACGATTGAAAACAGATACGATATTGATTGATACTGTCTTATTTGAAAGTAAGTTAAACTCCAACATTCTTACCGAAACAAGGTTGGTAGACAGAATTGGCTGTACACCGTACAATTTGTGTCGTACAAATAGTAACTGTCCTCAGTGTAAAATAGCATAAGTCACTGTCTTGCGTAATAAAATGAATGGGAAATAATCTTTCTATCACAATTATTGAAAAGAGCTAGTTTATTCTTAGTAAACATGGAGCAAATTAGATCTTTGATCCCTAAGGAGGAAAAGTGATTTGAATTTGGAATGTGGATATTGTTATCCTACCACCCAAAATATCACTTATGAACAAGTAACAGGCAGTATGATAAAATAAAGCGCGCTAGCCAAATTAAAAGTGCGTGAAAAGGTAAAAAGCGGGCGAAATGCATTCTGCCTTCGTCCGAAATTGTTTACTCGATTATATTGTCCGTAATTCGAATTTAACTTCGTTTTAATAAAAAATGAGCGTGTCAAGTATTGAGAAAGTATAATGAGTATAATAACACCAGAAAACATTGAGAAAGCATATGATAATTTAATTCTTTGGAAAAATACAAGAAGAACGAAATTTTTTTCGGAAAATGTTTTTTTGGCCTATTTTAAAGATTTAGCCAATCTAAACAACCTGTTGTAGGTTCTTTCGAGTATAGATTCTATGCCAAAATCAAGTTAGTACCAATGAAGACATTAAAATCGAAACATACTCGAAATTATTGGCTTATTTGTAACGACCATCCGAAGGACATAATCCGAAGAAATCCAAGGTGTTTTCTTGCCAAAACGTTGAACTTCTTTTACTGACGCTCCCGATTAAATCTATCTCCTGACAAAAGTAGTTATTTACTTACGTAACATTTTAGTATTAAGTAGGTAGCAACTAATAGTTACTAATAGCAACGTATCTAATTTGGAGTATTTCTTTGTTTCTATTTGCTACAGGTTATGGTGATTTTTTGGACTTCCTGCGGCTTGTCGTAGCAATGAGCTTCTTAACCAAACGATCCCTAATAACAACGACCCAATTGAATGAATTACTTTTGACAAAATTGAAAGACACAAAAACCAAAATCAACAGATAGTTTATTTTACGAGGAGTGTATAAACATTTTGTTGAAAAATACCAGAAACTTCGCCCTTCTGACATGAAAAGCAATCGATTCTTTATCCGTTACCTAAACGGCAAATGTACAAGACAACACGTTGGAAAAAATAAATTTTCGGGCGTGCCTCAGGTAATCGCTTCCTATTTAAAATTACCTGATGTTAAACTGTATACAGGCCACAGTTTCCGGAGAAAGTCTGCACTCTCTTAGCAGATTCGGGAGTGGACATGTCTGTGTTCTGGATGGATGGAGGATGAAAATCATCTATATTAGCTGAAGGATATATAGAAGACCCTTGAAAACAGCTAGACTTTACCAACGAGTTGTCGAAAATATCAATTTAAAAGAGCTATCTCCTCGTCTATATATGTGTACAGAACATTGAGAACCATGCCGGCTAATAATCAAATATCTTATAAACCACATCCGGAGACACCGTTTTCTTAGACTTCTAATTCTCAAGTTGTTAATAAATCTACCACTGTAGGGGATGGTAACAATAAAATTGTTACTATACATTTTAATTTTATTTTAATTAACATGAGCCTCTAATTATATCTTTGTCATGTCTAATTTTTCCTATATTTGTATGTAAATAAATGAACGTAATATTATAAAATAATGTTCTTATTCATAAGTTGCACTTAGTTATTTTCTCATAGCGGGCGATAAAAAGTTGTGTCCACCTCGGGAGCAAAACTGTTTTAAGCTCGAGTACTTCGATAGGATTCTACTCTAGAATCCTTCACTCCGCTCTGGATTCAAAAAACACTCTCGCCTTAAAAATAGTTCCTTGCTCTCTTAGTAAGCAATCTACTATTTTAACTTGTTCCAATTATTTGGAAACATTAATATTTTTCCTTGCAATTGGGTGTATTTCGAGACGAACATCAATGAATGTTCTAAAAAATACAGGTACAACCAGCGTTTACATACTGATATATTAAGATGATGGTTCAACGTTACACAGATACAATGTGTATATCACTAACACAAGTAACACAACAGATGAAAATAAACATAAAAGTGTACCTGTCACATAAATAACTTATAATTAGGAATCTAATCCGAGACTTCTACTTTGTGAGACCATCAACGGGGCGATAAACATTACTGAGGCATATACAGCAACTTTTAAACAGTCCACTACAATAATGAATTCAAAGTACTCGCACATCAATAACACCATAGCTACGGGTAACGAAAATTTAGCTGTGCCAAAATGAACTTCTCTGAGAACGCTGCGATAACGGTCATTTCACCGAAGACCGAGGAGCGAAGAGCGGAGATCCGACAGGCAGGCGATGTCGGCTGCGATTACACCAAGACTTGCGACTTTGACAGGTGATTCGGGTCCATCCCGCCATCTCTTCCGGCCCATCGATTGCCGGTATCTATTGACACATGTTAGCGTTACGAAGGTTACTTTGAGAGACGATACAGCCGTGCCGTTGCAGTGATAATGACGTTTATTTAAAATGACAAGCTATGTAATTAATCGACTGCCTGCGTTAGGTGTTCCGGTTTCGCTGAACTTAACTTTTATATTGATGAATCACATCTTCATTAATATATACCTAAATGTAAATGTATCTTCACAGTATCTATCGTTTAACATCGTAAAGAGTCGAAAATACATGTAACTATATAAATTAAATTATCCAATACAAATGATTACTGGTCTCATAGACAATCTATACCTTTTATGTACCTTTTATGACATGCAAGGGCATGTCAATGAGAAATATTTTAATTAGGTTATCAATGACTTCCAACGCGAACTTACTTCTGAAGATGTAGCTATTTAAAAATATATATTATATATTTTATTCATGATTTTAATAATTGTGATCATACATTTGAAATTAATACCTATTGAGTGATTACGAGTAGTATTAGCTATGGCGTCTTCACACGAAAACCCGCGTATCTATGAAATGCTGGATTAAAGCAATTAAATGGAGATTTGCTTTTCTGCTTTCAGTAAAATGATAGTGTTGAATTCTGTATTTTAAATGGATCTGTGAATTATTTTATAAAGTTGTAAATGTTAGATCTATTACTATATTTTTGGTGTAAAATTACTCTGCATACCTACTTTGTTGTTGATATGTGATGTGATGATAATATAGCGACGTAATAATCGTAATCCAATTCCATAACTGGCCCACAGCTGAGCTCGAGGTCTTTTCTATCAATGAAAAAGAATGCTGGGAAGAATTCTCATGTAGGTATATAAGTTTCATGATGATGTTTTTCTTAATTGGTAGCTACAAAACTTGAGGACATTCTCGTTTCTGTGAACTACTGAAACTGTACCTTTTGCAACAAATGTAAATATAAATTCACTGTGTTGCTTTGGTATATCTGTTCGTTAAAATTTCAGGATGAACTAAAACGTCATTTAACCCATTGACTGCCAGCTACGAGATATCTCGTATTAAGCGTGTGTATCAAAACTGCCACCTACGAGATATCTCGTAGTGTTTCTTTTTTTTAATAAAAATTACTGTAAATGCTATTACAATATTATATCAATAACTTAATATAATTATATTTTGTAAATTTTCATGTATTCTTCAAAATAAAACCTTGGCACCCAGGGCAAGACGCTTTAAATATGTCTGGCAGTCAATGGGTTAAATACTTAGCCTAGGTAAAACTCTACTACTGCAACAACTTTGATCATTATTAACCACTAGTGGCTCGTTCCGACTTCGTTCGGGTTCAACAATTAATTATTATACGTATAAACTTGATATATAGCCTATGTGTATACGCAATAATGTACCTTTCAAATGGTAACATAATTTTTCAAATTTTCAAGTGGTGAGGTTCCGGAGATTTCTTTCTACACATACACAAACTCACAAAATTCGCAATCTCTTTATAATCTATACTACCATATAAATCTGTTGAGCTTCTCTGTATATTTCGAGATAAATCAAAAACGGCTTGCCCGATCTTAACGAAAATTGGTGTGTAAAGAAAACACGTGATTGCGCAGATGATAGATTATAATATATAGATCTGTAATGTCTTTCTGTCAAATTTCATGACAAATATTCATTTTATTTTATTACATCAATGAACATTTAGTATGTAGTGAGAACGAGAACACGTCATTATGCAGATGACAGGTTATAAAAACATCAGTGAACCTAATCATGTCTAATCGATGTCTGATCAAGGCAAAAAAGTATAAAATTTTTAATAATCATGTATATAAAAATAATAGATCAACCCGAACGAAGTCGGACGGAGCCGCTAGTAATAATATAAAAATAGACTCAATAAAGATATGTTGTTGACCATGTTGTCAAATATACATGGATTTTTAAACAAAAAATATGGAATGCATAGATAAAAGTATATGTCCATGGTGCCAACACATTTCTAACCTAAATACAGTTTTTCCAAATGAACTGGCTCCAAAGCAGTAATAAGTGTGTCGTCCTAAGGTATTCATTATTGGTGACTACTTCATTATGTATATGATAGATGTATGTTTGTATATCATAATATGATAGAGATATTGTCGATATGTGTGTAATATTCCACTCCGATATTTCAACCCAATTTGAAATAACCTAATTAAATTTGGTGGTTCGCATTGATGGCTGGAATGGTGGCGTGGAGAAACTTAATTGTATGTATTTGCTATTATTAGTGAGGCAGGGTACCCTGATGGAAGGATTATATGAGGGCGTTTAAAACAATTTATATGAAAAAATCTATATAAATACCAAAGTTTTTTAAATGTTGTAAGTTGATTGGATATGTATTGTAAAATATTACTGTACTATTTTCAGATCTAATACGACGCCTTTATAACCCCGCTTTCTAAAATATATTTTATCAATAATTGCCGCCAAATAGTGACAGGCGTTACTTAATATCTTGTGAATATAACAATGTTTTTGTTGTGAGTTGTACTTTTGAGTAGGTATACTAAATCCTAACTATTTTTGCTAATGAGCACCATACGGGTACGTAACGTTTAAACCATGTCCCTAATATGATAATGAACTTCCATCTGAGATTTCAGTAACAAATTGGAAGGCCACTTTTTAAGTGGCTTCGCGCTTTTGTCCAGAGACACTCGTATTAGTAATATTAATAGGGGAGTATAACCATTTAACATATGAGGATCGAACGCGGAATTCCACACTTAGTAAACATGGTCACAAAGCAGTATAACTTCCTTATATTAATATCGTAGGCATTCAGTTTTAATCTAAACAAACTGCCCGACGGGAGCAGCGCATTTATGTTAGTTAACCGCAGATTATGACGTTACATTAATGAAGCAATTTGTTACACACTAGTCGGCAGCTTGCGAATTCTTCAGGGTTTATGAGAGAAAAAATATTAGTGTTATGTAAGAATAATACAGTCGAGTGATACATTTGATCTTATTTATTTTGACGGTTTGATAACATTTCTTTTATAGTTTTAATTTCATATATGTATTATAGTTTCAATCCATTAGCGCTACTACAAGGCATGGATTTCTCCTCGGAAATGATTAGAGCCTAAATTTATTCCACCACGCTTATCCAGTGTGGATACATGGGCTGCGGCTGAGCGGAGAGGGGGCGTCTCAGAAATGTGTTTTGTTTTTAATTTTTCAAAATACTTTCATACCTAATTACAACTTTTTTTTTAAAATGCAATAGGCGTATGAAAAATTTTACTCTAAATAAGATTCAATAGTAATCATAATCCTAATGATATTAAATACAAGACGAATATAGGACAATCTCCTGTATAGTAATGAAAAACTGTAGTTGATTCACTGCAGAAATACCTACTAGTATGAAGGTAGTAATCATTTTATGAGGACACGATAATTTGCGATTGTTTTTTTAAGGGTATTTACTCTAAATGTGAGAAGGATGAGAGAGAATGAGATGAGATGAAGGAAGAAGAATTAACTAGAAGGAATTTAGCATAATGTCAAAAAGATTTTTTTTTTGTAATGTTTATATCATTTATTGATATATTTATATACATGTAGGTCTCTGTCTTATCGTAATATGTGTCTTCCAATTAAAAGTATTTAGTAAGCTTACCAACACAACGTACACCAATTTACATCAGGTAGGTTTGTAATCGAACAGTAACTTGGAATAATAAAAATGAATACTTATACTTTTTGAATCAATATATTTTGAAGTTCTGTATCATCTCAGTATTAGTATGAGGTGTTTTGATCTCACCAAACTCATCAGAACTGAGTCTAGCTTTTATATATGAAAGGTGTCTATGACATTATTAGCCTACGTATTACTTAAGGTTTTTATGAGTCCTCTCGACCTTTATAACACTTACTAAAAACAGACACAAATATTCAGCTATAAATACACAACTCACTTAAGAAAGGGATCAATATTTAATTAGTAAGTATAAAATGTAACAAAGCTTTATTTACCGATATCCCTAACTTGCAGTTGACATCGGTTGCTTGGAACACGACAATAAAACTCTTAAGCCCATTGCCTGGCGGAAGATTCACTCTAGCAACTTAATATACCGTAATATCGCTGGCTACACGACGCTCCTCCACTTCGAACTTCGTTATATGAAGCTATTAAGTTTGTTACATGTTTCATTGCTGTTATGTCTATGAACCGGTGTACACCGAAAAAGTAATTTGGTAGGATTATGAGTACCGATACCTCTCTTAGTAGCTCTATATAAAAATAATTAAAAAAGGTCAAAGTGGCAGCACATTTTTACCTTAAAATGTTAAATGAACGATTAGAGATGTAAAAACTTTCAAAACTAAAAGTAATTACCATAATAGACATTACTCGTCAGGGAATATTAACATTTTCATTTTAATTTTCAAGGCACCCCTTTAGTTTCATCCACTTTCGAGTCTAAACCAACCTTCCCTTCCTATCGTGCCACCCTGCTGTACAACGCATAAGATAAATACACTAGGTTTCTACAGTTGGAGGTAGTTGAGCTCTCTACAGCCCAGTTTAAAGCTGACTATACCCGTGCAGGGTTCTTTATGTTCTCGCCGTGACCATGATCCTTATAATTCGGTCAAAATATCAGCAAAAATATAAAAATCATAATTATTACCATTAACCATTACAGTTAAAATGATGGAAAAAATATGACGACGTTTTAACACCTGCCAGTACTTAATAGCTTTGAAGTTCACTATCCTTGCAGTGTGCGCGGGTCGTACCGCCCTATCTGTCTTTCCGTCCGAGCCTTAGTTATGATATAACAAGGAATCAGCTAAGCCAAGGCTTAGGGTGTCTTATTAATTGACATGGCGCTTTTTTTCCTTTAGTAAACAGCGGCGTTGTTTGTGGCTAATTTGAAGAGTTTTTGGGTTTTAATAGATTATTCCACGCTTGAATTTTGGTTGTAAATTATCTTGTTAGGGAATATTAAATATGATACATATTATTTAGCAATGGGTCAATAATTAATATCGTATGATATTTATGTCTTTTGAGGCCATGTTATCATTATTTGCTTGAAAGTTATAACATATAACATATTAAGTTGATGACGAAACACAGAAACAGGTAAGAAATTTTACTGTTAAGTATTAAATTCTCGCATCCAATTACCCACAGATGCATTATGCGGTCTAACACAATCGACACGATCCGTCGGGCTACTAATGCTTAATTCTTCTATAGGAACCATACCCATAAATGGCAATCTGAAATAGTAACAAATTTTATCGCATTCATATAAATAATCTTAATATTACCAGAAACTTTGTTTAACCCATTCAGATATCCACCAATCGACATAAGTTTTCATTGTTATCGTCACGTTATCGCATTCTAATTCCTCAGGCAATAATGGCTTTCTACAGTCTATCTTAGTTTATTAAACTATCTGGTTTCCGAAACTCTTGGAAGAAAATATTAAAAATCGGGTAACAGTGTCCGCGTTGTATGGAGACGTCGTTTGTTGGATGGAATCGCTGGCGGTCGGTGTAATCTCAAATCTCCTGCCGCCAATTTATTTTCATTAGCGATCATCCTCGGTTAATTTTATTCCCTACTTACCCCGCCGAGGATCGCAAGATTTCGAGTGTGTTAAGTATGGCAACGGCTTCTGACTAACTTAATAATTGTAAACTAATTAAGAAGAAAAAAGATAGACGGAATTTTGATTGTCTTAAACTTGAATGTAACCTACATGTTTATCCTTTGTTAAGACAAGAAATAGTGAATTAGTATTTTAATATTATAGACATATTTCATAAGGCTTATTATAGTAAAAATAAGGATGTGGTTAATTTGATTTGCACGGAGCTGTGCACCAACCACGTATGCGAAGTGTTGAAAAATTGTCCAAATTAGCAGAATTTTATGTTGCAAAACTGAGTGGTTAAGTTTTATTGTGTGCGTATTGAACATTACTAATAAAATACAATTACAATTAGTCTAATTCCACAGTGAGTTCCGCGCTTCACCTCCCATCCGGCAGTATCTGCGTGCTGCTTAATTCATTTCCGTGGGATAATATTATTTTTTTACTCCCTCCTGCTTTTTGTGACGTTCAACCGCGGCTTATTTTTTATTCATTGCATCGCCAGCCAATCGGGGGATATTCAATTATCCATCATTCGCTTATTTCGGAGCATGATATTTTAAAAGTTTTATATTTATTTTATTTGCACCCGTAAGATGCTCGTTATTCTCGAAAATTTTGTCATATGTTTTTCTGTTATTACAAAAAAAAAATCCAGCCATAATAATAAATAAGCCAGTTAAGGTGATTTACTGATAACGGAGCTCCATCAAGCTGATATAATGACGGAGATGGTAAGTGATCGAGACTTATACACTTGCCTATTGATTTTTTATGTCCACTATTTATTGAACAGGGTGTCATGCTGAATCCAGAGGATGGATTACACCTCCAATTTTATCATTATTTTTTTATTAAAGTTATACGTATACGTATACGTTTACTAAATACAATTTTTTTTTTTGCTTCTTTTTATTCATTTAATGCGCGTGAAATAAATACCTATCAACAAGTGGAAACGCTTAAAAGCTTATACAGTCACAACTCCGTACTAGGATTCCCTTTGTTGCGGGTGTAATGGAAACACACAAATGAGACATAACAAACACCCACGACCCGAGATCAAACGTTACATAAATATTTGCCCCGACCGGGATTCGAACCTGGGACTCCTAGCTCGTCGTTAAATGTATACACATAATGCATGGTAGATAGATGTACCTTGCTGTAATACCAGGGATTTTTTTAATTTTAAGATAGTCTATGTAAAAAACAACTTTGCTTTTTGCAAATTTATGTCATATCACTCCTCTTACGACTCTAATAGGTATACATGATTAAATATCATGACAAAGAATGAAAAATTTGCAATTTATTAAAAACTAGCGGCCCGCCCCGGCTACGCACGGGTGTACTTTTATTTTTAAACATTTTGAGATATATTTATAATTTTATCTTAATAAAGGACATATTCAATGTTGCATATGTCCGCTGCGTAAGGAGCCGACGGCATCATGGTCTGATTTTAGTGAGCTTTTAAAATGTAAAAAGTGGTTATAATTACATAACTACAATAGTTGGACATATAGTATCGCGAACTTATTTGTAGATATTGATATGTTCTCTAATATTGTAGTAGAACATTTTTTTGTTCTATCATCAATTGTTTCAATGACAGACATTTTTACACCTTTTTTTTACACCTTGCTTCAAGTTACTGAAGTTTTAGCAAGGATCCCTAATTTTTTCTAGTAATAAATATAACCTATGTTACTCAGGGATAACGTAGCATTCAAATGGTGAAAGAATTTTTAAAATCTGTTCAGTAGTTCTTGAGAATATTCGTTACAAACATACAAAAATACAAAGGTTTCCTCTTTATAATATTAGTATAGATAATTAAGTCTTACACATATTTAAGCATGTGCTAACTTTTGAGCTGTTTCAATTAGTAACGTTCATATAAAGTCCATATATATTTACAATATCCCAAGACTCGTCAGACTCCATGATAATCGGTTTTAGTAGTAACGTACGTATATGATAATTGTAAAAAATAGTCAAAATGTCAAATCAAATAATCATAATTCATAACAAGCTTACTTTCTTGTATTTTTGTCTCTTATCTTGCTTCACTAATCTTTCATAACTCCCATGTATTCATTTTTACACGCCCAGTTTTTAATCTTTATATTTCTTCGTCCATCCTTCATTAATCGCCGTTAATTTTTCTGATCCTAGTAGAGCTACGCACGAACAACACAAGAATATAAATATATTGTTTATATGACCTTAAACGGTTATGTCGCTAGAAGTTAGTTAAGCTTATAGAAATAACGATTAAATTCTTATAGTATTTATTATATAGTATTTACATATTTTCTGTCACAATTTTCATATCCATCATAATATGAAATCTCTTCTTGAGCTCAACTGACGTAACCCAAAATTTGATTGATTATAAACTGATCAAAACCTATCCCGAGCGGTGCAATTGCTTGTTCTAAGCACCAAATGTCATTATTGACTTGATTAAATAGGCGATCGATCGCGAAGGCACTCAAAAGGTGTTTGGTTTACTCGTTTTAAATACGATATAGTTTATTGGGTTGATCCCCTCGACTAAAACTGACATTGTCTATGATACATGCGCGGTAATAGTTAAGTTGGCAGTGCAGACGCAGAGCGTGGGATCTTTTCACCTGAGGCCGCGGTATACCCGACACTGACGAGAATTAAGTGGATTTATATAGTGTAGTTGCATCTTGAATATTAAAATCGAAACTTCAATAAGATAAATTTGGTTATATTCAGTGACGGGTGTTAGAATATATTTAGTATATCTATTACAATATAGAATACTTTTATATTTAATATAGGCATATTATTTTAAATTGACGTTTACAGAAATATTTTTCTGCTATTAATTGTCCTTTATTATCAATACCCTTATTGCAGCGATAGTAGAAACAGAAAAATTATGTTTATGAAAATAATCATTGTCAATGATGATCAAGTGATCATAGACTTTCATACGTACTTAAGTTGGAATTAGATGGAAATCTTGCTCGCACCTTTCACTTTTCAAAAGTTGATTCGGTAAAGAAAAACGTTAACAGAAAATTTTTTATGTGAATTTTTTCAAATTATTAGGGTTGGTCATTGAGTATATCCTATTATTTAATTTCTATGCTTGAGGTGTGTAGGATACGCAGTGAAATTGGGTACCCTGTGAAAAAAAGTTACTGACATTATTTACAAAAAGGCATAAAGTTCACATTATTTACATTTTTTGTGTAACCTGTGAGCGAAACGTATATTATGTGTAACATCTTTTACTTTACGCTGGCACAGACAAAAGCATTTTACCAGTCCTTACACAATTTATCAAAAGTAAACTACTGAACTTTTGTCTAAAAAGACACTTGTAAGAATCTTGAGAGTTGTTCAACTCTACAAGTATAAATATATTTATGTTTAAAACCAGAATTACTATGATTATGATAAATATTAAAATTACCGGATATTAGCTATCAAAGAGTGTCAATAAAATGTTTTAGAAACGAGAAACCAGTACTATATAATCAGTAATATTAAATAAAATAGATAGGTTGATGTGTGTATTTTGTGACGTGACTGATGGTAATATCAGCACCATAAATATATGGCCTACTCCTAGAATTAGCAACATGTCAGGGCGGGCGTTACTCATGCGTTAATTTCATGCGCCACGACAAATTAATTCGAGCACAGATTTGGATGTGAATACAATAAAATGCAGACATTTTAAACCACACAGAGAACTATTAGACTGTTCATAAATCTCTAATGTCCCGTCGAATTAATTTATGTAGAAGTGGGTGGTAGATTTTTGAGGAACGTTTGGAGCACTGTATTATATTTGTGTACAATCTTTTATTTTATTATTATATTTAGGTGACTGCGTCCCTATAAGTAATGATCCTCCATTCCGAACTAAGGTTTCGATTACGGCCGGGGCAGATGTTATGTAACAGAAATGAGGACCTTTTTGTATATCGTATATAAATTACGCCTACCTTTCAAATTCCACCAAAGTAGTGATAGCATCATCACCGAATTAAATGGCTGACATACGAACGAACATGACATAATTATAACGCTGCCAGTTTTCCTATTTACGTATTACACTAAAAAAGGGTAACTAATTTTATTTCAATAAATCCTCTTAAATGGTTTCGAATCAAATGTGAAACAAAACAATGCAGTTTAAGAATTATTCCTTGCTTTACGTTCCCATCAGTCTAAACAAGTTAATTCTTAACGATCAACCATCAAAATTGTTTAATTGCATCCCTGAGGGACAGCTACGCGTGAAGGGTGACTAATCAGCTATTAAACGCCATCGCTTATACAATAAAGAATTGAGGTTTCCCTGAAGGAACGCTCTCAGGAAATTAGCTCTTTAAAAACTCTCCCCTATTTTTGTGTTTTGTATAAAGGTGTCAAGTGTAACACGATTTACTAAGAATCTGTTTTTTATCTTGACTTGTCTTGTCTTGCTTACCACCTAACAATGGTGATAAATTCTTTCACGATATTTTCATTAAGCCACAGGAGTTAGATAGGTAGGTATATTTGAATGAAATTTCCGATGCATTTTGAAGTTTGAAAGTTTAACTTCATTAAGATTTTATATTTGAAATTTAATCGATATATACGGGTACATTATGAAATTATAATATCTATTTAGATAAGTGTTTTGTGGGTCACCCTCCTAGACTTAATTATACGTATTAATATTTTTGGGAGTTAACATATTATGTGTATATGTTTACACGTGTTATTTCTTACATATGTATGTTTTATATGTCGATGCGTAAAGAAACAAAGTATATATAGGAAGGACAAATCGTTGCAAAGAAAATAAATAATAGTAAAAACTATCCTCGATTTATTCTTATTCTACAATAAAGGTTTTATCAACAGAACCTCTGCAAAAAAAGAATAAAAAGCGAAACCAAATACACTTCTTTCATCTTACATTACGTCATACCTACTTGCAACCCACAGATAAAAAATAATGAAACATCGACGGAAACTGAAGCAATGCTATATATTCTGGCGAAGCGGAAACGTGCAGCTAACGCGGTTTACGCGCGAGATAAAATGCCAATGCACATCTTGTATCGTAAATAAACGAATAGCTGTGAGCAATCGCGTTATGCATAATGTCAACTGTCATTAGGAAAGTCGAGTAGCTGTTGGTGGGTGGTACAGCTAGGACGTTTATAACACAACAGAGTGTTGATATTCTAGCTTTTGTTAGACGGGAATAATTGCTGATCTTATTCACAAATCTTTTTGAAATCTTTCTGTGTGTCGGTTTGACAAAAGCAACGATTCGATTCTTGAGATACAAATTAGGCATTTAGGGTTCCATGAATGAATTAAAATATACTAATTCCGATATTTTTTTATATTTGAATGAATGTTCCCCTGAACTGACGTCGAATAATTTGCAGTTTTTGATTAAGAAATCAAATAACTTTAAAATATAAAAAAAAAATGAACCATACCGAGTTTAAATATTTTAAATCCAACGGTTGAAAGTGAACCATTTTTCGTAATAGTTGAAGTTCTGCGTTTGCATGCGTTAAATTATTACACATGACCTCAGGAATTTTATGACTTTCCCCTCCCGTCTCAAGATTGGCGTACTCGTCTTTCTCTTTAACGTGTGATGTCATTTATTCATCAGGAGATACATAAAACGCTTTACTAAGAACCTGTCACGGTGAACTAAGTGTACCAGAGAATAATTTTCAGACGTAGTCAAAAGGTTTCCATACGTAGAGCTAAATGCCCAGATTGTTTAAAATGACCATTAAAAATGTATGTATAAAAAATCACACAGAAATACATACGTATACAAGCATATTATTTATTTACATTGAAATTTTTGGTAATTCTATTATTTGTCCTTGAGAGGTCATTGGGGACCTGTATTACATACGGCTATGAAAAAACTTATATCAAGTTCCTACTAAGATACATATAACTACAATAAATTGTGTATCCTACCTAGATGTCCAAGACCTTTTGTGGGATCATCTTAACATTTTTTATAGCATAATAATTTTTACTTTATTGTGTTTTCAAACTGCTTTATAATCATCGGCACGTAAAAATCATTTCTTACTGGTGATAAGCTCAGGTTTCTTATTATCAAAGATGTTAAAGCTAATTTCGATAAAAAAAATAAGTTCAGATACACGATTGATAACATTGTAAATATTTCTCGGGCATTTAGGTTAGGTTAGGTTTTCTTTCACCAACAAATGCAATTGTGCTGGTCATTGGGCCACTTTGGCAATACTTCTTGGGTACCACCGACCGATGGTTTAGCATGCCGTACGAAGACATGCCTTAGGTTCTTGTCCTCTTCATGTCAGACCAAATGGTTATTGATATATAATAATATTTATTTCTCACCACAATATAATTGAATACACACTTCTCTGCACTGTCGGAGATTGGGGCATGAGCTAAGTCTTTTGTCTGTATTTCAGGGCATCAAACTTTCACACATAATTCATTATATTCCTTATTAGAACATGGCAAGTAAGAGTAATAAATAAGTAGTACTCAAGTGGTTTGTATGTGTATGTGGTATGTGTGTGCCAGTACCCAATCCATCCATCCATCCATCCATCCATCAGCCTTTGGAGGTCCACTGCTGGACATAGGCCTTCCCTAACTTCCCTTACTAATTTTAGTAGCCAATAGCAGTCGTTAAACCATGTCGGAGGCCCTAGAGAGGCATAAAAATTTCCGACACTCGGGTTGGTCAATCCGCTGCATCTATCAACCCTGTAACACCTACCGTGGAAATATACGCTCTAGGCCTTCTTAAATACGAGGCGAGCCGTGCTGGGGCAGTAGGCCACCAATGGATTAAAGTCATGTATAATTTTGAAATATTTACAGATGCGAGATTTCAATCAAGATTAATTGAGTGATAAATAGAATGTCCGCTATACTACTATTCACAGGTTGCCATGAGTTCGAAATCGGTACAGATCTGCAACGAAAATATTTATTTTACAGAGTATTTCTTATCCAACACAATCATTAACAGCCCGATGCACGCGGCTATTCACCTTAACAATATACAGAGAAGCTTATACATCTCGCCGTATTTACGACACAACATCAAGATTTTCTTTAAAATTTCAACAAAGCAAACTCACACATTTTCCTTTATTATCCTCGACCTTACTTATCGCGGTATATTTAAAAAAGCATGATGACTTAGTAACTGAAAGTACCATTAAGTAGGAGTCTATTATTGTGGACGGGGGAGGGCGCGGGTGGTGTTGCGGGTGTACAAATAAAGAAGTGAGTTGTTTAAAAATGTAACAAGGAGTATTCTGGTAGATAAGGCAGCGTTTCCGTCGTCTCCCTCGGCTGCGTCACGGAATTATTTCAACGATTCGGTGAAACCCAGTGTCGTGTGGCTGTCGCGTTCAATACTCTATCTTTAAAAATGTTCAGTGATGTAGAATCGTCTGGCGGACAATTAAAATTGTTGTTGTCATTTCGATAATAACATTGGAATACGAACTTAGTAAAAATATAAGTGAAATTTAAATAAAAAAAAGTAAAGTTCCCTCGTTACTGATACAGCTGTACTATGAATACGATATTTTCTCGATTTTAAAAATTCGTCTCGGTCACAAAAGATAGCTCAGGTTAGTAAATGAAGCAGGCATTGAACAATAATCAAGCAGAAAAACAAACAATGAACTTTTTTTATAACAAACATATTTTTATTACAATAACCACAAAAAAATCTAAAATAATATTTAATCTTAAGTGAACGGGAAAGTATTATTCTGGATAATGCATCATTTATAACTTACAAATATGTCAAGTATTACACGAGTTACATCCACAGAGATTGAAATAAAAAAAAAAACACTTGTTTTGTCATTATATCGACAACACGGCATAGCAACATTAACATTAATAAAATAATTTATTTTTATTATAGACAATAAATAGGCTAACTCATTTGAAAACTATTTCCTTAGGTCTATACGAGTAGATAGTAAACATAAATGTAATAAAATTATTATTAATCTTACATTAGTAGATATTATATTTTCAGAAAATAATAAAACGAAAAAAGATTTTTTTTTTAAGAAAATCATCGATACATTGTAAACCGATTCCCGTCACTAGCGTCAGATCTGGAGGAGCGCCTGTGTCAGATGCCCGCCGCTGTTTCTTAATTTCCTCTTCACGATAAGATTGGCTTTTAGCTTTTTATTGAATTTTCTATGTTTGATGTGGCACTTTACAACTCACGTCATAAATACTGTACTTTATCTTTACAGTATTGTCTAATTATTGGGCTAAAGTTAGAAAAAGGTAAGACATTCTGTTTTAATATTATCAATTGCAAATTAGTAATTATTCGCTTGTTGTAGTGATAGTCAAATAAAAAGTTGTCTAGTATATGATACATACATATAAAAACTTTCTGCAGGAATTTGTCGGAATAATGTTGAAAAATCATCAAAGTACGGTCATCATGAGTACTAAAAGAGCAGTTGTGAACAAATCGAAATAACTAGGAGTAATATCGTTTATTTTTTAGCATAGTTTATTAACTTGAATGGAAATTGTTTTAGGGAGCCGTGGTGAGGCTTTAAACATCAGGATTTATTATAACTGTACGTACTGTACATAACGATGGTAGTAACATTCTGTACCTGTTTGACTTGCTACCCTCGTTCTATATTATAATGAACTAATTAAATATTTCAATGTTTTTGTGTTGCAGTATTGAAAAAACAATAAATTCGTCGCTTGCTTTCAGATCAATAACATGTGAATGAGCTTTATGGTAGGTATAAACATGGGCGACGGTTACCACTTTTCAGGGGGGGGGGGGCTTTTGCTGGGTAATCGAAAAAATTTATACATTATTATAAAATCCAGATACCAATTATATTATCGACTATATTCAAAGAATATGTGTACTAATCTTATAAACACCGAGTACGAAGTTTATTAGCTTGTATATATGCGAAGAGTAACCTTCTGAACCAGGGTACCTACTTGAAAAATTCTTTTACCATTTGAAAGCTACAATTATAATAAAAGCCAGATCCCGATAAGCAAACCATAATTCTATCGTGTATCAATCCATTCCACAAATCAATTAAATAATGACGTCCTCGTGAACATTCACACTATAATAGTAATGACTTCCCTATAAAACGGCCATTATTCTTGATCCTGCGATAGGTATGTATATTCGTCTTCTGGGTACAGTTTATCCGTTATCAGAGCTACTCGTTGCCACAATAATATCATAACGGGGCTATTCAACATTTTTATTATTGCGCTACTATTGTCTTATGGCGCGACGGCCGCTGATAACGGATGTGAGATAGAAGTCTAAAGAACAGCTAACAAATATTATATATTTATGTAATTTATTATGTCATAATAAAATGAGGTTTAATTTGTCTTTGTTAAGCAAATAGGTACATCGGGTTGTATGGTGTCCACCAACGCTAGTCGGTTAGCCAAAATTTTCATCAAAACAATGATACAAATAATTTTTCGGTTTACTTTAAAAAAAAAAAAATATTTATTTTATAATATAATTCTAGTTGTCATGATCACATTGTCATCACAAGTAATAATCAGTAAATATAATTGTTTCCTGTGCCTGGTTCATTACGAAGCATGATGCTGGAGCTTTTAGATAGCTCGTCGATATCTAGGTATAGCAATCGGCGGCTCGTTGGAATCTCATGCTAATTGTTATCACCAAGTATTCAGATACTTATCCTGATCTTGTTTAAAGTACGCGGCCCTTAATTCTGTCTGCAGACAAAGCAAAAAAGTTGTGGGGACCGCTCGAGGTGCAGTTTGTATACTGTTAATTAAATATAAGCGATAGAGGATTTAATTTCTTGTGGGTTACGTAAGCTCTCCCATCTCACCTTCACCTTCATAATGGCAAATAATCTGTAGAATTTTTTTTACCCAAGGGACAGCATATTCGGAGCTTTGAAATAAACTGTCATACACCGAACTTCTCACATACAAGTACAAAAAAACAAGGCCATCTTGTAAATTGCTTGCCATCCTTCTCTGCGGTATAACCGCGGCCAGTATAGCTGGTAACTGAGATACGTTGCAGATTTATACCGGTAATGTTTGTTGTTTCACCTTCCCGCGAATAATGCGCCACCGAGATTTATGAATAAGCTCCGTTGTTTAGGCGTGATCGAGACGATAAAGAACCCCGTGACAAATTGTCGGCCCACTGTTCTGTTACCTCACTGGATTGTATTGCCCTAGTTTTAGCTCTTTTGTTTTATCCAAAGTAAGCCTGCATTTTTGACGTGTAATGTAATTTAATTATATTATTATTATTATTATTATTATTGATGTTATTGCAGTCCAGTAGGTAATAAGCCTGTCTGCCAAGCTAGAGGTGCCAGGGTCGATTCCCGGACGCGGTAGATATTTATATAGCAGATAAACTTTTGTTTTCGGGTTGTGGCCGTTTGTGATATCTCTCTTGTGTGTGTGTCCATGCCACATGCAATAGAACAAGCCCTAGTTCTAGAGTAGGAATGTTTTAATGTTTATTTATTCATTTTATTTACAGAATTAAATCATTTATTTAGCTAAATAAGATTGCCTTGTGTCATCAAAATTTCATAAAACAATCAGCAGAATACATTACATATGTAATGTGTAAATAAATTACAACAACTTTTAAAACTGACCGTCTGTCTGCGTTTTGTCTAGAGTAGGCTTTGAAGAGGATAGATGAGTGTTCGTAACATTTTCAAGGATTTTAGTGCGTATCATCACCAATAACTGTCCTGTTGTAAGTTGTAAGTCCTGTTTGAAAGCTGAAACTTACTTAACAATAAGAAAATGTCAACAATTTAACCTTAATTAGTTTATTATTAAAAAAACAGTCTAATGTTTCCTAAAATTCTATGTAGGATCTTAAGATGTAAATTCAGTTGAAGCTATATATTAATAATTAATAATAACTATTTCAATTTGATCATAAATGTATTGCTTCTTCTGAGAAGCAAGATGAAACATATCATTTGTAAGCATTTGTGATCTCGAGACGCTTTAATTTAAACATAAGGTTTTTGCATTTACATTAAATTTACTTCACCAGACAATAAATATTCCTGATGGGACTCTTACTCTCGTCGAACAATATCTCATAAAATATATTTTTAACTAAAACATTTATTTATTATTAGGTAAATGATGTTTTGCAATGTAATCATTTTGAAATAAAATACATTCTAACATTATTAGATGTAGGAGTCTTCAAGAGGAGAGTAAATAGGTTTTTATAATTGAGTGCGTTGAACATCTTTAACTTCATCACCGCTTAGGTAGAGATCAGATGAGATTGTTGTCAAGCATTGACTTATTTCATCAAAAAAATCTCACAGCTTAATCAACTGTGAGTTTGATCTGTAAGATTAAATATAATGCCCTGCATAAATTACGTAACCACTAACCAAATATTACATGTATACCTATATATAAAAATTATTAGCTTCTATTAATATAACATTATATAGTTTAATAAATTTAAGCCTGATTATAATAACGATTTCTGAGATAAGAGACAAATTCTTAAGGTATGAGGTGTGTTCGTAAGTCTTATTCATCGTAAGCGCCTTTATCTAACAGAATGCCTTGCGACCAGCTACGCGATGATTTAATATGTTAAGGCGAGGCGAATTTATGGATGCCTTAATAAGCTATAACGTTTACCGAGGTTTGATTTAGAGCTTGCTAGATTACGATAAGTGTATCGAAAGCGACTGATTTTAGTTATACAAGAATGTGGTAAGTATTTGTTTTAACTTATTAAAACGAGTTTAAGATTTACAGATGTATATCTTTATTGTTTTGTAAGTATTCATATTTATTAGTATTGTCATAATTGCAACTGGTTCTGAATTGAACTTTGCTCAGTTTATTTTATTATTATTATTAGCACATATATATTGTTTTTCTAACATTTTACATTATTTATTCATTGGTCTTAATCTATTAGCGACCGACTATGCGGCACGTGTCTACCCCCATAATTGAGGAGGCCTAAAGCATCCTTCAGCACGCTACTTCAGCACAGATTGATGGAAGGTAAAGTGGTCAACTCAACTGTGGGAAATTCTTACCAACCGTATCCGACGGGTAACATTCGAGGAAGGATGGACTTAATTTTTTTTTTGCATCCATTCACCTAGCAACAACCGCCGTCGAATTTTCTTAACTCGATCATTACTTACTATTGACTGCTTCATTTATCTGTTAGTTTGATCGTTAATTAACAAGACTTCTGGGAAGTAAGTCTAATTTGTCATATTAGGATGCCAGAATAACGCACTGCTGTAAACTAAGGTTAATGATCTTTTTTTTATATTTAAATAGTGAACAAAAATTTGAATACGTTTTCATTCACGTGTTTTCCTAATCATCTGTTTGGTTGGAGATTTAAAACTTATTTTAAATTAAATTTCAAAAAGCTAGAGACTTGATAACGCGCCTCCGAATTGGATGACAATGCAACAAAATGAAGTGAAACATAAAAGAAAAAACTTTTCACAAGAAACAGGGTTAAATTAATAAATAAATACTTAAATTTTTGACTGACTAAAATTTGTTACATTATGAATGGCTTAAGACTTTGCCATAATTCTTTTTAGTTTCATCAAGTCGTTTCTTCGACCATACGTTATAAATTCTGTATTGAGTTTTAAATCTGTAAAAGGACAAGATAAATTATTTTATATCAATCATTTCGTTTCAAAAATGTTATTTTGATAATCTTTTGCCTTTCACGTCATGAGGCGTGATATTTATTACAATTTGGCAATCATACCCCCGTTATCCCTAACCGTATCCAAATGATGCGTTACATGCGAACTTTTTTCATTGACTCCGAGGTTTTACAGGGGCGAATATAATTCCTCGGGTCGTAAATCTTAACTTTAAGAGAAACAGGGAGGGGGGATTAAAGATCAGTAATCTTACGTTGGGATGAGTTATGGCCGCACCGCGATCCTCTTTATTGTGACTTTAAGAAACTAAGAGGCGATTTCGTTAAACGAAATTAATTTAGATAATGATTAATGGTATCTCCTGTAAGCAGGAACCTCCGTCGGGACTGACATTTGCATAATTGGAAACGTTAGGTTTAAAATAACAATGTGTGTATGGTTTAGAGAATAGGAATATTTGTGAGAGTTTTTCACCTCCTGGCTTGTTGCCTGTGATGAGTATGCTCACCTAAAGTATCCAAAGGTCTATTTACACGGAGGTTTTTTGATAACGTTTGACTTCGTGGTTCCTTATTTAAGGTGAGCTCGACTGAACTTAGATAACTTAACTCTTTCCTATTGTAGTAATTTCTTTTCCAAAAAAAGGCAAATGGCATGTTGGAGGGCAACGGACAATTTTAGTGTAATAGTTGGATTATATTTTTGAAAATGCAAAGAATATTCATTGATATACGTACGTTTTTACTCTTACCTATAAAATTTTTACTTTTTTTATTTGCTCGATAAAATAAATTATGAAACATAATTCATCTTCTGCAAAATACGTCTATCATTGAGACGCAAAATTCTATGCGAGTAACAAACTTTAAGTTTTGTTATTCAGTAAATTCGGAAAAATAGCGAGTGACAGACGGTACCGCGAATGAAACTATATGGATTCCTTTTTTCATTGAATATAGTGAATCTAAAAAATTTACATTTATTCGATGCTGTGAAGTTAGATGTTTCAAGAAACTTGGTACTTCGATTACATGCGCGAAACAATTTCGGCATTTTATTTCAGTTAATAGTAGGTTTTTTTATCTATGGCTGACTTGATCCCTTCAATTAGTTATATTTGAAGCTTGTTATAACCTAAATGTTTAGCTACAGTCGTAATTTACACCAGATGGTCACTAAGAGTCTGTTTGCCACAAGCATAACGTAAATCTTGCTTTTTTTTATTATGTGCGGAGAAAACTCAAGAAAAAGTGCGACTTCTTTGTGAAAAAGTCCTGGATTTGTTGGCCAAAATTACTAAAACCCCTCGGTGGCCAAACGACGCATAGAATGACTATTATGCGCAGTATTGTGCAGTCATTATTTCTAAGTGTAATAAAATTAGACTAAATTTCACAATAACTTTAGCCGATGTGATGGACCTGCTCCAGACAAACCCCATAAGGTGGTAAGTTGTGAAATGTAGGTTTCCTTCCCACTAAAATCAACTTCACTTCAACCAGCACTTACCCAGTATAGGAAATGGGAAAATGTTATATTAGCATTTAGAAATATAAAAGTCATATATCATAAAGTCGAAAATGTATACCAGTAACTACTTGTTAATGTTCAATAGGTTTATCTAAAAGGGTTAATAAATATATGTTTAGAAAACGGAAAAATAAAGATTGTCATTAGATGTCATAAAGAAAAGAAATGAAAAAATAGCATTGCTTGAATCTAAAATTATATTAAATATGCTAATTATTAAAGAAAGTATTTCAGAATGTAAAATTAAGTACTCAGAATTAAAAGAGTGATTCCAGGAGCAGATGTTTTATTATCATTTAAATCTTTAACGCTGGAATCTCATATTAGCGCTCTGGTACCTATAAACTACCTCGTATACTTAGGCTTTTGTATATTTCAGCATTGCTTATAGATATAAAAGAATACAGATTGACTAAGGTGTCACGATACTACAGGACTCGTATTATAGCTAAAACGTATATATTTCTCTTCTAAAAGGTTAACATTGTTTCTAAGTTAACTGTGTAATATTTATAGCTTTAACTTTATTTAATATCTGGGCATCCCTGCGCCCTCGCATTACAACTTTTAAGCTGAATAAACTTTGTTATACGTTTATTGACGAACATTGTTTTCCTTAAAAATATATTACTGGCGATATAAACAAACTTACGATACCTGGTATCCGACACTCAGAACTTGTGATTGAACTTTTACTAACTTTACATTTTCTAATAAAGCTGTATAGTCCCGATGCGATGAACCCGTAAAAATACAAATCTATAAGACCACTGAGCTAATCTGATGGATATGATAAGGGCTTATTGAATTTTATCGAGCCTTGTAATACTGTGTAATCGGAACTATTTGCTATTTTATAGTTATTCCTTATAAGGAAATATTTCTGGTTGGAAGTGACATTAATAACATAACAACACCTAATAACAAACGTTTATATACGACATGAAAATCTGCAATGGCAAGGAATCAAACTGGAGCCCTTCGAAGGTTATATTGACAACATGGTCTACTATTACTGAAAAGGAAACACATCTGCATCTAATTTTATTTATGCGACTGCTAAATTTTCACGCGTTATACATAACTTTTATAATACGCAAATATTTCCAATAATAAAAATTGTATACATTGAAAACATTCTTCGCTGCAAAATAAAAACCAAACAATAAATGCAGACGGTTCTATCTCGCAAAGTTTCAAAATAATTCACTGAAACTCCACGACAAAGGTGTAATTGAAAGATCGGAAATTCCCAAGCAAGCACATATTTCAAAAGCGCTCTTCTTGGCGGATAATATAAGAAGATAGAGGACAGAGTCGGATATAAAATATGGCGTCCTTTCATGAATCTTATTAAGATATCCTCCGAAAAACGATAGGGATGGCACTAACTCATAATGTTTGTGAATGACAAGGACAGCAGCGGCGCTCGGTTTACGTATATTAAAATAATACGACCTGGTTAAAAGGTGTGCGTCCTGAATATATCACACCCATGAATATGATTTTCTTTAAGAAGTGGATGTAGTTTCCTTAAGTGGTATTTAGTGTCAAAGGACTATTATTTTCCCTTACTTTATGCCGTATAAGCGTGTTTCCAATTTTTCTTCAATTAAGCCGTCTCTTATTTTGAGGATACATGAAGAATGTTGGAATGGTTTTTATTTCTGTTTAAAGCTATATGTATAGATTTATATGTTATTTATGGTACTTTAATTTAATTACAGAAAATCTCAGTCATTAGATGTTTATGAATCAATTAAAAAAATAGATACTAATAAAATGGTAGATTTTTACGGCGGTAAGAAATCAATAACACCCGCATGTGTGCCTTAACGAAAATACACCTGAGAAGATCACTCTAATGTTCTGCATAAGGAAATGCAAACTACCTACATATGTTATTGTAATCAAATTTTACTAGATACAGTAATATAAATTATATTTACATTCCAATTTTCTTGTATTTCCCAGGTCTTAAAGTCGAATTAGCGCTCTGAAGATGAAAAAATAATAAACACGACCAAATAATATTTTTAAATATAGTTTTTAAAATACAGTATTTTAGAATATTCTGCGAGACGATGATAATTTATAAGAAGAGCATTTTGCAATATACATCTTTACCACGTACAGTCCATAAAAAACCATATTCTTCCATAAGTTTTACGAATTATATTTCAGAAGATTTACTTTGGAATCATATTATAGGTATCAAAGACAATAGCAGAGCCGAATATAAAAAATATTATCATAATTATTTTCATTCTCGGTAGAACACTGCACCGGAGACTGTGAGTTATATCATCTAGCTGAAGAAGTTTATTATTAAAATTAAAGTAAAAAAGGTTCCAAGTTTTGTTTACTATTAAAATTAAAACAACGCGATTAAGATAAAATTGTTTTAGAGTTAAATTACTAATTAAGAATATTTCTTTCTTTTTTTATTATTCTTTCATCCTTTCTTAAATTTTTCTTGTTTAATTTTTTTCTTTGACTGTTACACGTTTTGTCAGTAATTACTGTTAAAACAGTGAATTTTTGTGAAAATGTTACTCCGCTCGAATTACCAATTAGCCGCCCGCGAAAACGTTCCAACTATGACGCCTCCAATGTTGTCTACGTCGACGTAAATAATATTGTAGTTTAGTGGAATTTACGATATTTTCAAGTTTTAAAATATAAAACCGGGTCGTACCAGCGGCCCGTGCCCAACTTCGTCCGGCTTCAAAAAATTAGTTATATTTATATTATATATCTACATATGTTTATCTGACATAATGTACTTTTCACGTGGTAAAATAATTGTTCAAATAGATGCCGAGGTTCCTGAGATTACTTTCCGCATATACACAAACTCGCATTTATAATATTAATAAAGATTTTGATATAAATTATTTAGTATGAATTAATTGACATTAGAAACTAAATTACTAATTAAATTATATTAAATTTTAATATTGTCAAAAGGTATATGTTACTGATTATGGATGATTATGGATACAATTTTCAAAATTAATAATTATAATTTTAATAATTGATACTAAGTATAATAAGTAAATACTAAGCAAATATTAATAAAAAATTATATACACTAAATATAATGCTAAATTATTATATTACATTAAATTAATATACTTCTTCAAACAGAATGCTTATTGCTTAAGATAATGACGTGTTCCTGTCACGAGAGAGCCACGAACATCATCCTGAGACAAATCTATCGTCGTTTCCTGACTTCGCAGAGCCTCAGAACAGCAGGCTTATCATTCAATTTCTCCGAGATATTAGGGGGTGATATGCAAAAAATCCTCAATTGTAGGGTAAACATACTTAACGAAATGTATCATGGACGTCAAAACTTTTTTCTTCAGTTATTAGTATATTATTTTATCCGTTCATTATTTTTATATCTTCAATCGATTATTCCCAAAAATAAGAATTACATAACAGTTATTTATCTATCTATTAACATACATTTAAATTACGTCTAAACTAGCAATAACGTTACAAATTTTGCCATAGTATTCAACGATATATAACTTGTACTATTTAATCGTAGTAACTACACAGAGCAGACGAATTATGTTCCTCATGTTTACGAGTTTTCCGAAAAAGCTACATGCTCGGACTGTCCCACAAAAGAACAAATGTTTAGTGCCCCTACAAATCGCGTTTATCCTCGCATAAATAACATTAAGAGATAGCGTGCGTGAGAGTGTTTTTGTAATTACCATATAAATAATAATTCTTCGCGCCGTAGATTACTGTTAGAGATGATACATGGCTTCTCGCTTCTTACTGCGAAAAGCGTCATACTAGAAAATTCTTTATGAAAAGAAAACATAAAATGCATTCTATATTCCTACAGGATGCATTTTATCTATATTATTTTAAAACTATAACCACATTTGGTAAATTAATAAAGATATTCTGGACCGAGTGCATGGTTTCGGGTTCGATTATCGGGCAGGTAAATGTGACAGATAAATAAATGTTTATACCTACTCGGATCTTGGTTTTTGACGTCATAATTGATGTCTTAATAGTTGGAAAAAATCTAAAAAGTCTACCTGATGATGATCAGAAACGGCAGACCATAAACATCGATAAGATCGTCACCGACGCGTCACAGACCTAAAAGGAAACGAAAACGCGATTTTTCCCTCATTCTCCAATTTTAACACGCAAAAATATTTCAACCTAGTTTTCAAAACGATACAACTTTTGAGGTAGAAAACCAGACTATTTTGACTGTGCAAAGGTATAACTACCTCAGCGCAAATTAATTTAAAGTTATCCGGTGCTTACGCCAGATTTAAACTAATTTCTTAAACACATCTTCGTATAAGTTGAAGTAAATATACAAACAATATAAATATTCATTAAAATTACCATGGGATCGTATAAGGCGAAAGACAGCGTAAGCTTAAAGATGGCGTATAAAGCAAAATTTCTATACATGAAGCACGTTCACGACCGCAGCATCATTAAAGAGTTCATCACAATCCATACGTGATTACGTGTAAGTAAGCACTGCGTGAAAACACAGCTGGAGGTTATTAAGTATTTTATTGTGTACTAACGTGAAACGTTACCTTGAAGTAATTAGTGCCTCAACTTCCGCTCAAGTAAAAAAATCTATGTTGTTTTTGCAAGGCAGTTTTTTTACTTTTTCTTCTCTTTATAAATATGTAAGTGATTAGTTAATATATTAGTAGTTAATATAAAAACAATGAATTGATGTTCGTAAATTTATTACTAATATTTGCATAACTGGATTTTGATGAATTTTAATTTATAAATATCACGCTGCCGGGTACGAAGGTTCTCATTAATGATAACAGAAGCCATAATCCCCAACGCGATAATACGTTACGTATAACAAGCACGGTAAAAATTAGAACTGTATGTTCTCGAGTTTTGATGCCTTTTGTCAGTAAAAAACATTTAACCTATCCACACTGTGTGATGCTGTGAAAATATGGGCTTAATGAATGAATCCAAATTAAATACTGTCAGTATTTTAGTTCAACGTTAACTTTTTTATAACATAATTAAATGGACATGTGTTTTTACAACATAAATAAAGTTTGGTCTTTTAATATAAAATGTAATAATATTAAAATGGATGTTGGCAATCCATATCAATGTCGAAGCGTCCTGTAACAACTTGTGTAAAACCAGATCTAGACCAACAAGCGACAGTCACGTAGGCCAATAAGCGTCAAGTTTTCCCCACCAAATAAAAGAGAGTACTAACCTGTCATGGCGCGTTAACGCATTGTTACGGTATGAACCGTCGAAGTAAGACGTCGTCGCTACCCTCTAATCATTTCTGCTGTCCAGTTATTTATTTAATGTGTCACTTTTATGTGTTTGTGTGTTATTTAATGTATTTAGTTGCTTAGAGGGATTAGTTAACATAGACTATAAACTGTATTTTTCATCAATACAATTCTAAAAGTTAATTAAAATGTTTAATTTAGTAAGTGAGTTACTAACAGTACCAGCTGTCAACATATTTCCTTCTAAGGACAACTGATATTGCAATTACTCAAAAAATGTGTACGGCATTATCTTGATAAGTAATAGAAAATATATCTATTTAAAATATAAAATGATTAAGTAACAGAACCATTAAAACAATACTTTTAATAATTTAAAACAGCGCAATGCGATCTTCGGTTATTGCAACACTTAATCGTTACCCCTGATAGATTGCTTTACCTTAGAACCATCCCACACTAACCTCCCAGCAGGGCCTCCCTAGAATACCTTACACTGCAAATTCTGTTCACAGCGAAAAGGTTCCAAGACGGGCTGAGATACCAGTATTAGGAAGCGTTTACACGGGCGGCACGTAGCGTAATAAATAATATAGTAATCAGTGCGATTCCTTACATCCCGTCTCTTATTAGGCGAGAACCAACATTCACCATTCGCTAATGCCCTGGCTTACTAACACATGTGGGACGGAAAGATTCCGCCGAAATTTATTGTACATCGGCTTATGAATCATAAATAAGGAGGGCTAATTAGAATTGCTGTAACAATGCCGTTGAGGTACGCGTGATAATTTAGTTTGGAATGAGCCGCATTTACCGTTACCCTATATATTTTGTTACATGAAGTACATATGAATTTAACCCTGCAACGCCAGCCAATATTTATTTTCGCACAATTAAATATAATATTCTGTTTGTAGATTCATTATTGATAGTATATATTTTTTACTCGACGTACACAATATTTCTGTTTTTTTTTTTTTAATGTACATACGTAATTTTTTTTTCCATCAAAGTCTCTCGAATCAAATGTCGAATATTACCCATGAGTTTCAATTAAATCGAACAAGTTATGGTATTTCAGTTTTTGTGACAGGCAAACTAAAGTTTATTTTAGATTTATATGTATTTAGTAGAACGGTTCAATGTTCCATAATATGTATATAAAGCTACCCTTGTGAATGGTAGAGCCTCATTATATTGTTCACGTGTCTGGTCACATACAACAACGGCGTAATTGATTCATCATTAAATGAATCATTCCTTTTAAAGGAGTTTCCTTTCACCCTAAGATATTTAACATGATGGATGTGAATTTTGCTCATCAATCATCATAATCATAGATCATTGCTTCTCATGACTGAGAATACAGTGGTGTACCATGCTGCATCAATGTGGAATGCAAGAGGTATCGGAAAGCCTTCAAAACTATGGTAGCCACTGCAGGTCATGGATTTCCCTTGAGATCTGAAACGTACGCCTCCACGCTGCCTGCCTCCAATGCGCCTGGTTTAGTCCAATTCAAGTCTCTAAAGTTACCCGTTAAATGTTATCCGTAGACTTCCGAAAGATTGCTATATAAAAACATCAACCGTGACTGACTGCCCCCTAAGCAGAAGAAACCTCAAGTATATTTGCTGGTAGGTGTGATTTATCTACCTACTGACCGCTTACAATTTCTTTACCCATTTCTGTTTGATTGATCAAACAATTTCTTATGATCGACACAAATCGTCAGCCTGTAAGCGCTTCTTGGTTTCATAATGATACAGCTCGTATAGAGAGAGTATCGACTATAAGGTCTAATATTCTTTTAGTCTCTAACTTACTTATCATCGTCACTGTAAAACTAGATTATTAGTTGAAACATATACAAAGCGCTGAGTTTAAATCGAATTTCATTTAAAAGATTGCATACCAACATTGCATTGTAATTTTGACAGCAAATTGAAGTAAGTAAACCTCGTGATAAGTTTACTTAAAAATAATTTACTAATTATCCGACATTAGTGCAAAAATCCTCTTGGAATTTTACAATTTTATCCAATCAATGCAATTTCGTACTGTGAATGATTTTGATTAACTTTATAGATATTTTCAACCAGGAGAATCTGTACGGCTACGAGCACGCGCTGAAGCTGTCTATTATTGTGATTTAATGAATATCTAACGTCCCATTAAACTTTATACGGCACAGACAACAGATAAAAGTAGCGCACACGCTCTCACCGATAATGCGGACAAATTATGAAGTTCTAACAAGTTCGCCAAATAAATCTCCTTCGTACGGTTATCGCGGCGTAGGCGCGAGCTGGCAATGTTGCCAGCTTTTGAATTTATGTCGCCATATAAAATTTATTACTTCATTAAACTGTTTTTTACGCCAAATACTACTCGTGTATATATAATGTTTCATTAATCTTTGTAAATTTTAAATTTAAGATAAGACTTTAAAGGATGAAATGACATAAAAAAATTATGCCGTCTAATTTTATATGTTTCTAACATAATAAACTATTGAAAATTCTAGAATATTATTGCATATCAAAATAAAACTATAGAGCTAACTTCTTATTTGTAAATAAGTAGGTAGTCAAACAGCTGTTGTTCTGAAATAGGTTTCAATACGAATCATTCTATGTTGTTAATATATAATTAGTTAATAACTTCATTGCCTATCGTACAACACATTTATGAGTATCGTTTAGATAGCATTTAATATATTATGTTAATATAACTCCATTCGTTTACACAACCATTAACTTAACAAATGTTAAGTAGAACTGTATATTCATACTCGTATTAAAGTTATATCTAGTACTTAAACAAATACGTATCATAAAATGTTATTAACAGATATAAATAAATAAGCGTTAAACGTTGAAACGGTAAAATTATCGATATTATGGCAACACCATACACCATCGTATAAGTTGCTGAGTAAAGAATGGAAAGTAAAGTTGGCGCAATAAATTAATTGGCGACTAAGTTGCAAGTAAGGCGCGCGATCCAACTAAGTTTAGACTATTAATTTGGGTCTTAGTACACCGACAAATAACCGGGATACGGTTATGTGTATGGCTTGTGTGTGTGAGTACATTTATATTGTGGTAGAACGTAATCACGGTACATGTTTAAGAGAAAATTTGAAATGAAGTAAGGAGAATAAAGCGATATTAGTGATTCTCAGGGATCTTTATTCTATAGGTGACTTTGTTTTTTTTATTTAATTTGAATTATGAGTACTGAATGTATTCATACTAAGTAACAAAATAACCTTTCATTTTTCTTGTAAGTTATTAATGAAAATCCTGTTGTTATTAGTTATAATTGCTGCAAATTTTTAATATCGATGTTTTTTCGTGAAGGTGTGTACAAAAAAGTATATTTGTGATTTTATTGTATTTTTTTGTTTTACTGACACTAAATAGTAGATATAGACCCAAAATAAGTAAGTGGTTCGATATTTGTTAAGTACATAAGACTTTCTACTAAGAACACTCTAAATCTGATGGTCTAATACAGTCAAAAAAGAACCGAGAAATGAAATTATTTGACCATATTTTTGGGTACTTTTTCATGTGGTAATAAATAATAGACGAATAATAACTCAGTATTTGATTATCAATAGTTTTAAATGAAATCATATTAAAGTCACTAACTCAAAAATAACAAATATATCACCATATGCAAACTTGCTACAAACATTCGTACAGTACTAAATTACCCACAGAGGTGATTATCATAATACAGCGGCCTCTGTGTTACCATCTTACATCCCCTGCGCATAGAACTATGTTATGACTCTGATTGATTCGATAATAATGACACGAGCCTAAACTTCATAACGAAGCGACGACTTCACACAATTTATACGAATTTGTGTGTAAACAACTTGTTCTATGATAAACGAGGAACGAGTTCAAACGGATTGGTTCTTTTGTAGTTTTAAATCGTTGTGAAATTAGACCTTTTTATACCAGTATGTAACGCTGGATGCGAGCTTTACTGAAATTATATAAGTACATCGAGAAAACGAGATCATATTTCTTTTGACAGTGACTGCCATTTTAAATTCATATTTGTTGCTTTCGAAGCAGTACATTATTATTTATATTTATTTAGACATTACCTTCTAATAACAAATCAACCAAAGATTTGTTTCTACATCTTAGTTCCTAAAATTGCTAACGTACTTCTTAATGGAGACTCTCGACTTAGAGACGCAAATTTTTACGATAGTAACAATGGAACCTTCGCCGGTCAAATCACACAAAGCTTCTTTTTAGAAACTGTTCGAAAACATAGCTAATCTATTGAGCGGGGAGAGATTGAATTGCATGTAATTTTAATCCACTCGTCGTTTAACTTTAGTTTATCGTTTAACAAGTCGCGACCGGACGTGACAAGATCTGACAGGTACGTCTACCTAATTCAGTTTCGAGCGTTATTTACCGAAGTGGCTCAATAAATTCACATCTGTGATTATTTGAGGCCGTAATTTCACATCTTTTAACAATACTGCGGGTCGAACTTTGTATAATGCTAATGATTTAGGCGAAACCCTTTTGTAAATTTTGTATTATTTATTACCCATTATGTATTTTGTAGTATTTATTACCCATTACGTATTTCAAGTTGGGTAATGTTAAGGTAATTAAACTAATACATTTAAGTAAATGAGAACAAAATTTATAGTTCAAAACGAACTTTTAAAAGTTTTAGAGTTAAAACAGTGTTGTTAGACCCATTTTTAAAGCCTCTTTTGTTTTCGGTAAATTTGTATGTCACTGAATTGTTTGCGTTATGATATACAGGTGAACATAAAATTGTTGAATGTTTTTTAACGTTTTCCTTATAATGGACTCACCATATTTTTACTAAATGTATGTAGGTATATGCTGTCAATTGCGTTTGATAAAATAAAATTGATACGGATAAAGATGTAACAATTAGTTAGCTAATCTCACAAAGGTCGTCTTCTGTATTACTTACTTTGTGAGTTTAGTCTATCGTATAATGTACTGTTTGTAACTTATATTGTTTTTCTTCTACACTTCCACAAAATTTTAATCCGTCTCACATGAATATGTTTTTAATACTATCCAGATTCGTTACATGATCTATATAATATTAAATATATTCTTCATGCTTTCTCAATTTTATCACCACCATGCAAATCAACAGATACTTCTTATTAATAATGATAACATTAAAAACTAATGTATTACAAAAAAGACAACAGTGCAAAGAAAACATAAAGATATATGTGGTGATAATATCTTCAAATTAAACGACATCTTTAACACCGCACCGCTTTATTTGCTTTAAATTGCTGTTATTACAATTTAACCTTAAATATTCGTCTTCGTCTTACACAACTATCTTGCACAACGTCTTAACCACAACTCAGTCATTTTTCCTTCCATTCCATTCGTCATGTTACATGTTACTAACTAATTACATTTAATTTCACGCATTTTACATATTTTAATTTTAATATAATAAAATAACAATCCCACATGCATCAGGAATCAACAGTTATATAAAACTCTCATACGTCTTCAGTACGTACAAGAGACGCTACTCGTATGTGTATAAAATCAAACATAACACAAATAAAAGTTCTGACAAACTTTCTAAGTTCGCCACGTGGCCAGTGGGCGTACCTAACTGCGGCTCATCCCCCACCTGTTGATTATCCAGCTGATCCGCCCCCATCCGGATCTGCGTGGATATAGTAGGATATACGGATACGCCAGTTATATCCAATCGCAACGCCTGAAACGCCGCCCAGTCCCTGAAAAAATGTTGGAATCAAGTCGAAGCTTTCATTAGTTTTATTACCGTACAATCGTTTAAATAATTTGATTCGTTTTGTTGATCTTACATTACACTATACACAACTATTATTCATTTGCGTTGTTTCATTTTTTTGTTTATTTGAAGTCATTGAATAATTAAAATTAACATTTATATTATTATTAAAATAACTAAAAAATAATAAAATGAATGTTCAGTTTCAACCTAGCTTTATGCGCTGCAAGTTAAAAACGCAGCGTTTAAAACAAGACGGTTTTGATGCGGTAATTTTTTTATTTTGAATTTATAATGTTTTTATTGAACCTGTGATGTAATAGTTGCATATATTATTATAGTAAGGATAAAAATAATTATCATTTACATATAAAAATCAACATGAATACGTTGTAATCTGTAATCAGGCATCATTCATGTAATATCGTCGAGAATATCGACAATAAAGATATGATAATTTGGAAATATCACTACAAATTTTTAATTAATGACAGTTTATAGCTTAAAAGTTAATAAAATAAATAAATTAATAATACAAAAATATTTTTTAATCAATATCTTTTTTAGCTAAATAGTCGATAAACGAGCAGACGAGCCACCTAATGGTAGGTGGTCACTGTCGCTCATTGTCATTAGTAACACAAAGACATCACTAATGTGTTCTCGGCGTAACAAAAAAGAAAAAAGTACTCGCTCTCTGGCCCCCAGCCGGAACCCGACGAATCGTTTGGCGACTGACTCAAGCAGAAGGGTGGTAGCTGCTATTAAAATGATTACTGGTATTATTATCTTTCCGTGCAGCCCTACCACCAAGCAGGCCGGATTCTGTCGTCTCTCACGACACCCAGTTCTGCCAACATGAGATTGGGGGGAGTAATCTAGGCCGCCCCAATACGCCCTAAAATAACATTATACATAATTCCACTTCAGCACTTTTAATGTACAATGTCATTCAAATCACATATCAATCAAAAAACACTTATCACAGTATACAGTTCATTATAATTTTAGGAATATATCACTAAAAATTCATAAATACAGCAAATTTGCCAAATACAAGTGCCTGAATTACAACACACGAAATTTCATTTTAAAGCTCTCCAGTTCGACAAACGGATTCCGTAATGGACGGTCTGGAAAACCCTTATCACTAAGGGTCTCGGACGCGTCACAGCTATTAGTTCATCTTACCTATAAGACGGTGCAGTTCAACCGAGGACAACTAAACTCCTAATTGGCACTGAATCAAATTACGGAACGGGGAATCGAACCCCGATCTGGCACTTAACAGTTGCGGATCCTTTTAACGGTTTAGTGATCCCTTCGATATTCGGCAATTAAGGAATACGGGAGACGAGCGTATTATACCATATACGTATAAGGTGAATATACTGAGGGGTGTTTTGATTGTTAATCAGTATTGGCCTTATAGTTTGAACTGAATTTCTATTCGAGTGATCTGGATTCAAATCCAGCAAAAATTCAAATAAAACAGATTCGAATTGTAAATTAGAAAATAGAGATATTTAGATACGTAATGTTTTTAATATTATATCGTGACTGGTTAGTACCACCTGGCCCGCACTCTGAACAATGATCTTTATTCATAACAAACTGTATGCGCCCATTTCATCCTTGCGCAGCGCATAGAGGGTATGCATTGCTAAACGTAAAGTTTCAGGCGTATAGTGTTATGCGACGTTTATTAAACTAAATTGTCATTGTTGTCTTGTTCCCATAATGGCTACAACATTATACCTCGCACATTTAATTTTCAATTTAAATATCCTTTTTATTTGATGGTCATTGCACCCACTAACAGGCGCAAACAGGAATATAAAAAGCTAGTAGGCAGAAAGATAAATATTATACTATAGTTATCAGCGTACTATATGAATTGCTTTAAGAGATTTTTTTCTCGAATTTTACTCTTGAACAGCGGTGCTGTGAATTTAGTTAATTATTCCCTATATTCGTTTACTTCAATTGCTATGAAATGAAACTAATCGCCACATTGGTTATAAGAATTACTTTTTTCAGCGTTATCTGTCATTTTAATAGTTTTCTAAAATTACTGCAGTAAGTAATTATTTATTGGAACAAAAAAATAGATTTCTTCGCCTACAGCGTCTCCATTTTATCGTGCTCGTCTCTGACTCGATTTTTTTATTCGTCACATAAAGCCTGATTCGACCTGAATCGAACATTATTTTAATTTGGCAATCGATAAAATAAAATCGATAAGTTACCAAAACTATAACCAGATTTAAGCCTATCGTACTCGAACGTATAGGATCGTGGTACAAATTTGCCACTAACTCGTGCAAAGGATCACATATTGAAATTAAGTTTCGGTTGGAGTGGAGGAGAACTGGCAAGTTGGGGCTGCAAGTATGGACGCAAGACGGCAGCCCACTTTGCTTCCCGATGCTCCTAAATTAGCCCATCGACACGGTTCCACTAAAGATCTAATTTTAGCTTAATCAACGTTCAAATAAACCTTCGTTTTAATGTTCGACAATTCACAATGTAACTTAAGTTTAACCAACTTATGAGTGTAATGAATGTATTTATAAATAATCAACCATTAAGTAAATAAATTTGTACATCTACATAAATAACGTCTTTGTTAAAAATAATCATGCTTATCCTAGGATCATTACATGGCTAAATTATTAGGAACAACATTGTATGATGTCGAAAAGTGTTCACATAATTCATGAGTATATACATATATTTCAATTTGCTTATCTCTAAACAATTTTAAACTATCAATAACTAGTCTTAGCACTCGTGGTGAGTATGTTAAGTTAGGAATACGTATTGTGTTAATAATACGTCTAAATATAATTTTAATGTCATTAATGATTTATTGATCAAAATACGTAAGTTAAGCCAAATAATGTAAAATTGGCATTTCTTGTGCCACCGGCCACCCTCTTTGGTCATCGTGCGCCAACCGTCTTTAGAAGCATTACTGGGAAATGCTCTAATGCCCCTTCGATACCGTGGAAAACTGTTAAGGGGCTGGTTCGAGGCTTTCTAAGACACTGATATAATTAGTGCATTGTGCCTCCGACGTCCTGCAAGTGACAAACATACTACTTGCCATAGTTAGTAGGCTATCGAAGCAACATTCGATTCTATGTCTTAGAGCCTAAGACTAAAGGCAACTGAAAGCGATGATTCTTAATAAAATTGTCAAGTTATACACAAGTTTGCTTGAGTTACTGACCGCTTGCAAAAGTTCCTTGTTATCCAGAAATTAACATGGAAGCTGTTGAATGGGGACCGTTAAAAGCTTATTAGTTCAATATGCAGCGTCGAATGTTGTTCTGATATGACCAGGCCCTTAATGACTGATAGATTTATGATATATTTTTAGTTCTGACTTGCTATTTTGAAGTTCATTATGTTGTCGACTCTGTAACCCAGTAGTAGGATCCAAAGAACGTCTTAGTATCCTTTAATAAAGTCAACCATGAAATGTTTTAACTTCGCTAAATGTATCGAAGAGCCAATTCAAACCGCGGGTATTCCGCTTCTTTTTTAGGCCTACGATTACTTACGTCATTACTTACCATCAGATGGGCCAAGTACACGTTTGTCGGTTGTGAACTTAAAGGAAACCATTTAACCACCCTATTCCATGAAAGCCAGAAATTAGTAAGAGACACACATAGTAAGGTAACATTGTTACATATTTTCATGTTTTGTGATATCTCCGGAATAGAAACATTAGGCAGAAACGCGATGAAAATTCTTTCATTTAGCTTATTAAATATTTTTTATGGGGAAATCATACCTTTGTATATCTCAATGGTTCAAACACGTATGATTTTTTCCATTTGTCGTGTCGCAAATTTCGAAGAGTGCCTTTAAAATTATGTTAATTTAATTTGAAATAAATTTAAAATATACAAATTAACTACTATACAACTATGAGAAAACTTTCTCCGTTCGTATATTAAGGTCTAAATTCTAAATTATACGGTCTTTATGTTATTACTTACATCGGTATAGAACAAACTATTGAATAAGATTAAATAGTTCTGTCTTCTGCGACCGAGACGTCTTCATTAGATACTGACTAATTGAAGACTTCGCTTTCTAAGTCTAAGAATAAGCCTTAACGTTACTAATAACCGGTTACATTGGGTAAAGTTCGCGCTTTTCAACGTAATTTTCTGTCATTGATAACTAGGTACGTCGGGGCCTTTGCAAATAAATATGGATCTTTTTAAGCGGCGCCTAATTGCTTGCAGATGGAGCGGAGCCAATTATACCAAACCAGACATTTAGCTTGCGTCCCGATAAATGTGGGCGATACTGCTACATTTAATTCCACGACGCTTCTATTGACTCATGGCTATAGTATTTGAATACAATAATAAGATCTTAATATATCTACTATACCGAAGTAAATTGATTTATATAAATCAGTCGTCCCAGCGTCGTTTCTTCACCGAAGATCTCTGAGGACATTGGGTATTAAGAGAAAATGAAATTATATTTGTTGGTCGAGAATTTGGATTCGTGCAATACTGTAGCATTTAATCATCTTGCGGGATGAGCTGTCGGCGCAGAACCTCTTTTTCGGCAATCCCATGAACGACCACCATATTGGCTCTCGACTTTTCCACTTATATTTTTTTGTACATTGCCTAAATAAATAACATATCAAGGCACGGCACCATCGTTTTACAGTAAACGCAAGAATTTTTTATAAGGGTCCTTATGTGGCACCTTTGATAGGACTCCAAGAAAGGTATTTTTATAAATGTATAAAACTATTGAATAGATTTTTTTTTATTTTACATATAACTTAAGAGTTAGTGTACAAATTAATGACGAGATATAATTATGTACGTACATAAATACATACATACGTGAGAAATGTTCAGAACGACCTCGAATAAGGGTCTTATAGAAATATTAATATGAATAAACGATTTGCAGTTGTTATTAACTTGAATTGTAGTAAAATTTCAAGTCAGTTAACGTTTTTTCATTTTTTTTTTCGAAATTACTATTCCGAAATCAGCTTCTGTGACGATCATTTTTGTAAAATGTAATGATATTAAATCGTGATCAAATTTATTTACTGTAATTATATTTTATACGATATAAGTAGATTCGATAATTATGTCACGATTTGATCCAATTTGTGTAAATAAAAATGAAAAAAAATTAATATCAATGAGTTAGTATTGTAGAGTTATATCATAACGTCGGTTAACTAAGACTTTCGGAGAACGATGTCTCAGACCTCCAATAACGTTCAAGAAAAAGCCCCCAGAAACCGTATTATAAAATTATATACACCGCACTGTTATTAATAATTTCCTATAATATTATTTTGTATCAACTATCGCATGGACTCTCCGAAAACACGAAATGTCTACACGATATCGGCTTTTCTTTTGTCATCAAAGAAAATATACTGAAGTTGTAATCTATTACGAATAATATAGCTCGATCTTCGTGTTTCTGTTTGATAAATAAACGCACACAAGACTTTGTCTTTATGATATTTGATCATTGACGTTTTGATACAATGTTAAATTCAGATGTCTAACATTATCTAATTTAGCAGCTGCAATTCGCCACACACACTCACAAAGCTTTCATAATCCAACCGGATTGGACCAAACTTGAAACGGAATTACTTTTACGTCACCACTGCCTTAGTTGAGCAGTTGTTTTGTCACGTTTGAAACTAAATTCATTCATATTTTGTCAAATCAGTCACAAGAATACGTGTTAATTGTTTAGAAAAATAAATAAAATTAACGATTAAAATGTAATGTGTATGTTAAGTACGGCTAAAGCATTGACAACTACTAGGCTACTACGCCACTACCAGCTTGTCAATTGGTTGATTGGGTAGTTTATACCTTGGTTTTTTTCATAAGACTTCGAATTCCAACCTGCACATACGCACCTAATATTTTTCGAAGTCGTTATGCCTAATAGAAATTAATAACAAAGTGGTAAACATTACGGTGAAAGAAATCATCGTCAGAAAACTGCTATACCTGATGAAGAAATCTGACCAGAAAATTCTCCATGATGTCTTCTAAGATTTGTGAAGCTCACATTAGCAGAGGAGACCCAAAGTGTATCTAAACTGAAGTGTTGGTTGTAAAAGAAGTATTGTTATAAATGAAACTTTGTAGCGTGTAGATCTGTTCATATTAGTCATATTATACTGTGATGGCTTGTTGGATATTCAAGGTATTAATGTGTCAGCCTATGTTGTAACGTTTTTATTGAATAGGTACCCGAAAATGACATACAATCCTTTTCTTTACATTCTAAATGCTTACGTTACTTAGTGCGGCCTGTCATTCAATCATCATCAATATCATTAACAACACTACTGAATTTTAATTTTGATTTGATTAATAAATATATTATGGTGTGGAGAGTCATTCAACCTTGCTTATGATTCACCCTGCTAGCCAAAGATCTAGGCAATACATTGAGTGCAAAGGAAATAATTTGTAACTTGGTAAGAGTCTACTCACTTCCAAGTTAAATATTTCAGCTAGCTACACCCTGCTATACAGTGATGGGTAGTAACTAACCATAAACTAAGATCTTGCGACCAGCGGCGAAGAACTGTAATTAACACTACACAGAAGCTAGTAGTTGATAACAGATGACAGTAGCATGCAATGATTAGTTAATATCAAGAATAAGTTCGTTTGCTACTTCCACATCAGTAAAAAAACAAGTACTGAGTAATATTAGCAAGGAATAATATCCATTGAATAGCTATGTCCGTCGTTGTAGACAGCGGTGTGTCACCAACGGTAATGTGCGCGGTAGTTTATGTCTCGCGCGATAGTCGCAGCGACAGAGGTTATTCGTTCTGCTAATGTGCACTTGCATCTCGTTTGCATTTTGCATTTCCAGCGTTCGTGGGGTGGGTTTCGGCAAGTGAAGTAACGATAAAACTGTTGTAAATATTGCTCTTGCTAGGTTAATGAGTGAATGGTTGACGAATCTTGTTTGCTGTAAAAAAGTAGAGAGAACTTGGAGAAGTATTCGCTGATTCGTCGTTTTTACTAATAAATATTTTTGTACAAACGTATTGTATGAAATGTAACAAACACATAATAATATTTGATATACAGTATAAAACTCTTTGGAAAATGGATCGGTGACTAAGGGTAACGATGAATTTGTGAATTTATCTAGGTTTCCTAGTGATCGAAAGCATGTGTACTTGGTTCCGATAGTTCTACATTAACCCACCCACACACGCATTTACGCACGCACGCACACACACACACACACACACAGACACACAAGGGTTAGGTACTAACCTTTCCACGGTGGATCCGCATAGTAAAGAACACTACTTTATGAGGAGAGGGCCTTGCAATTGGATATTAATGAACTGCAAGCAGTGTTCAAAAATACGATTTAGGTGGTCTTAATTTACGATTATACAACCGTGCCCAGCATTGGGCTGACAATACCAACTATAAACATCATATATTTCAAGAAACATAACAATTACTAAATGGTTATAATTAAACAAAACAATTATAATTTTATAAACTGGTTAAGTAAAATTATCCTAGCATTAAGCTTTCTTATGAATTTACGATGTAACAACTACACGAAGCTTCCTCGAAAACTACTTGAATGTAGCGTCGGAAAATTCGCAACAAAAATAGGAAGAAGGGGGCTGTGAAGACGAGGCGTGGGAAAGGGGAGAGGGTGTTCGCTCACACTATTTTCATTTCGTGTAGTGCCACATTTAATTTTGTTGAAATTCTAACGTAGCTTTGCAAAAATGTCAACTTTATTCCGCTTCAGCCCGTCTTCGTTTCACTCGGCTGCTTTAGTTCTTCATTTTCTAGAATGTTCCGTTTTCGCGACGGACTTTAGGAAAGTATAACTTCCCGGAACCCTCCCAGCAAGTTGCGAGTAAGACTTGGCTTCTGACAAAAACTCACGAAGGCGTGTTTAATTTTCGTTATGACTTCTCCCAAGCTTCGGAGATGTATTCATTGAAAGTTGAATAAAGTAAATAGTATAATTTTCTGTGCGTCTAGAGTTTGTTATGTGTTTTAACATTTTAATTTTTTCGGGTGGCGTCTGTTCACCTTTTAGTGCGATAATATAAGACTATACAAAAATCATCAGGTTCAGAAATGCGCAAACCAGCTTAGATGGTGAATAATAGGCATCATTCAAATGCGAATCGAACCCGCATGGAATAGAGTACCAGTGTCCACGAATAAAGATTTCTTTTCTGTTAAATAGTGTAAATTATTGATCAAGACGTTTAATATGTGTTTAACTCAAAATTTTATCCTTAGTGTGTGAACTGTCGCAGATACACACGATTTTTATATTTTATGCCGTTATCTTGATCCCATTACTTACATGGTGACGGCTAGATTGATTGTCGACCAGTATATGTACAAATATCAGTGACAGATATAAAAGACGTATCGGTTGTTAGTTAAACTAAATAATGTCAGCAATGATAGAGGTGTAAAATAGGCAGAATGATCTATTTTCGTTTTTATTTTTTAATATCGTGTGAACTTTTCACTATTGATTTTCGACTATTATTTATTTTTAATTGTCTAATCTACTTTCGTTCCTGAACCAGAGTTCTCCTTAATGGTCCCAAAGGGGTATCAAGTCCATCAAGTACCCGTAGCCAGCGTAGCGGACTATTGCGACCCTTCTCACTGTGGAGATTCGGGCCTAGTTAAGAATTATAATGATTTTACTCATTAAAATTTATCCTCAAATACAGAATTCGTTTGTTTATATAAACTATATACAGACCATTTTCTTTATTTCTCATCAGATCAGATCAGGAGACAAACACAAAAGTAATTTTGTAAAGGTTCTGTGTCTTTATACAATATACTTTAGCTTCATTTTTTCAAAATAAACAGATTTAATTCCCAGTTTAACAAAATCTAATGATGAAATTTTAGCCTTTGCATAAAATTTATTGATACCAAAATATACTATTTTGTTATATATTAAGTCGTAAAGGAATTATTTAACTTGCCAACATAAGATACACCGCCAATCACAGATACGTACATTACTACACTAGACTACTACTATTTCTAAGAGTCCCGGAGAACTATAACACGGTTTTCGTTAAAACATATGTAAAAGAAGCCACTTTCAGGTCATCCTCAGTTGGCCACGTTCATATCTGCCGATAACCTTTTACCTTTAGATAGCCTGAGTAGCTCAGTTGATACCTTTTTCTGTAGAACGAAGTGCCTTATGTTCGTTTCTCGACTGTGGAATACATTAAGATATGTGATAGAATTTTTTTTGTCAACTCAGGTCAAGGCTTCGTGATGTCTAACAGACAATTAAATTTAACCATACCATTTAAAATACATAACATTCTTATGCCTCGTACAAATGCGTCAGGGAAGTCTGTGTGTACACGCGTTTATACTTGCTTAGTTGACTAAAAACCAAATCAAAACTAAACACTGAATTGACTCAAAATCAACAAAACGAACCCTCATAAAAGTCCCTTACAACAACATTATAAATCGAACTGATAACTTATTTGCTAAACGCGTTTGCGGAACACGGCTTACGAATCTCATAACCCATCGGAAATTCATATTGAAAGTCGATCGTATAAAGCCGAGTACACACTGTAAAAGGCTGAGCTCCCGCGAGGCAAGGCAATGGCACTCATCGGGAGAATAAGCCTGTTTCCCGACGGCGAGGTTTAGAGCTGACATCGACTCAATGCTGTTTTATTCTGCTGCCATTAATACTTAAAATGCTTGTGAATGTCTTAGTGATGGAAAAATATATCGATATAACTGTGTTTAGTTAATTTATGTCAACTAACATACTGTCCGGAAATACCTATTAAGCATTGTTCATATCGATATACATTGCAAGAAGTCCTGAGTGTCATGCGACAAGTTGTTATTAGTGTAGTACGTCATAATATATGTAGTTACCGAAACATAAAAATAAACTAAATGTACAATAGGTACAGTAATACTGTATTTTCTAGTGTCACCTGTCACTCTGGGACAAGTTTCTCCACGTAATTTTGCCTCGAACAATCCACGCATTGTGCAGAATTGTCAGCGTTATAATAAAACGGTAACTGTATATCAATTAGTATTTTATTTTATTTATCTATTTCAGTTAGTTCACTAAATTGGACCAGTCGCAAATGTATATAAAAATTAGCCTTCTTACTCGTTTTTTAAAATTCAAATATAAAATCATTTAATAATTTAGGTATTCTATAAATACTTTTGCACGTAATTTTTTTGCGTCTAGTACCATTTCGAGAACGTGATTTAAACATCGAGGAGAAGAAACGGCGAAAGAAACTCCTCAACACATCTTTTAAAACAACACATGCCTATCACAAAGAAAGTTTAAACCTGCGCGAAACTAGTTTCGACACTATTATTTAGAAGTGTCCTTGTCATTAATATAAATCATATATACCATTATATACGTGACCTTTTAACTGTGCTTCAACGCGAAGCTTAAAAGTTCTAATAGGTAACTTACTTATTCACTTTTGAAGGAAGGAAGACGTAACCAAATTATGCATTTTTCTTCTTTCACAATTGTGTGTGTCACTTTTCTGCTTGTACATTTTTATAAATACTATATTACTATAAATATGTTGACTGGCTACTGTGAGTATACTGTGGATACTGTGAGTTTAATCTATATATAGCTCTGATTGCTCTTCTCTGTAATGCAAATATTACATCAATGTCTGCTGATTTACCCCACATACCTTAAGACATAAGACTAGGAAAATAGGCAAAATAAATAAGTCTAGCTGTCTCTACTTCTGTAACCAGTCTTAATAATCATTAATAGCGTACAGACCTTCTAAGTTTACCTGCGAGAACCGATATATGGACGCCCTACTGAAGTTTACTATCTAAGGTAACACCTAAAAAAACTGTGGATTGTTCCACAGTCAATGTTTCATTATTTAATTTAAGGATTTTGCCTAATTTCTGCACATTCGGTAGTGCAAACTCTATGCACTTTGTTTTTGTATATACATATTTTGTTGGCTGCATGAAGTAATGGGTTATTTTCATTGCATTTCATTTAACTCAGCCCACTTATTATTGAGCAATAATATTTTAATTGAGAATTAGTAATTTATGAATGTAATCTGTGCATTTCATTTTAATTTTTCATCCAAGAGCTCTTAAAATAAATCTCACAAATCACATAAATAACACATAATTAACGGAAGAAGTTCAATTGACATTAAAATATAATATATATGAATTGTTGAAGGAAAAGATAAACCCTATGTAAAAAAACTGTGCCAATTCAAATTTCTCGACAATCGATAAGCCACACGTCGCATGCCTATCTAAAAGGATTGACGTATGCGGCCGAAGACGATCGAAGCAATGGATTGAGAAGGAGACAAAGGCGACCCGAAATAGGACCTCTTAATGGCGAATATTCAGTATTCGACTGGAGTATTTGAGCTTTAAGCGAGCAGTTCTTGAATGAAATAGATTTAAACTAATTTTATATTTAATTTCTATTCTTGTATTTATGTTGCAAAATAATAATCTTAAACTTTTAAATACAATTATCTTGTTCTTTTTATATAGTAGTAGAACAAAAATACGTTATATTTAAGCCGAGACCAAAACTATTTTTTCTTTGAAGTAAATTGTTTCAAATATTCTTTATCCCGTTTCGAAATTTGTGATGTAAATATGACTGTATTTATTTACATTTGGGATTATTTATAGTTGTTAATGGTTTGCTTTGTTTGATCAGAGACAATACGATTTTACAACTTCAGTATCAATAAAGAATTAACTTTGTAAGAACTTACTAAGAACCTTACTTTCTAAGAACCGTCTGGGATAATCGGATATATCGATTAATCGCAATTTTAAGTGACCGCAACAGTATTGTTATTAGCGACGTCAAATTACACGTCTTCTTTATCTCCTAAGTATGTCTACGTCTTTACGTCTATCTTAATTTTAATACGATTTTGCAATAATCCCCAAAATCAAATTAAATTTAAGTTATATGTTATGTAACCTATAGATATGAACATCCACTTCTATTTTTATGGATTTTTATTCTAATGATAACCTGACACAACCAAACTACTTTAATGCTGAATGAAATTGTCAAGAAATCGAGCGTACAAATTGCCCTCGTTTGGTTGAGTCAAACATCTTAACATATGACGGCAAATCCTTAGCGGGCACAAATAAATACGTTGGTCCTTGGGTATTATATTTCTTTGATCCCTGGTATTAAGATATGGAAGGGTCAGTAATAGATCGGCCTCTGGACTCGTAATTCCCAACCCCAATTGATATGAGATGAGAGTTTTATTGTTTAGTCTGCTGTTTGAAAATACTTAGATAGGGACATTATAGTTTGGTATAACAAATTGGTTTAATGATCTGTGAAAATTAACGCATATACTATTTTATTAATATCCATAACAACTGAGTTCTATCTGTCAATGGATCGATATCTTTTTGATTGAGCAGCTTTGGCAGTTATGGCATATTTTACTGCAGTTGTATAGAAATATGTCTTATTATTTATTTATTATGTATTGATTTATTTATTGTGTGTTATAATTGTGACTTATCATTACTTTTACAAACATTGTAATTATGACTTTGAACTGAGATTAATGGCTTTGAATTTAAAGCAAATAAGATCTCAATGCAACGAAGGTATTTAATGCAACTTTATATTAATAATTACAATATTTGTTTTACATTCATTAATTGTGAACCGACAGATATAAAAAATACAAATGCTAGTAATAAGAAATAAAAATTATATTTTGTTTAGGTTAAGAAAATAAAATAATAATGTTTACCCAAATACGTAACAAAATAATAAAATAATCACCATAGTGTAAAAATGTTTATTGTATCATACTAGCCGTCAAAATTTTCTGTAGCATGTATAAATAATATTGATTTATAAATACGTAGGTACAGAGTTTGGTAATAACTTCGTTTAGTGCTACCTGCCAAAGGTTAACTAAATCATTGTCTCGGTAAACTACATATATTGTGTGAGTTTTACCCCAAGAGGTGAATGGTTTAGGAGTCAGACGATCAGCAAGCGTCACATTGTCGATAATATTATATAACATTATTAGACATTTACAAAATTAAAAATAAATCAACATTTCACCATGATAAAAATAAATTATCACAGCATATAATCACTTTAACATTTTATTAACACCGTTATACTTATGACATAGATCATTTTATGATTATCTTTTTAATTCTTTTTTTATCGATTATCGTTATCCTTACACATGTATAATTTTTTAATAAATTGTTGCGTTGCGGCAGTAAGTTCTTTAAGTATTTGGATTCGTAGTCCAATCACGACTGAGCTGTCAAAGAACAATTTTAGAAACGTTTTAGAAATTTTAGAACGTTTCCTCCATTGACTTTTTTCTTTGTTCGATTTATCTATACATATATGTATATGAATATATACATATCACTAAAAGGTAGTTATAAAAATACATATTTAGGTACATAATCAGAGTGAGGATAAGTATGGAGGTGAAGTGAAGAGAGATAATTCAATTGTATGTATAATAAATTAAATGTAACATCTCAATTATTTGTGTAATCCTCAGGTATAGTTATCGAAAATTGCAACTTTGTATGTAATAAAATCAATTGTTCAAAATTAATGACTATAATAATAACAAAACCCATGAATTAGATTTTAAAAAACATTTCAAAGGAAATTTTATAAAGGTATTTTATAATTTAATATTTTATACATTTATAATTTTATAAAGGTATTTTAAAGAAAATTTTATAAAAGTGACTTAATTTTGTGCTTTCTACGAGGGCTGCCTTTTAAGTCGTGTCGTTTGCAAATCTCCCGCGATTATTAAAAAAGACATATATGGGTTTTTTCATCTTTTTGCATTTAGAATTCGAAAACAAGAGAACGTTTTTTGATCAGTCGAATAGTTTTATTGTAGCGGCTGTTCAAAGGTGACAAGTCGGTTGTGAAAATGGTAATATCAAAGGAAAATATGCGTGCGATAATTTTCTACAACTTTTAAAGTGGATTAACGCGACTTCAGTGCTTTGAGGAGATCACTTCTGTGTTTAGGGATGCAGCACGATGTCTTAGGGCTATAGAACGCTGGTATTTAGAATTTCAACGTGGGCACTCTAGCCTCAGCGACAAGCCACGCGAAGGTCGTCCAAAAACCGCCGTGACGCAAGGGAATGTCGACACCGTGCGGCAGCTGATCGTCGAAGAGCGTCACGTGACACACCGTGAAATAGAGGCAACCGTGGGCATTTCAGGAACTACTATCCAATAAATCCTGCACGAAGAACTTGGCGTAAGAAAGTTGATCTGTCGTTGGATACCACGTTTGCTTAGCGACGAGCAAAAAACAGCCCGCGTTAGATGGTGTCGCAAAACTCTGCAGCGATTCAACCGAGGAGAGACAAAACACGTTTATGATATGGTTAGCGGTGACGAGTCTTGGATATATGCTTACGATCCAGATTCCAAGCAGCAATCGACTGTCTGGATCTTCCAAGATGAGCCAAACGGAGCACATCAAAAAAAATGGTTGCCTCGTTTGTGGCAAAGGGTGGTCACGTCGCCACTATTGTACTAGGAGATCGCAAGACGGTTAGTGCTAACTGGTTTGCCACAAATCATGACAGAGTTTCGAAAAAACAACTCCAGACGCCGTATGATACTGCACCATGACAATGCAAGTTCGCACACCGCCCGCCAAACAGAGATGTTTTAGAGCACGCAAAATGTTAAAATCTTAGATCACCCACCTCACAGGCCTGAATTGAGCTCTAACTATTTTTTACGTTCCCTAAAATTAAGCAGTCTTCGTGGTCAACGTTTCAGCTCACCCGAAGAAGCTGTTGACGCATACAAATCGACCATTTTGATTACCCCCACTTCGGAGTGGAATAAAAGTTTTAAAAACTGGTACGAACGCATGCAAAAGTGTATTAAATATCGCGGAGAATTCTTTGAAAAATAATAAATGGTAATGATCTATTAGATTGTCTATACTTATTTCAAACGACACAACTTAAAAGGCACCCCTCGTATAGACGTTTTAGATATAGCATGACATTTATTCATGTTCATCAAATACATAGAGCTTACAACAAGCGGAAGCTGTAAGCCTGCGAAAGGACGAACAATTTTTAAATTTACACTGGCACGTTTCGGTCGAAGTTCAATAAATAAGGATAAAGCCCATCAGAGACGGTCCGCAAATCTTCGGCCGCCGAACGCCACTTACTTAGACTTAAACTGTTCCACTGCTATTTCGCGCAGATTTAGGATTGCAACGTCCATTTTGAGATACTTCGCAGTAGAGATTATATTGCCACTTACAGTACTAGATAACATTACCTAAACAAGTTCTTAGAAAACAGACTAATATAGTAAGCAGGTCTCTCAAAACAATTGCAGCTCGTTTTCAACAGGCGTTTAAAACATTTTACATGTTTATCCAATACACTTAAACTTTTTTTGTGGATATTCTATCTATTGGCAAAAGTCTCATGAAAACCCAAGTAGTAATTTTTGATTCGCGTTTTCACATACATACCCTGAGTTATACTGTGAATATACTTTGCCGTCTCCTAGTTGGAAGCGCCCTGCCAAACGCGCGATAGATCCCGGGTTCAATTCCCGACCGAAGCAGACATACTAATCAATCAATCATTTTTTTGCGTAGTAAGGTTATATATAAGGTAAGGAAATAACAATATGTCCGCTTACTTATATTCGGCGTACAAATTAAGAAACTAATAAAAGAAAAAACATTAAGAATTACAGAATTAAGTGTATGTTTTCGGATCATAAGTTTTTGTGATGTCTTGTTTGTGTAAGTCCATACAATCCGTAACACAGAAAATCCTAATGTAGGGGTGTGCGTGCGTGAACGTTTATTATTGTACCTAGTGATGAAGAGCAAACAGGCAGAGGGACTTCGTGATGATAGGTAACTGCTGCCACCAAGAAACGCTACTAATAGCCATGATAATTGCAACAAAAAAAAATGTTTTGATTGGCTTTTATTTATGTATTGTTTTTAAAATATTTAACGGCAAGCTTTTGAAAGGAAGATAGCGAAGTATGTAAAGAATCTTTAGAACCATCGTGCATGAGTGCCTCCAGGATTTAAACTGGATGCTAAAGAATAACTGCTGCATCGCTGCAGAGAGAGCAGGCTTGATAATTGATATTTGCTGGCAGGACAAGCACCTGCTCACTACCTCCTTACAGGCTGCTTCAGAGCCTTGTCCCCATTATGTCGCATGTTGATCAGCATGATGCATCACGAGTAAGGAAACTTGGTTTGGATTTACGGATGGATTGGGAGCCTCTTACAACGCATACCAGATTGAAAGATTGAAACAAAGGATTTTTCCTCCGGTTTGTTATTTAATACATAGATATAAAGATAAAATTTATTTATAAGAAAGCCTTATAGTTAGTAGGAGTAATATCAAAGTATGTTTTAAGTTATTTTCAATTTGGCTTTTAGGAGTGTAACGTTTCAACCCCCTGAAAGCTAACTTCGCAGCGAGGTCGCAAAGACCCGGCGTAATGAATTCAGACAGGCGTTACAGCGGCAACGTGTCGCGTTTTTGTAAAATCGACACCTGGAGGGCTTAACCATGAAGCACTTAGGATTTACGACAAGACGCGACAAGATGAGACAGCTATTAATCAGTTGAATGAGGGTTGATCGTTTATCAACTCGTTAAAGCACAACGAAACATTTTTGGAAATAGGTAAATTAATCCTTCAAACTCTTTATAGCTCTAACATTGAGGAGAAGAAACAGCGAAAAAAACTCTTCAACATATTTTTAATTTGATATATACACACACACATATATATTATTAAATTAGTGTTAATTTACTTTGCAACAATTCGCAAACACAAACAAAGTCTTGACTTTACGGTTAACACTCGTAGAGTCTACTACTCTGATGATTTTCTGTTTCGGACCGAAACACGTGTCGTTGACGGTATGTGTGTTGGTATATACTTTTATCATAATTGCATATTTTCCTTTGTGGGAGGGAGGGAGGTTTCATGTAGGTATAGAAATATATACCGTCATACATTGTGTTTGCGGGTTGTTGCAAATGAAATTAATACTGATTTAATAACAATGAATTTCCGCAAAGTAACGCCTGATACTATCAACTACACATATATACCTGTATGTACAATCTGTGTTTCAATATGTCGCTTAATAGTTCCAATAATTAAATCACATATTATCTTTGAACATTGTTATAAAAAGGAACACCGAGCCCCAAATTATGCCAATTTCTTGTTTTACGCGTATAGGTTTTCCATTTGTGCATATTAATTTTTTTTCGTTTATATACTAATTCACTACAAAAGTATGTACGTATAGTTTTCTTTCAATTTCTCCCGTAAAGAGTCACGCCACTTTAATCTAAATATATCTCTAAATACTATTTTCTGCGATACAAATATTGAATCAATGTCAAAAACTCGACTATGTATAAAATTATGACTATATACATGTGCCAGTACATATATAATTATACTATAGCTATATATATATCATAGCTATATATGAATATACGGTATCGCAACTAATTTGGAATTTGAATTCAAATATCGAATGTACGTTATATTTTTTAGTATTATCTAAATTAATTAATGATGTCTGTTTCTTGGAATATGATAATTTTATAAATTACTGCGTGGATTTTCATCTGATTTTTATCAATAGAAAGAGTGATTTACTATAAAGTTTTAGGTATATGAAATGTCGAAAAATTATAGAACACCTGAAAATAACAATTGTTCGAGTAAGAAGCAAATTGAAAGCAAAGCGCACGAAAACAAAAAAAAAACTCGGCTTTGGGTAATGACGAATAGTTTCGGTTTACAAATATAAACCTCACTAGCTTCAGTAACTTCACCTGCACTTACAACACCACTTATCAGGTCATAGTATAATTATAAACCATTACTCCGACAAATAAATAATACATAAATCCATATAAATAAAATGATAAAGGTTGATAAAGCTGTGCGCGCATCACGGAAAAAATACTGGACAGATAGATTTCAATAAAGTTTTTTAAGTTTTATTTTTCAGATACTTTACCCTAATCTAAAAAAAATGTGACATCTTCATTATAAATTAAGTTATTACAGTTTAAACAAACAACCATTGTTGTAAGCACTACGTGTTAAGTTACGTGGTTTGTATGTGGCACTCTGCACATAAAATACATTGATGACATAATAAGCGACTCGGACTGAGTCGCGGGTGCCAGCTGGCAGTGAAAAAAATACGATCGATCAAGTCGTTCGAAAATAAAAGATCACTAGAGAGGTAACAATGCTCAATCATATGTAGAAAGATTGTTTCGCATTCCGTAGATCATTTAAAAAGTACATTTTCAGTAGAAAGTGACTTCTAAACTGGATATTCCATTCACAAATACTTAGCTATAGAGTCACGGCTGGATCTGAATCATATATTTTTGAGTAAACAGAACTTCTTTGGGTAGGACGATAAGTCGATATCAGTGATAAGACTTTGCAGATAAGATGTGTAAGTGCGTAAAGGATGCTCCAAACATTTATGTATATTTTTGATAGTCTTGTGTGTAGAATTATGCCAGTAAATTTTCTGTGTAATTAAAATTAAATAATTAAAAAGGTAGCATAATCATATTCTGAAAGATTGTTGCGCATTCCGTGTAAAATCGTTTAAAAATTAGATTTAAAATTAAAAGTGACTTCTTAACCAGATATTTCATACATAAATACTTAAATATTAATTAATATATTACTTTGAGAAGAAGAAGGTTATGGTATACGGACAACAATCACTTTTAAGATAATGTGCCTCAATGCGATTTCTTAGTTTTTTTAGTCTTTTTTTGTATGATCAAACGACTTTGAATTTAACAGGTTTATAATAAGATAATTTTATTATTGTAATATATTAAAAGCCAAGATTTGGTTAACATGAATTACATAAAAACTAGTTCTTGAACGTTCTTTAGTTGTTAATGGCAAAGAAGTTTTATCAATCAACTTTTTGTCTACGTCTAGCCTAGCTAGCTAAAATTAATAATATCTTTTCTCCTTTACTCGTCCTTACCGAGTAAATGAATCGGCAATCAAATAAACCACACTGCGTCGTAAATTGCGTAATACTGTTACTGGTTGTAGGTTTTGATAACTACAATCAGTATTAACTTATCGAATATTCGATTCGGGATACATCCTATATCTATGATAATCATATAGCCAGTGAAGCGCAAGCGGCGCGGAATACGGCAAATTTTCAAGAATACGTACAGACAATAAATACTCATTTATATATGGATAATGTTCAAGTAATTGTTCTGTGTGATGAGTTTCAAGTGAGTTTAAGTTAAATGAGTAAATGAGTGATGTGTTGATATGTGAATCTTGTTCTAATGGGTAAGTTTTAAACATTCTAAGATAAGTTAAGTATTTGTATTTAAGTCGATTGTCGAGTCTTGCCATATGCGTCGAAGAGTTGCCATCGATCAGTGAATCTCTTTATCGATTAATGATTAGAGAATACACTAGCATCTCATTTGGCAGTTATTTAAAATTCCATTTCAGTAATTTTTTTTCTCAGACAAAGTTCTTAGATCACTCTCTTACTTAATCATCTCTTGTATATTATTGTATATCTATGAATAATACAGAACTCTCTCGCTTATATATTATTATGTTAATAACAGAAAAAAACATACATTAACGAATCTATACATTAAATATACATGGTTTTGAAATTTTAGTTATAGGGAGGCGTTATTGTTTGAATAAAAACAAAAAAAAAATTCTCTCTCTCTATATGCATATATATCTACTATACCAAGGTCAAAGCATTGAACAGATTAAGATAATAGTTGTAAATAATAATAACACATCTCAACAGGTATTATAATGTAACAATAGACGTAGAATTTCAAATGAGTACCTACCAATATAGTTCTACGTATTGGTCTGCTGTCTATGTTTCATCATTACAACCCTCATTGTTCCACTGCTGGGCTCAGGTCTCCTCTAGCAAAGACAGGGGTCTATATCTATGTTTATTTTTGTTATTTTGTTCACACAATTATGAGAGCTACTGTCAGTATGGGTCGCACGGAAAATCAGTGTCACAAACTTCTCGCAAAAGTTGTGTAGGTATGAACTAAATAAAATATAATATTTTATAAGTTTAGTGTTATGTATAGTTTCAAGGGTAAATAGACTATATTATTATCAATTTACTTGAACAGCTCGGGTCTTAACTATGACCTACTTTTAAACATATACTCTTTATGCACAGCTGACCTTGTTTAAAATTATTGACAACTTCAAATAAATAAATGAAAATAATGATTTGCTACAAACCATCAGAGTGACAATAACTACTGACGTATTGCGCTAGCTACACTGATGCGATACCTAATTGCGGATTGGATGAAGGTTTTCTGGCCAACCAAATGCAGTAAGGTTTAAGGCCGCCAGGAACCACAAAGTAATGATAACGAATGAGTTACGCTGTTAAACGGTGTCTATAAATTTAACGGTATATAGGCACTGAAACTATGTTTGTACATTATTAAAAGCACAATATGAATTAAGATTATTTGTAATAATAATCCATGAACAATCAAATGCATCTTAGATCATCGCCAAATTTGTGCCAAATACATTTCTCGGCTACTTTCGAATGGAGGATCGTAACCAACCAGGCCTATAAGATTTAACCACTATGCGTGGCTATAGTGATACTAAGTAAAACTCAATGATTCCCAGCAGAAGAGGCCCAGCGACGTCTTATTATCCGTTACTCAAAATTGTCCATTAAGGGCAGAAATTTTGCCTTCAGCCCACATACACCACAGGTCATTATCAGTTTCCATGTACTTTGACTATTTGACTAAAGTAAATTTGTCTCTGTTATCCCAGGTGTGGTTGTGTGGTCGCTGCGGCTATGGCTGCTGCTAGCGTCGGCAACCGCGGGCGTAATCCGCGAGCTAGACGACCAAGATCGGGACCAGGAACCCTGCCAGACGTACACTCAAAGTAACGTGGTGCATGTGGACTGCTCTAATGGAGGGCTGAATGAGCTGCCTGATAATCTTGATTACAATGTATGTTTAATTCTGACGTTAACACTTCGCACTGTAGGTCATCAGATTGTCCTCATAATTGGTAGTGCTTACATGTCACTCCATCTTGCTACTATAGTTCTGATTGGTAGAAAGGTTAGTGGCTACCTCGATAATCGGAATGACGACCCCATAGCCCAGTTGGTAGTGACCCTGCTGGCCGAGCGTGGAGTACCGGATTCAATTTCCGGCCGGGGCAGACATTTATGTAACAGATAAATGTTTGTTCACGGGTCATGGGTGTTTGTAATGTCATGTTTGTGTTTGTTCATGCCACGCGCAACACAGGGAACTTAATGCGGGGATGTGAATGTGTAAACATTTGTTTATTTTATTTATTAATTTGTCATGCAGCACCTCCGACATGACTTTACAGCTGCCATCCAACGAAAACAATCGGGGTTAACGGCTAAACGAATCCTTCGATCCTTCTAAGATATGAGAGTCTTCAAGAGGAGAGTGAATAGGCTTTCATAAATTTGTGCATTCAACATCTTAGACTTTAGCATTAACTTATTCATGTAGATAAATAAAAAATAAGTTAAAATGTTCTGAATAAATTTTGGCACTAATAACTTCTAATGTAACTACTGAAGTCGCTCGAATTTGCTTAACTCCATTAAAAACTGATTGACACAAGTTGTCAGGTTAGGGCCATCTTTCTATTTAATTTGTTTGGGCGGTTTTGACTGTTTACCGAACGAGAGCTTCGACTCCAGGCCAGAGTAAACGTTTATATAAAAGGCATTTTTTTTCCGTTCATGGTTTTAATGATGTCTCCATTATGTATGTCCACATTATCCGTGATACAGCATAAGCTGGTGAGACTTGTGTAATCAAGATATACTTACTTACGAATATACTTACTTACGAAGTTTCCTAAGCCAATGTGTCATGGCGCTAAAGAATCAACGGGTCATTCGCTCCAGTTTCTGTATGGACCAGATAGTAGAAGTAGCCGAAGGGGTTTTAGTAGGTATGAATAAAATCACAAACCCGGTCGGTACCCCAAAGACGCCGAGTATATTTTCTCGGAGCCTCCGGGATTATTTATTTTTAAAGCACCTTAATGACAAGTAATGTTGACGTAAAAAATTATAATTTTATTACTGTTTATTTTCAGGCTCAAGTGTTGTTATTGTCCAATAACAACTTCCTCACATATCCTACACAACTGCGAAACTTTCAACAAGTGCAAGTCCTGGACTTATCCGGAAACAGGCTAACCAGACCATTGCCCGGTTATATGCAACAGTGGAATTCTCTGCACACTCTAAATTTATCGAATAATAATTACGATTCGTGGCCAAGTAACGACTACACGTTCCAAATGAAGAGCCTGGATTTATCAAAGAATAAAATAATTAACATCGACGAGGACGCGTTCACGAGAATGCCCAGATTATTTTTTCTCGATTTATCTGAAAACAGAATCAACGACATGCCGCTGGGAGTGTTCAGTCAGGCGAGCAACTTAGATACTCTCGTTTTATCCAGAAATTACTTTTCGGCAGTACCCAATTTCCGATCGTCGTCCTTGAGGAATCTTTATCTAAGTAGCTGTCAAATCACATGCATAGACGCCGATTCACTCACAGGCATGAACTCACTATTAAAGATAGATCTCTCAATGAACCAGCTTGAATCCCTTCCGGACGATCTTGCCTCGAATACTCTGCAAGAACTGGATCTGGGTGTGAATAAAATTAGTATGCTTACAGACCGCACTTTCTCATCATTACCGCACTTGGCGGTACTAGACTTGAGAGCGAATGAATTTAAGGAAGTATGGTCCACCTCACTTTTCTCCTCAAATCCGTTTTTAAGGAGGATTCACGTGAAAGGAACGCGATGGAGCTGCGAAGGTTTCAGCATAAATCTTTTGCTCACATACACTTACTTGACCGAAGATCCACCGAAAGTAACAGACGTAGGCTCGCTTATTTGCTATTCACCGTCTAATGTGACGCAGATGAGTTGGCAACGTGCTTACTTTCTCACTTGGCACTCAGAAAATACTTCAGCTCCATCGTTTACAATAATAGTTATCATGATGGCCGTAACGATTGGAATTGTATGTACGTCTTACATATGTCGAGGGGTAATGTCGTTCAACAGATCGGAATCCCCAAGAACAACTTCGGAGACCACGGTCCTGAACGTGACCGATTCGACGCCCCAGGTGAGGACCAATTCGGTAGTTATAAGAGTTCCATTACACGAAGACTTGCCGCCGAGCTATGATGAGGCGTTACTCATGCCCCGTCTTAACTCCTTCCACTCCTTACCAGACTTCGTGGATGAACCGGAAGAAGGAAGCCGTGACTATCGTCGATCTAGATCTATCGGAGACTTAACACAATTTAGACCTAGAATTAACGACAGACGTTCTCTTAGGCGAGCGGGAGTAATAAACGATTTATAGTATTTATGTTATAAACTTAACCACTCTGTAACCCAGTTGGTGAACCAGTCTGCCAAGCGAGTGTCCCAGGTTCCATTCTCGGTCGGGGGAGACATATATGTGGCAGATAAACGTTTTGTTCTGGGTCATCGGTATATGTGATGTTTGTGTGTGTCATGCCGCTCGCAACGAAGATAATGCGGGGTGTGAGTTTATTACGTTTATTATTATTATTATTATTATTAAATTATACAACTAATTTATAAACACATGTTCTAGCTTAAGTGAATATTATTTACAATTTTAGAGCTTTTGATAGGATAATTGACTTTGAAATAAAATATGAATAACACTAAACTATTATTATTTATTGTATGATACATCTTATACGAACTACAATAATACGATTCTTTTGATCATCATAGCCATCATTTCAACCCTTATTGTCACAATGTGGGCCTCACAATTAGAGGGGTTACGGCCATAGTCAGCCTCGTTGTCCAAGTGTAGCTTGGCAGATTTCACATACCTTTGAGAACATTATGGAGAACTTTCTTTCAAGAGAGAAAGGTATGCAGGTTTCTTCATAATGTTTTCCTTCTTACAAGATTTCGCCACCCAGAGTAATTGGTTTCCCCATCCATGGACTTTTGAAACACCAAAGGCCGCAGAAAGTCGGCGATGGCCAAAAAGCAGACGTGAAATCCGCTTATTGCTAGCTTTACCGCACTGACCTCGTTTTCGAATTTGACAGTTTTTTTTTAATAGCATGGCACTAGCAAAGTGAAAGTTCATTTGCTCTAGTAGGTACTCCTATCTATCTTATATGTTAAAGTTTTGAGGACGTTCGAAATGCGAAATCGACACAGCAAAATAAAATTTCGAAACACAAATTAATCCTAGAATTACGAATGACTTGTTTTTTAATAAAATGATAAAGTATGTGTCATGAAAATTCACCAATTATTTTTGGAATAACTTCAGTTTATACAACGCCATCTAGGAATTGCTCCAGTTTATTATATACCAACGCCATCTTTGATAAATCTTCACACTAATATGTAAAAACTGCTACGGTGTGTTATATGCATATGGTTATAAGAAAATTGTACAGATGGCACCACTTATAATTCAAAAAAAATATTTTGAACCTTGTTTCACACAAAATTTTTAATCTTAAATATTAAAAAAATACCGGATATACTTTTATTTGCTGGTAAAATAAATTACTTTAATTAAAAGATTATTACATTACTTCAGTTCTAATAAAGCAATATTTTAAGTTGACTAAGAATATTCTACGAAATTGTTTAATAAGGATCGATATAGGTACATAAGTATTTGATTAGATGTAGTTATTGCACGTTATGGTCTCATAGAGACCTTATCATTATCAATGATAAAACGTCATGATTTTTATTTGGTTCATACAATGTTATCTCATGGTTCGGTTCGCACGTAAAACTTTAATACAATATCCCATGTAATCATCATCTATTTAAAAATATATTTATTTAATAATATTAGCTCATATATTTAGCAATATTCGGTAAAATGACTAATCAATGTATGTAGTGATATGGTGATCAAAGTGACCAAATGTTTCATTTTCATTAGCAGATAATTGAAAGAAATAAAAGACTTTTAATGTTTCCCTGGATTTATTTAGCCGGTAAGTAACATTTACAATTGTAATTCTTAGATATTTTACGAAATTTTTGGTTTAAAATTAGGTTACCTTGGTAAGTAATCGTTAAAGTAAATATGTAGATAAATAGTTACTTATCAGAAATTGAGGAAAATATATTATCGAAATATATGGATGTATAAAAAAAGTATCAGCTGTGTTAAAAGGCATATAGGTATATTTTATTACATTTAAAAATGAATAAGTAAATGACTAAACATTGGTCAATGCACGCAATGATACACACCTTTTTCGGAATGTATGCGGCTTAATATCAGATACGCAAATGCGACCTAAATATAGGTATTCCATAACTTACAGTCGGTTTATCTACAACTGATAGTAAAGATAAAATTGTTGTATGTGCCTCCTAATGTTTCATTATTTACCCGTTGGGTTTTTAACAGGGACAATACAATCCTTTTGGGATACTGAGGTTACACGTGACCAGAAAAATATATTCATTACCTAACTGACTGCAGGTGTTCAATAAGCGATTGACTGTTTGTTACCGTTAAAGTTTATCGTAACATCATGATTTTTTAACGAAATGACATTAATTAAAAATATATTATATGACAAATCTTTTAAAATATTTTTTTAATTACAGACAGGAATGATACAAAGACGTAATGATTCTATTAAGAACATTAAGCCTCTTCCTACTGATAATACTTATAAATGCAGAATATACGGACTTCGATGACAATACAAATGATGCCTGCTACTTATGTTCCTGTAGTGCAGACAAAATCAGTGTGGACTGCTCTCGAAGAGGACTTACGAGAGTTCCAGATGGCCTTAGTGAAACGGTAAGAAAAGTGTTTAATCAAGCAAATAGGAATCCAGGCTATGTAATAACGGTATTGAAAATTTCACCATTAACGTTTTAATCGAGTTTAATGCCTTGCAAAAATGATTTATTTCAGGTTACCAAGCTCAACGTTTCATACAACGAGATATCTACGTTTCCAAATAATCTTAGCAGATATTACAATTTGGTACATTTAGATCTTAGCTCAAATTTAATATACGAAATACCAGTAAATGCATTACAAAATCTCACCGCATTACAAGTGCTCAACTTATCAAGAAACCATTTTGAAGCGTGGCTTAACCTTAATCCTAATGATGTCTTTCAACCAACAATAAACTTAAAAAATTTGGATTTATCCCATAACAAATTCCGAACATTAGGAAATTTGGCAAATCAAGAACTATTAATCATTCCTTCACTTGAAATATTAATATTGGAGAACTGTGAAATAGACTCAATTCATGGAAGATCTCCACTGAGTGGCCTTACTAATATTAAAGTTTTGAAGTTAAACAACAATCCTCTTACAAGGATCCATAATCTGATATCACCAACTTTAAAGAGCTTATATGTGAGCAACTGTCAACTGAGTCATATTAATTTTAATGAGTTGTCTTATTTACCTTCGTTAATATATCTAAAGATGTCTCATAACTATCGCTTGGAGATGTCGTCTTCATCAAATACCCTGTATTCCAGTTCCCTAAAACATCTGGATATATCTTACTGCAACGTTTTGCAACCAAGTTTGCAAGGATTTTCAAACCTCCGAAAAGCAGTTTTACATCATAATATGATTCGATTCCTACGAAGCAATGCATTTATTAATAATTCTAAATTAGAATACTTGGACCTATCTTATAATAATATAGGATCTTTAAAGAGCGATACTTTTCGCGGGCTCACTACCATAAAGTATCTAGATTTATCATGGAATGAAATAGCAATAGTACCGGAGGAGACATTACTTGAAATGCCATTATTGACTCAAATTATACTAGCAAGGAATTATCTGACGAGGGTGGGTCATTTGAAATCATTGTCTTTATTATACTTAGATATGAGCTCTTGTGAAATAAATATGATTGGTAAAGACTCCTTAGAAGGCTTGCAATCACTGATAGATTTGGATTTGTCACGTAATGTTATATCGCACATTCCTGACAGTATTTCTTCAAACACGCTAAAATACTTAAACTTGAACTATAATAGAATTAGCTCTATTGGCAATTTAACGTTTTTCATGCTACCACGATTGACCGCATTAGGGATGATTGGAAACAGATTTACACTTATATGGAGCAGGTCCTATTTTGATTCAAATATATATTTAGAAAGACTAGATTTAAGTGATAACATGTGGAGATGTGATTGTGCTGATAGTAACATGTTTGATTTTTATGAATTCATTACTTTGGAACCAAACAAAAAAGAAGAATCTTATAATCTTATATGCAACAGTCCCAGTAATGTTACAGGGCAATCGTGGCTAGAAGCATGTTACTTCACATGGAATCCCAGCGATAAACTAGCAAACGCTGACGGCTTAATTTGGTTTTTGATTGTAATGATCGTAGGTTTAGCATTATGTATAATTATAGTTAATGCAGTTAAAAAATCCATGAACCGTCGCTTGGCATCAATACAAAGAGAAAGAGAAAGACAAGTAGAAGAAGCGAGGGATAGACTGAGACAGTTAAGAATACGCGCAGAGCAAGAAGCTTTGTGTAATACACCCGATCCTCGCGATTTAATTGCCCCACCTACATATGATGAAGCTCTCTCCATGCCTAAACTAAATGCGTCATGTCATTCTCTTTGCGAAGCAGGGACTGGCAAAATAAAAAAAAGAAGAGGTCGCAGGAAAACCAAATCTAGTGGTGATTTATTGGAGGAAACGGAAAGAAACGGAGATATTAGGGTCATGGATGACTTGGAGCTAACAGAAACAACAAATGGTAATCGCAGACGGCGGCACCGACGTTCGCGACGATATGGAAGTCATGACATAGCTGAATTAGACCAATCACCCGGAGTACGCCGTCGTCGAATGTCAGAGTACGGAGGTACTAGTGATAGCGTAACAGTAGACGTGGAACCTGAACCACTGACATCATTACGACCAAGGCAAAGGAGCAGTTCTATTAATGATAATGAACCAAGAGAAAGCAATTTTTAACAAGGTACTATGTTAAATTTAAGTATTAAATTAATGAAAATAGTTTACGAATAGTTTATGTGTGCGTATTTAGCAAGAAGGTGCGTGCAAATGTGAACGTGTAATTTATCGTAAATCTGAAACTCACAATCTGTAGTTTTAAGAACGATTTGCATGTTATTAAACCGAGTCAAGTTATATGATATCATTAAAAGTGTGTGGACCTTACTACTTAGTATATAAGTGTGTAATTTTACAATAAATTATGTTTTAAATTAGACACTCAGTAGATGGAAAAAATTATACATTTAATCAAGTGGTGTAGATGGCACACGCTAATAAGATGTGCTCTCGATAACAAAGATTGTATTCTATTGCCATCTTAAAAAAGGACTGTAGTAAGCTTGGTTATGTGTGACTGTGGTTAGCAGGTGATCTACGACAACCAGAAACACCTAGTGGACATCATATTAATTCGAGTTAATAAAAACTATTACAAAATGATTTGTGCATCGTTTTTTTTTTTTGTATTCCTAAACAATTTTGTCGATTTATTCATTTTCCGTGTATTATGTGGCTAATATTTTTTGAGTTGCTGTACTTGCTGTTGATCTTACCGGTATCAGCACTATCAGCTTTTCCCCAGTGACATTCTACCTTGGCTATTAAGTATATTTACAATGCCATCTTTGAACTATATTTAAAACTATTTCGATAAGTTATATCTATTGAAGTACTCATAATTTTTTGTAGATGGCGCTACCAGTTTCATCGCAAGTAATAAAATAGTGATCATCATACATCGTACACACACAATCTTTTACTACCTACATAAAATGCTAAGAAATATAATGTCATCAAAACAAGGGCAACCAATGACAACTCTGTGAGTTAATCTTTAATAACATATCGAGGAGTGCGTCACAAATAAGTATTATATATTTTGGCAAAAGGTTTATTCAACAGATTACTGGACAATCAATGGTGTGTGGAGTTTGTCAACTCGCACTTGACCAGGTGTAGTTAAGAAATGTTTTCATACTTATTCTATACCTACGTATACTATTACTGAACGTATTTTAAAATGTATTTGGCGAACAATTCAATCAATCAAGGTCGTACAAAAAGTACTGTTGAAAATACTATAATAGTGAGTAATAGTGTATTTATTATAGAGAAACCTCGAACCTGCGGAGCGAACTTACAACTGATCCTGTTATTGGATTTATACTACCTAAAGAATACTAATAATACTCGTACTAGTAATAATTACTGGCGGATGATGAAGCACTAAAACTAAAAAAGGCCACTGTAACAAGATAAGTAAAACCGATCATGAACTTTGTACGAGCATAAGGTCGTAGTGATTCAATTACTTGAACATAGGGCAGCCTTTATCAATGAAACATTTCCAACAGTAAACTTTCAACGAACGCTAATTATATCCGTTATTATAGATTGGCTTATTGATAACCCTATTGGATTTTATTAATCATTTTAATTATTACCTGCGTATACTTAAATCACAATGGAAAGAATGTATTCGGGCTACGAATGTACATTTCACAAAGCTAGTTCTTCTAAAGTCGAATTGCTTTGACTACCATAAAACAGTATGATATGCATATTGTACGTTTAGCTCACATACTACTGTTTTGTAATTATAATTTGCTCTTGGCATTCGTCATTTATCTCCGTTTTTTGGGTGTAGGCTTATTGATACAATGCGAAGATAACCGATGAATATACAATTCTTCTATACGTGTGTATTGCCAGACCGACATGTGGAACGATAGCGATTAAATTTTTCGTCTGTCCCGCGGGACCTACTTGATTCCCTGGTTGGTTAAGATTCAACAGGCCCATCAGTAGGTGGCTCTTCGGGTTCTTGTAAATTTTTTAAAACGTTAACCGATCTCACTGTGCCGCTAGCCAACATTTACGAGAATTAGTGGTCTATAAAATAAAATCGAGTCAAATCGCAACGCTTGACAACTGGTACAGCTTTTATAAAACTTCAGCATTGCAGCATAAATCATTGTAACCGCCCAGCCAATCTAGGGAGCCCTGGTTTTCTGCATGTCTCGTATGTAATATTCTAATATCTCACATAAATTAAAATGACTTTGTATCTGATTGTGCTTACTGTTTTCTACTTGCAAGGAATATTCTTTGTTTATGTTTTAAACAGGCAACGGACAAGGATCACTTGCTGATAAGTGATAACTTGATAACCGCCGCCAATGGAAGCTTAAAAAAGCAGTGGCAAGGGTATTAACTTTATGTATTGTAAATTCATTGTATAAGTTTTACATGTTTTAAATAACAGAGAAGTAGTAGATGCGAGTACTTTAAAGAAGTTATTAATGCTAATTTAAGCAATTGAAGTCAAGAGTTGAATAAGCATCGTGGTAAAATTAAATTTAAACCTGAGCCGAATACCTTAATGAAGATCTCATAAATCAAATAGAGTTAGTTAATTTGTTCATAGAAGTACGAATTAAAAGTTAAAATTCTTGTGTATATTAAATATTGTTAAAACAATTTTTTTTGGCTGCGGCTGTCAAAAAATGTATAACTTCGTTGTTAATGTTTATTCTATGTAGATCCTTGTTCTTATAATAATTTACAAGTCGATACTCGTAGATACTAGGGACCAGTTGCCGATTTTTTCCTCTTAATTATAAAATAACTATTACTGCAATAACGATAAACAGGATTGGGTTAATAAAAATGAAAGATGGAAACAAAGTTATCAATCAACGTTTTATATCGTAATAAAATTACATCGATTTTTAAAATTCCTTATATTCGAAATATGTATTTATTTATTGTCCTCATAATATACATTATTGTTCTCAGTTTGTTCCTTTTATAATACACTATGGTTCATTCGATAAAAACTGTTTTGATAAATTAATTAATGTGGATAATAAAAATAGTAAAATGATAAAAGCACAGTACACAAAATTATCAATTATCTTAATTACAAAGTAAAATATTTTTATAATATGACCTAAACAAATATACATCCATTTATGACAAAATTGAAACATACATAAAATAGCATCGATTACTTAAAATATATGGTATCACATTCTTATACACTAAATTCAATAATGTTACTTATAAGGAACTTAGGCATAGACCACGAAAAACGAATCTCTCAAGAAAAATATGAGAACACATTAATTCAAGCTCACAAATTGATGGATAAATCGTTGCTCTGTTATTGTACAACGTGTAATTGTTTATGTTCAAGATAAGTAAGTACACAACCATTGACATTTTCAAGAACTGTACGCATTATCGAAAACCAAAGTGAAACTACATAACACGCAATACATTACTGTACAACATGAATTACCAAAAACGAAGCCCTTTAAAAATGAATTATTCGTTAGTAACAAATATAACAACTATAATGAACATGGCAACATTTTTAAACGTATAAAAATATTTTTTCTTATCGTGCGATATACTCTCATAAATATATTATACCACTAACAAGTATAAAATAAAGGCACTGTCGACTACAAACACACTTTGGCAGCACTTAATACACAGTCAATAATTTGATACCCTCGTTCGAAGACTTCCCGAGATATGCACACCGATTAATCACGGAATTTTGCCAATAGTGAAGTGTTTGCTGATTGACACTGATTTACACAAAATGTTTCTGTCTTTTTATTTAAAATAAATTTCAAGTAGTTTATTTATGCACATTTACGTCCACTGCTGGTGTAATAATTATATCTCCCGCATTAGACCTACTCCGTGTGACTAGTACTGGGGTTTTCGGTTTCGGTGTCTCCGACATTTTAATGCGGACCCTACCCATATCTGGTGAATACACTGGAACATATTCTCGGGACGGTGATAAAAAGTCAGAATCTGTATTTTGGTCCCCATTGAGAAGTGGCTGGGAAACATCTGAAGCATTTCCATTAAGCCTGGGAGTCTTTCCATCATGTGCAGGCACAAATATGTCTTCACTAGATAAAGAGTGACGATCTTTCCTAGAATCGGGTGAAATAGGATCTGACTCAAATGAGGTTTCTTGCTGTGGCAATACATTTTCTTCAATTAAGTTATTATCTATAGAACTGCGTTTATTCTGGTTTGTGTCTCGTGGACTATCTGTTCGTTCATCTTTATTACCGCTATGGTTTATTCCATTTCCAACACCATTTTCACCTTTCTTTTGATGATTCTCATGCGTAGGTACTAATTCATATTTGCCATTTACTATTCGATCCGTTGGTGTATCTGATAAAGCAGGTTTACCTAGTAATGATTTATTCATGTCAACCATTTCCTTGGATGCCTTTTCTACGTCTCGTTTTTGCTGACGTAAAAGTCGTCTATCTTTACGCTTTCTCGTTTGCCCCTTGATTATAGCAAAACCTATCAATCCTACTAGTAGGACAACAATCAACGCTATGCAAACATATGTACCAGTTTTATGAGTAACTTTTTCTTCACTAGCCGGTGGTTGCCCAAGAACTTCAGATGCTTGCGTAACTCGAATTTGTTCTGATATCGTAGTATCTTTTGGTACCTCTTGCGTAACTGCCTTTTCAGTGACAAATTCTTGGTTGTCTTTATTAAGCCAGTCAGACCCACCTTGATAAACAGACGGTGGTCGAGGAACAGGAAATTCAGTAGTAGCATTATCCTCGTCGTTAAAAATTCTCGTGACTGGCCCAGGATAAAGTTCTCCTAATGCTGGTGTAGTAGTTTCTACAGCTACTTCAGATTGCTCTTCATCATACTTTGCAAATCGACCTTCGAATATATATCCAGATCCTTCACCTGAACCTTCATTTGTATCTTCAGTAGTGTGACTTATATCTTCAGCAGGAATAGCGTCTTCTTCAACCAGATTATTCTTATAAATATTTTTTGAATATAAAGGTTCAATATAGCTTATAGTTGTAATTTCAACATCTCCTGATCCTGATCCTTCTAATAAAGGTGAGGATGAACTGTAATGACCTACTCGAAAGTATTGTGTACTATCGTCGTCTTCACCTTGATCGATACTACGAATAACTCTGCCTTCTCCTAAATCACTTCCAGTCACTGAATTCATAGATTTTAAAGCAGATGTTTCTTTACCAATCCGTATGGCATCAATTGGTTGATCCCTCATCATATCTAAGTAATCCATTTTTGAAGCTTTGCAAATATCCTTTGTCTTCAATTCTAACCATGAGCGACCATTTAATTTTAGCGGTGTTTTACACGTTGCGCTGTCAATATGAACACTAGCAGCCAATAATCGGTCACGTGCTACTATATTTTCACACGAACAATCTAAAGGGTTTCCATCTAACTCCAAATGTTCCAAGCTGGCTAAATGATCTAAATTATAAGGTACATCTTGCAAGAGGTTGTTAGTTAAATCTAAAGAACTAACACTCGTAGGAAGATGTGTGAGAGAGAGTCTTGTGATTCTGTTGTTGGCGAGATTGATGTGAACTAGCTTTTTGGCGTTATGTAGAAATTTAGTAATATCTGAGATTCCATTAGTTGATAAATCCAACGTAACCAATTCTGTCAGTCGATCTAGTTCATGGGTGACTTTAGTGATGTTATTGTGGGACAGATCTAGAATGTTTATGTTATGACGTTTCTCGAGAAAACTGTATTTGTAGAGCCCTGCGAGGTTACTGCAAGTGACGCGGTGAAGACCATCTCGTGTGGTAGTGCATTTGCAGCTATCGGGACAGATAGCGGCCAGCGAAGGAGAAAAGAGTAAGAATACCGCAAAGAGACAGGCGTATACAGGAAGGCACGCCATCTTGATTGATGCCACCACCTGAAAAAAACAAACAGATAATAATTTTCCTATGTGCATTTGTATTAAGGTGTGTGTTACAAAGAATTCTGTTAAAGCATTGTAGTCACGTGGTTTAAATGACTTTGATAATCGGTTAGCACTATTCAGTTCGCAGTTACATACTATATAGGGTTTCAATCACAACTGAACGGGTGCTGTATCCCACTTTTGTCATACATTTTAAAATATTGTTAAACCAATTAAGATAAAAGATATGAATACAGCTATAATAAAATATGTAGATTTATCCCACACAAGTTTACAAATCAATGTTTCGTCAAATATGTTTTTGCGATACACTTTCAAAATTACTGTATTCCAACAACATGCTTAGAGTGGATTCCGCCTTATTCTGTATTTTAAGTTGACAACTGACAGTCACTTTACCGAAGCATTGTATAAAAACGTTATATTATCTGCGGATATTGCATGATAGGAATAAATAAGAACTGCCGGCAAGTGCTCATCTAAATATAGGGTATAACATAACAGCCGAAGTCCCCAACGGCTATTGCCTAGCAGCTCCACCTATCCAATTATTGCAGCTGTAGTTATCCGACAATTTGAATCTACGCTTCCTCTCATCACTAACAACGTAACACCAACCAATTTATATCTCTTTCAGAGCGCATGTTATCTTTAAGGTATCATAGATAATAGATACAGAAACAAGTATAACTGTAACTACAAAAAACATTAAGTGCTAATTTAAATTCACAAAGTAAAAATACAGTTAAATATAGAGGATTTCGAAGATTTATTGACACTCATTACACTTGGTAGTCTGAATAAATACCGTAGATTAGTATCGGACTAAGTCAAAAGTCTTTTTCCCAATAACTGACAAGGTTCACCCAAATTTCAAATGACTAAATATCAATGGAATGTCTTGCCCGAGATTTTATTTGTCAATTAGTTCAATATTTCATATCTTAGCATCTTAAGTTAAGTCTCAACGACGGCAAGTTGAAAATATAAGCTACAGTCGAATATTATATCAAATATGTTAAGTTTTAGGAACTGTTTCTTGGTAGTTTTGGCAAACTAAGATGAATATGATGAGTTCATTGGTAGAAAAAATAATCTGAAATAAAATTCAATACCTTGATTACCAAGTTTATTATAAAAATTAATCAAAGTGTAATAGAAATAGGTATGTGTAATATTAGGAATTAATCATAAATAAGAGAATATAACGTTACAATTGCCGACGATTTCCAAGAAGACCCAAAAAAACAATAACGCGTCCTACGTGAATCTGAGCTTATAGGTGTTATAGGTATAATTGTGTTGTTTAAATCAGTATCTATTTGTGTCCACGTAACATCCTCGGTGCACTTGGCCGGCGCGGCGGCCGCGGCCAGAAGTGGTTCAATGTTAGTGGCAGGATGACGGTTGTTAACCGTTTGTGCGAATGTCGTCACATCTTCACGGGGGGGTTTGGTAAGATATTATGATAGTTCGCATAATTATTATGATGTAAATTACAGCATACATTTATTAGAATTGTATTTTACGTCTCGTGGTTCCGTTAGAAGGTGCTGGTTGAAGGGTTAATTTGAAACAATACAAGTCTAACTACCGTACAGATACTCACAGTATCATCATAGTATTATAATTCTTTATGATGTCGTTTGACCATGGGGAACATCATGACCATCACTGTTAAAATAAACATCTGGTTTACTTTTATGAGGTGTACGATATGGGGAATTATTATATGAGTTTTTATATGACTTTTACTATAATGAGTGGGGAAATTATAAAAAAAGATTGTACTGTACCATCATCATCATCCTCCTGCCCTTATCCCAATTTTATTTGAGGTAAGGGTCATCTCACTAGTAACTTCCATTGTAACCATATCATCCTTCACACAATCCATCCATCGCTTCCTTGGCCTTCCTCTACTTCTATAGCCGTCTACGTTCATTCTTAGATTGTACTATACCAAGAAACAAGATAAATAAGACTGAATAGATTGATTAATTTGTAACATAAACAGCTTCAGTCCAACAAAATTAAGAAAAAATATTTTACTGTAAAATTAGTTAGATAAAATTATTTACATTAAGATAAGTTCGAACTTGGTTTTCACGTAAATGTTAAACTGAATAAAAAAGTGCACGATAATGACAAGAAAAACTAGAAGATCTAATGTAAGGAAGTTACGCTTGGATGTAATTACTTGAAGCAACTGAATTGTCCTTGACGGCTTTTAGACTTGCTAACAAAATTTGGCGTTTCCTGCTGCACACACGTCAAGTACAATTTTGTTATTGGTTAAAATTACGTTTTTATTGAATGGTGATCTTCTGGAACGTACTACGATACATTACATATAACGGTGTATTTATACTGCATATAATTTTTTATTTACATAACATTTAAGCCTTTCACAACGCCAAAAATATTATTGCAATGTAATGGGGTTCCATTTATACTTGATTCTAAGTCAATCTACCGTTGTTTTGGTGCACCCTGCTAACCAATCGTCGAGGCAGACGCCAGGTCACTACAGTTGGAGTACGCTGGACTATGTAAGTATTTCCTACTGCGGGAGTAGCGCAAGTGGTGCGCCGAATCCGCCGGCTGGGACTGAGGGTGGCCCTTGAAAAATCCGAGGCGCTGTGTTTTCACGGCCCTCGGCGGGGGCCGCCCCCAGACTCTAGCCTAACGGTTGGCGGTGTCGAAATTGCCATCAAGCCGACGATGCGGTACCTAGGCATCGTCCTTGATGGCAGATGGAACTTCGGCGCCCACTTTGCGGCGCTAGTGCCTCGACTGATGGCGGCGGCTGGTGCGTTGACACGGCTCCTACCGAATCTGGGAGGGTCGGAGGTGTCCTGCAGACGCTTGTACCTGGGGGTCGTGCGATCCATGGCCTTTTATGGTGCCCCTGTTTGGGCTGAGGCCCTGAGCAACCAGAATATCGCCCTCTTGCGTCGTCCGCAGAGGGTGATGGCGATCAGGGCCACCCGGGGATATCGCACGATCTCTAATGAGGTAGCGTGCGTGCTGGCCGGTAGCATCCCTTGGGACCTAGAAGCCAAGACCCTCGCGTCTTTATTTACTTGGCGCGAGGAGGCGTTGTCCCGGGGTCACTGGCCGGCACCGAGGGAGATCGCAGGACACCGCGAAGAGCTGTGTCAACGCGCCATCAGAGAGTGGAGCCAAAGGCTGAAGCAGCCCACTGCTGGGCGTAGGACCGTCGAGGCAGTCCGTCCTGTTTTAGGCCAATGGCTGGCAAGGCGGCACGGCCCGCTGACGTTCCGTTTGGCGCAGATATTGTCCGGGCATGGTTGCTTCGGGGGTATCTGTGTCGAACGGCGGGTCGCGAACCGACTGCTGCCTGCCACCACTGTGACGGATGCCAGGACGAGGATGCCCAGCACGTCTTGGAGGACTGCCCAGCCTGGGCGGAAGACCGTGCGGAGCTACGCGCGATCGTGGGGGACGACCTCTCGCTGCCGATCGTGGTAAAACACATGGTCGACAGTGAGACGTCGTGGAAAGCGGTGCAGGCCTTTGCGGAGTACGTGATGCTCCGCAAAGAGGCGGCGGAGAGAGAGCGAGAGGCTACCTCAGACCTCGCTATCCGCCGCCGGCGCACAGGGGGCAGAAGGCGGGCCTACGGCCTGCACCACTTGCTCCCATAACAACAGCCGGTCGGGCGGCGGATACGGGAATCCGTCGTCCGACTTAACGGCCCGGGTTGAAAGGCGCGCCGCTGTCGAGCGCGCCTTTACCCCACCGAGAAGCCGAAGCGCCTACTCGCCGGCCACTCCAACCCTCTCATCAAGGAGAGGGGCTAGAGAGTGTCGTGCCCAGGCCGCCAAGGCCGGGCTGAGGCCGCCAATTTAGCGGACGCCGCGCTGGGACAGTGGAGCGAGAGTAGCACACTGTCCCAGCACCGAAGCGGTAGGTGTCGACACCGTGTGGTTTTAGTGGGTTCGAGTCCCACATACCTGTTCGGCTCCCCGTGGCCGGATAGACGAGACGAGGGTCTTTCCACACGTTAAAAAAAAAATAAAAAAAATGTAAGTATTTCCTAGTTTAATCTATACGGCACTCGTGTACAGTAGTAAGGTTTATTATCTACTTGTCTAACTACCGCTTGTCCTAAAATTCAACTCTTTGATATGTGGGGAATGTAGAGACATTGAACATACTATCTTTTTAGCAAAGCTTAGTTCAATGCTATACATTCTTAGTGTTAGCTATGCCCATGGACGAGTCGATCACTCACTCAGAGGCATCAAATGATCGTTTTCCAACTTTAATCATTTAAAAACTGAGACACATTAAGATGTCAATACTTGACGAAAACATGATTACAGACAAGACAATCCATTAATAAAACAAGAAGGCAATATTAATAAATATCGCCAACAGCTTGGCCTTTTGCAAATACTTGTATGGTAAAGGTAGGCAATTGAAAAAGGTTGTACCGGCAATGATGAAATGTGGTGAGTCACAGAGGTCGTGGCAGCGGATGTGTAATGACCGGTCGGCCGTGGAGCCTGAAACGATCCAGCCGTGCAGATAGCTTTTATAACAATATGAGGGCTAACAAATTTCATGGTAACGTAAATACAAAAAACTTATTAACTTCTTGCATTACGAAGGCTATCGCTATGTTATTTGCAAGGCTATTTTAAAAGGGTTAGGTCTTTTATCGGACCGACAATGAAGTGACATGGCAAATACAATTTGCTGCATCCTTCATGTCTCAAGACCTAAACTCAATGACAACACTCCAAACAATATGTCTAACACGCGTTTAACATATTACGTAAGGCTCATTATTGATCACACAACAACAATAATTTGCTTAGTAAATCGAATCTAGAGCAAAATTTCATATGTATTTACTGTACTAATATGACCTACATTATTGAGAAAATTTAAACTCCTAACAATAAGAATATAATCTTATAAATTTATAATTATTGTTCAATTATCAATTAATTGTCAAAGTTATTAATCAAGTGACACAGTTTATCCTAACAAGATTTTCTTTTTCTTTTTCAGATATGTCTAATGAGATTGTTTTACTAATTTTTAAACAGAATATCATTTAAATTTTCTAACGCTTTCGTTTCTTGTTATTCAGTTTTGCAAAATACATAGGTAACAAGTTTGCAACCCGTATTCGATTGTATGATAAATAAGGTCGTTGTTAAACTGAAGCAAGATTTATGCTGCTGAAGCTAGATTAGACATATTGCAAAATCAAATGTCTGTAAGCAATAAATAAAGCACGTGTATATCAATTAATAATAATTTGTAATGTTTCCTCATTGCATTCTCGAAATCGAATAGAGCAATAAAACCGAGGTTGCTCAAGAGGCTGAAAATGATGAAGATTGAAAATTAATGATATTGCTTGAAATCTATGAGTGTTGTATTTCTAAATGCACGTGACCGCGAATAGGTTATTAACGCCCTTGAATAACTTTGTATAACTCAATCATTATTCTATTAACTCTGTTAAAACTTTTCCATGACCATCTTTTCTTTCAGTGGACACCAAAGATCGGATAAATAATATTAATGGTCGACAGTATTATTATTAGATTAGAGTCGAAATGACGACTAAATGAACTCGCATGAATTTAACTGCGCGACAACAGTAAAAACAGTAATCAATTACAAAGTTACAATTATTAAAATATTTGAGAAAACTGTTTAAATAAAGAAGTTCTTATAAAAATAAGAGTTCAATCATAATTTGTCTTAAAGTAAAAAAAAAATTGTACCAAATAATCTAATCTGGAGATTGTATCGTAATGTAACTAATACAAGTTCCAGTAGACAATAACTTAGTAATTAAATTACTAAATTACAACTATCTTGTCGTTGGTTCTAAATTTATTGGCGATCATCACCCAGTATACATTAGATACATAACATATATGTACGTAATGTAGATATATATGTTCACATAAGTCTTTATATAAATAATGATACTTATACAGACATTTCATTATGTAAATAACCGCAAAACGAGCAGAAGAGCCACCCCGTGACAAGTGATCTCCATCGTCCACAGACATAAGTAATATTAAAGGCACCACTGACACGTTGTCTGCCAAGAAATCATAGAGAAGAAACAAAGTATTGACAAGCTCCAAGCCGGAACATGCCGAGTCGTTTGGCGCCTGACTCAAGCAAGATGGTGGTAGCTAACTATTAATAAAAGTAATAACTGAAAAATAATATTATATATTAATAATAACAATAACCCAATAATTTAGTTGAAATTGATAGTTTGTTAGTAACTCTTATTTTATTTCTAAATTTATATTACTATTTAAATTAATATTTGATATATTTTTCAGTCAAAGTAATGGTGTATTTTTGTATTTTTCAGCTCAATATTTACTAAGTAACACAGTACAAACAAATCATATTTTTTCATCTTACGCCATTTTCTAGATACACCAAACAAGGATACATAATAAGTAGCAATTTAAATGAAATCGACATCTTATTGACAAAGGACGAAAGCCTTTTTGCAATGTAAATCACCTGGCTGATCACCTTCACCTTTAAAAATAAAGAGATCACATGACGCAATTGAAGAAACTTCTATGCGATGAAAATTCATTTAACAAAAATCACCAGTATATTGTAATTAATGTATTTTAATCCTTTACACAAAATAAAATATGGAGATATCAACCTAAAACAATGTAATAATAATTTTATTATGAAAAGACTTTCCTAGGCCCATAAAATACAAATATAAATAAATAAATAGAGAAACAGAAAGTTAAGATACCTGCTTATATCAAAAGGATTGCATTCGGTTCAAACTCGCTAATGGCAATTATGAAATACTTTATAGCGCAGGTACTTTTCAATTGGACATTCTCGAAACTGCGATTATCAATCTCGCATTAAAGTTTAATTGTTACCTTCTGATTTATTTTTCAGTCTTTCACAAAGTACTTTTTTTTTAAATTATCAATAATTGTGTTTTCTTACTTCTATGAAATTGTACACGATATCAACATTTATGTTAATTTAATTTCGAAAATAAATAAAAAAAAATTTTATTTACCGTTGTCACGCGCCAATTGTAACTATGATAATCAAATGAAACTATTCACAGATACGAGTATAAGCAGTGGTACCCTAATGCCTTAAATGACTTCGAATCATGCAGGCACCTCAAATTTGTCAAATTGTGTACGCATTACAAGTTAATTAAAACTTACTTCGGTGAAGAAAAATATCGTGAGTATACCTGCATACTTGAGAGTTCTCCACGATGTTTTCAAAGGTGTTGCAAATCAGTACCTGACCATCGTGATGGATTATGTCCTTAACCCCTCTCCTTGTGAGGGGAGGCTGAAGCGCTGCAGTGGGACGATTATTACTTGTAATGGTAATTCACAGATACAAAATAAATAAACCACGTACAGATTGATAAAAAGTATGACTTGACAACACAGTAATAATATACTACAATAACAGCCACAAAATATAATTTTTAAACAAATATGAACACACAAAGTGACGTCGCTAACTGCTAAGTCACGGTGGCTGTACACACCGAGTCACGGGTTACAATAGTAATGACTGTAAATAAACCTCTTAATAATAGTGTTCTAACAGAGATTTCTATTGAAATTCTTCAACTGATTGAACGTCTTTAAGCCTAATTTATTCAGATAAGCGAGTCAAATATGAACTTAAAACTTTTAATTAAAATATATTATATCATATTAATGTGATGTTAATATACAAGCAACAAATGAGTGGTTTTAGAAATTTAAAATATCCTAATAACCATTTTTTAATATAATGCCGTTTTTTGTCATAAAATACTAGCCGTTAAGTCTTTGTTATTATGTAAGTTTAGATATGAACATATTTGTGATTGACTTTACAATCGGGGAAGTCGCTTTTAAGTCACACGATCGTTTACAAACCCAGTAAAGATTATATACGACTTTAATACTAGTTGACCGTAACACGATTATATTTATTTATTTAACCTTTATTGGCCAAAACAAAATATATCATGGTACTAATGGCGAGCTTTATGGTTAATCATTCATTAATATTTTTGTAAAAAAAATGCTTTAGTAACATGTTTAACCTTTGAAACGTTATATCGAGCATGTCAAAAAAATTTGACTGACCAAATACTATTTAACTCAAGTACCTAAAAATAACTCCATTAATTCCATGTTTCCTTCTTGAGAATTCTACTTGATCCGCTAAAAATTCTTCACAGAAATCACTTTACGTTGAACATCTTATAAGCCCGTAGCTTTCTGTAGTTGTGTAAAGTTTGAAATAAATGCTTTGTGTAAACTTACATTTTATTTATGGCACCAGTGTCTGTTAACCCTACATGCGAGCCGTAAACGAGTGTGGGACGGACCACAGGTATACTCGTAAATTGCGCACTCTATGATATAATCATGGTTGTGTGCGAACTCGTATTTCCTGAGCGGTCGTTTCAAAAATAGATGTTAAAGTTGCATTTAGACCTAGCGAACGGTAACTACTGCCCCACACGTTAAACTTTTCCTTTAACGTATCTAATGCTGATCCTTTTATTGAATACCATAAAAACATAAATGGTTTTCCGTTTGCTTGCACACTCGAACAAAGCATCGCAGGAAGAGGAACCTGCATTGTTTTTTAAATCCAGTTGATACTATTTTGCGGTGTAAAAAAAACTATTATAAAGTTGTTTGAAGCAGTTGTACGTGTGAGAAGTTCCTTGACAATTTAATTAATTAATTAAAAGTAATATAAATGTAATGTAATTTGTTTAATTGTTACGCAAGTAACAAACGTGAAAACAATTTACTTGAAACAGCAAGCGCTGCATTCTACTGTAGATATTTAACAAAATACAGCACAATGTAACACAATCACCAACTTTAAATTCTTCAAACCTCATCACATCGAACTACCGCACCGTAAGGATAAAACTGTGTGGAACAGAGCCCAGCGACCTCCAACAGGAAAAACTTGATGCTATTGCGTCACTCGTTTCTTCAGTAGGACTGACTTGGAGTGAAACATGGATGCAGCCACTCACGCGATAATAATCCACCACATTCAAAACTATTCATCCTACAAACTAGTTCAGTGCGACTGGCAAAACCCATTCATCATGCTTTGTATACAAAAACATCATATTCTCTCGAGGCTATTGACTCGACTGTCATTATGCTGATGCCACGACTTCAAAAAAGAGAAAGTATACTCTCATATCTACTCGATATAAACTGAGTGATGTTTGCATTACTATTCCGTCTGTAACAAACTAATTAGACGCTCGCTAATTGCAAACGCTGGCGGGTCTCGGTGCGTTCACCAGAGGTTCCATATAACTAACGGGTAATATATTTATTTAGTCCGATCGTAGGATTGATATTACTATCAAAATATCGAAAGACAGGGTATCTGCGTTTAATTGTTTTTCATCACTCCAGTAAATACTTAAGTTTTTACACTAATATTTGAATCATATAAAATGAACTATAGAAATAGTCACATTTCAAACATTTAGTTTGGTTAACGAAACATGTTGTTGACGAAATCGTTAAACGTTTCAACGATGTTTTTAGTTTAACTTATTTTTATTATTTTTATTTATTTTAAAATGAAATGTCTCAAATGATCGGTCATGACTACGATCGAACCACAACATACATATATAGATATCAATATCAGTTGCATTTTTTTGATTCATGCCGAAATAAATTACTAAAGATTTCGACGAAACATTCCATAAATTTGAATCAATGTGTAATTCATATGTTTGACAAAATTCTGTAGATGCCATTGTATACAATAAGGCTATTAAAAATTCAAATCGTTTGCCGGTCTAGCTAGGATATTTACAAAATTTACGCATTTATTTCACTGCGTAAACACAGAAACTGCTAGAATTTTGTTTAATTTGCCTTGTACCTACCTATACAAAAGATGGATACAATGAAAATCTGTAACTTTTGTATTGATTACCACAGATATTAAATTTTAATTAATCTAAAAGTCTAAATAAATTTATTTACCGTGATTCAACGTGGATGATACACGTTCTTATGTAAGAAAATTAGAAGCCCTGTCACAGTCCAATTGTTAAATTAATAATTTCATAAAATGATCAAACATTTTATTAAAGTTTACGTTTCATAACATTGTCAATTTTCATATTCGTAGGTTTGAATCAAGAACGTTTGATTAACAGTTTAACATTTAACGAGCGAAAAACGATTAGAGTAAAGTTATATAATATATAATAAAAGTAATTCTCCAACACAAAAGGCCTTCTCCCCTTCTCAGTCTACTTTCGTAACTTATTGCCATCAGTTTTATGCGCAAACGCAGTTACTCGTAAAATCCCACGTGTTGATTGCCTTCACTGTTTCTAAGAGATTCGTTTTTCCTGGTAATAACACTTGATTCTCCATCACGAGATATATATTAATAGCGATAAAATACACTTGTAAAGAAATTTCTATGTGAATCGGAACATAATGAAGTTAGTTTCGAAACATTAAAGTTTGAAACGACTTTATATTTATACTAAATGTAAAATAAAGTTAGGTAGTAACTAGAAGGGGAAAAGAGTAGAAATAAGAAAAGTATTCAATATGGGCGTGAGAAAGAACAAGAGTAGAAAGAACGAAGAAAATTTAATGGTTGAATGAAAATTATATAGCAAGGTTTGTCCTTGAAACACAAAAAAAGAATATTACATAATGCACCAATCGTAAATGAATACGTCAAGAGAATAGAGTAAAAATCGTCTGCTAACCTTGTATTTATATTTATTACAATGTTATAATCATAGTTCATGCACTCATCGTACAATGTGCGCAATGATGTTTTATGATTATTACGTACCTATGTTTAAAACAATTTATCTGTAAGCTTAATAGGTTAACTTTGGACCTGTCGCTATTCACTATGAATAACGTAATGTTATAAAAACCTAATGTAAATCATATTGTGAATCACGAAATGTTATATTTATTAAATAAATACTCGCGTTTTAAATTAATTTTAGATTGTATTATAATTTGCATAAGGATTATGCAGCTAGTAATATATAATATGTTTTTATTCTAGATATGATTCTCAGTGGCTTTACAGAAATCAATGCACGAATTTATAAGCGCGTTTTTAAATACTTTCATTTTCAAGGTAAAAGTCAGCATTAGACGGGCTGTGGGTCAGACAGACACTTAAAACACTATAGGTCCATCAATGACGCCTTGCTACCCAAGACGACAGTAATGAATACATCACTGGAACTGAAATATGTTAAAACATTTCATTGTAATTTTTAATACGGGAAAATTTTATTTTAAAATTGAATATATATAAAATATTTAAAAACGTGATTAAAAATCGGTTGCTACGGAAATAATGATGAGTAGATAAGTATAAACAATTATGTTTCAAAAGAACCATAAATATACACTTTCTTTAAACGACATTGTATTTAAAATTATTGATTTTATATCTTGTTTTTAAAATAGTATGACCAAAGCAGAACTGACGAAAAAGTCGATAGTGTACAAATGTATGCCATACATTTAATACATTATCACGTAATTGGCGCATGGCGGCTACCTTATAGGAAGTCCGACCCTGAAACGTGCCTACTTTCAAGTTCAATTTATTGAATCCTTAGAACGAAAATAAAAGTGGAAAGATGGGGCCGCTACGCTTGACATAAATAATCTATATTACGCAAGATCAACCCAGTGGGCGCTACAGTATATCGCAATTGCGTGTGAACATCGATACACAAATTCATTAATTGGACACATTTTATACCACCTTTAAATGCTCAGTATGTTAAGCAAAAATCAAAGCGAGTTTCCGGCATTGCCTTAGGTCATTCGCTGTTTAACATTAACCAAAAAACCTAACTGTGCAGTTTTATTGTACCTCCTGAAGCATGAATCCTTAAAACAATTAATAAACAGTTTTAAAACGTTACTGTTCCATCCAATTTACTTTTTAACAAATATCTATATATAATTAAAACTTCGTCTAACTTCGTTAAGTCATCATAGCAACTATTTTATTGGAATTTATTTTTTTATAAATAAAAAGTGGCAAGTTTTAGCTGAGAATTCATGTTACAAATTAATTGAAGATTACCATTTACCCACCCACTAGTAATCGCATTTCAGACGTTCTAGAATTGTTTTGCATTATCGTCATGTGCCCGCGAACGTGAGCAGAGTTCAAACAAGGGTATTTATAATTACTCCTAGCTCTGAATTTAATAATAAACTACTTTGAACGTACCAACTAATTCTTCCGTGTCTATAATATAATATATTTCATAATGATAGTATATTAAAATACAAAACTATTCATAAAAATACATTGTACAAGTACAGATACCAATATCTGGTTATTGATTAATTATATCGAAATATTTAATTTAATTACAAAGTTTCACTGCACGTATGGAAGTGTTTAAAATTCCCCCATGCTGCTCTAGTGTAGTTTGACTTTTAAATATTGAGAAGTAATAAATAATAAATAAATAATAAATAATAAATCAATAATTAAGAATTATCAACAAATTAACAAACACCATTTGAAGGTACAACAATGTATAAAAAATATAGTATGTTTATTTTATATTTATAAATTCATAAAAATATATACTTATTCATCTTTGTACTGACTGTATTTTGTGAACAAAATATCATTGTCAAGTCCGAAATTGGACGATGCGTATCAGGGTTCGGTGCTGTAAATTTAACTAGACTTTTTTCCGTTTCCTATAGAAACTCGTTCATTAGATTTTCGTATTTAAACTATAGGCGAGGATTTATACATTTATAAATACTGAGTATGGTATTGCACAGTGGCACAGTAATTAGAATTAAGGGATTTAATTGGGGAGCGGGTGACGGAAAATATTTGCGTATTACGTCAATTATCCTTTCCTGGTGTTGTAATGTTGCTATGGTGTTTAAAATTGCTCGAGTTCTATCCCTGCATTCATGTAGATACCTCTAATTTTTCACATTATATGCCTATTAACAGCTTATTATAACAAATCTAATAATTTAAGTAAGTTTAATTACAATAAATTTATATCATACACCTAATTAATCAATAGGTAACTGTAATTTCACATAATTACCAAATCTAGGATAAGCGTAAAATTTGTATATGAAATAATTTTTATGATACATCGAGGAAACAAGCCTTACAGAATGATTTAATCAGTTTTGATACTATACGTCTTCGTGGTAGGAAACTCAATAGGTACGAATTTCTGAATTGTTTTACACTGTTATATATTCGAATATATACACGAAATCATATGTTTAAAATTTTACTTTTACAAAGTTCATTGCCAAAATATCTTATTTAGTGAAATCCTTAAATAAAGCACGCTTGAATTCTACTAAATACACGATTATAATAAATATAATTTAATTTAATCACTTCCTAAAATTTCCAGTTATATAATTTATAATTGTTGAATATAACACTTTAATTAAATGTACCTTTAACAGCAGACAACGTTAGCATACGTAGTTTTTCGCATACTTACTGCGTGTAACTGGCTGTCTAGAACACAACAAAGCTAATGAATGACATTCACAACCAACTTCAAACATGTTTCATTACAGGGACACAATATCCACAAACGCGCACTTGAATTTCGTTCATTCCGACGACAAACTGAACGCTTCAGTGAACGGTGCACTGATAGTGAAATGATACATATATTTGCGAGCTTTACTCAAGGTGAGACATAATTGTATATGGTTGGACGTTAGCCAAATAAAATTTTGAAAACTAGGCAGCGTCGTAGAACATTATTACTGCACAGATTCATACGAATCAATTTCTGTCTGTATTTCGAATACATTAAACACCTATTATGTCGAAGTAATTTGACATTTGAACATTACTGTACTTATCCCTTGTCCATTATCGAACGACTCTGCGTACAGCAACTTTCGTCTTATAAACCCCTCCCGTACGGAACGACGCCTTTTGCTTCGTCATTTACATATGTGTGCCGCGAAGGATTGGAATGATCTGCCCGATTCGATGTTCCATCCCATTACAGTGGGGATGACTTCGAGGCGAGGCTTTCTCTAAGTTAATACGCTTCACCATCTCAGGCAAAGTACTTATCATCGTTTGGGATTGTAGCCAAGCATTGACTTATAATAGGTAAAAAAACTGTTTAACGGACAACAGGCTTAGTTGGTGGATCAAGAAGCACAAATTTTGCACAGTTATCCCTTCTATAATACAGTTGAGCACTAAATAAGTACTTGAGTATAAAAATTCACCGCAAAAGTAATGAAGGCTTTTAAATTTTATATAAACATTAGTATCACATAGTCCAAGAAGAAGAAGTGACTTTATTAAACGGCGCCGGCGCTTCAAAAGCGATGAAATCAGGGTAGGTCAGGGCAGGTCAATTACGAGTACAGCAAGTATTCGATTGAAAGCATTTTATGCTATTATTAGCTAATTTTAGGAAGCCCAGGTCCAGCAGTGGACACCAATGAGAAAACTAAGGTTAGTGGCATGGACATATTTTATTAGCAATATTTTATTTGAATGCATTGCGTTTATCCTGTCTATAAGAATCCGAAGAAACTGTAGGAATGTATATAATTAATAATAATGATTATATAGTATATAATAAGGAATGTAATTAATAATAAATCATATACAATAACTAAAAGGCGTTTCTCATACATATTTAACTGTTATTTTACTAAAGAATCAGGAAGAGCATATATTTGTTTGCGTATATTTTCATTTTCAGGTTAATTATTAAAAAATATGAAAGTAACAAAATGTATTTATTATTCTAGAACACCACAAAGCATGAAAGGCATCAGAGGCCATTTTAAGCATTGGGCAATTTATTGATGCACGTGTTTTATTGTAATTGGAACATAAATGGGATTAAAATAATATTTTTCGTAATGACTGAAATTTCAAAAACCCTTAAAGAGAACAGGTCGTTTATTTATATAAGCAAAGAAGAAATATTTCCAAAAGAAGCACAAAAAATTCATTACTCGCCCTAAATTTAAAACCTTGAAACCCTGCACCTCAGAACCTAGTTTCATATGCCTCGAGCTAGTTGCTAGATGCAAAGCTAACACAAAGACACACTGACACACAATAGTTTACAAAAACAGTGTATTTTTGTCATACCGCGATACCGGGCGACGTGCCAAGCTCTGCCGTATCATTTAAAGATACTGAGACGCCTAAAGGAGTTGCACTTAAGTACAATAACACTCGATAACGCCTGTGTTTGACTTTCCAAACGCTTTAACAATCACCGATGACAATTTTAGGTCAGAATATAACTAAATTGAAAACTTCATGTTATTAACATATGCTCATAATTGTGCATGGTCAGACGCGAATTTTAATTATCAACCCCAAAATATACCGAATTTATTAAGAGTTGTTATCAGTGGCGTAGCTACGTAGCAAAAATAGCAAATGCTACGGGCCCGCGCATTTAGGAGCCCAGCGCATCAATGCTTTCTGATCATAAAAATGTACATTACAATTAGATAGGAACGTGACAATATTTTTTTTTTTATCAGTATAGGTGAATGATTATAATTTTGCGTTTTAGTACATTTCTAAAAGTGAATGCATGATCACCAACTGCAGTGGTGAACGTTCATTCTCAAAACTAAAACGTATAAAAAATAAGTTAAAGAATACGATGGGTCAAGAACGTCTGAATTACCTCACATTAATGAATATTGAGTATGATTTGCTCAGAGAAGTCAATATTCATAGTATTGTTTCTAAATTTGCCCAAATTAAATCCAGAAAAGTTTGTTTGTAAGAGTTTGTACTGCTTTGGCTATTATAGTTACACGAGTACATTCAATAAGGTTTGAATATGAATATACCGAAATGGGCAAGAAATAGCGTCCTATTTATTTATCGATTGTATCAGAAATATGTACAAGGTGTAAGAGTTTCGTTTTATTTACTACCACAAACTTGATAACTTAAAACAAACCAAGGGCCCCTTGAAAGAATTTGCTACAGGCCCCGCGCTGGCTTAATTCTGCACTGGTTGTTATCAGTTTATTTTTATATGTAAATAGCAGAGGTGTGCAATTTAACTGGGTGAAGTACAACGCCAAAGTAACTTAGTAGCCAGTAATTCATTGGTAAGTAATTGACTCGTAAATTAAATTAATTTTACAGTATAAACATATTGGTAATCTTGAAGTAAAAGCTGGTCCACGATAGACCAGTGAGTGACCGTTTATTAAGATTAAAAACCTCCGTTATATATAACTTCCACCCCTTAAGTTCTACATGAGAAAATTGTATGGCTGAGGTACGCTCAGAATAAAATAAATTGAGGTAAATAGACTTCACACAACTTTGAGAATATTATAGATATTTCACGAGGTTATATCGCGATATATTCTTTCACTGAACCAATAGATTAATAATTTATATTACGCACATAACCTCAAAAATTTTATGTACGCGCAGACTTTATGCCTTAAAAAACAACTAGATTGCCACAACTACATAAGAAACGTTGTGTATTTGCGCGAACCTCAAAATCAAGTTTTTATGAGGCGCCACCCGTCAGAGTCCGTTTCGGTTCACATGTCAGTTTTTATAACCACGAGCTACATAATATTATTAATAACAGTTAAACATATCACAGTATTCACAGTTTTTATACCCACAGGCAATATGAATTCATTTTACAGGTTAATATGATTTCCGTATTTTAGCAGTATAAAAGCAAATGATAAATGAGATATTATGCCACTACTTAAATCTATGTATTTTGTAAAAATCTCCTTGAGTATTTCAAAAAATAAAAGTTTATATAATATATGTATAGTATATGTTCTATGATTTTAACTAGTATATGAATAAACAAAATATATCAATATAACCCCGGGTCAGGCGGAGAAATTTTTTATAAGCTCAAAAGGAAGCTTATTCACAGCTTACTTATTACTGTGCCAAATAGCACTTTATTCAATACTTTTTAATATACATACATATATGTTTGTAAGCCATATGTTTATTAATGTTGACGTACAAATTGGTTTTACTCTCAACTTTGACTCGAAACATTTCCAAGTAAACGATGTTAAAGTTTTTTGTGGCAACACTAATATTAAGCCCAGTGTAGGTAGTTGGTTGATGAAATTTGACACATTAGTGCGAAACTGCCATAAAAAGCAAGGATCTTGTGGCACCCGTGTTTTTTCAACAAATTGGCTATTACTGAACATGTGTGTACCGTGTGAATATTTTCTTAATAATAATACAAATTATTTTGCTTAACACAGTTGGAGGACTTTCACACTAATATTAGTATATGAAGTAGACTTGGAATTGGAAGTAGACCTTAGATAGATAAAATACCATTTTGCGTTTTGTTTTATACGATTAATTTGTATTTATATACTGTTTATTTCCCTAATATACGTACTTAAATATCTGTAAATTACTGTCACTCGCGAATTGAACTAATTTTTTTATATACCTTCATATATCCCTAGATTGTACTAAGCCAATGATATTAATAGAATCTATGGTTTTACCCAAACACAAACCGATATATCATTCAAATCAAGTCTGGTATGCTAGTAATATGGAAAAGTTTGTACGTATTGATTTTATTTGCAGAAGCTTCGCTAGTACTGTCATGTACTGCGCTGTTATCAACGATAAGATAGGATAATCTGTATAAGTACGTCACTAGGCCAACGGATCGTTTTGAATATGTACTTTAAGTTGTTTGTTTACCTGTAACATGCGTTTTAAAATGTTGTTAAATTGTAACATGTAATAAAGATTAATTTATATATACATATATACACATACAAAACATACATATTTATATATACATGTGTATATTCTTATAGCTGTAATATAAAAATGTAGGCATTTTTATAGTCCATTTCAAGGAGTACTGGTGATATTGATGGTGAAGATGATGAATTGGAGGAAGAGATACACAAGTTGCGCTGGGATGTTATGGGGTTGTCTGATATTCGAAGGCAGGGACAGGACACGATAATCCTAAATTCCGGTAACTTGTTCTTCCACCGGGAGGGAGAAAAACAATCCCAAGGTGGTGTCGGGTTCCTCGTCCGCAAGTCAACAACGTTGTCAAGGTTGATAGTGTGTCGGCTAGGCTAGCGTACTTTATACTCAGAATAACCAAACGGTATTCGCTGAAAGTCATACAGGTATACACACCGACCTCGGCACACTCAGACGATGAAGTAGAAACTACGTATGGGGATATTTCCCAAGTCTTACATACTTCCAAAACCTACTTCACCTTAGTGATGTGAGACTTCAACGCAAAGCTAGGAACAAGGAACAGTGATGTGCTGAGAGTGGGTCAATTTGGATATGGGCAGCGGAACGCCAGGGGACAGAGATTGACTGACTTTATAGAGAACGAGGGACTCTTGATGATGAACTCCTTCTACGAGAAGCGGCCGTCTAAGAAATGAACGTGGATGAGCCCCGACGTTTCCACTAAAAACGAGACAGTCTTCATTATGACGACCAAACGGCACATATTTAATGATGTCTTTATGATCAGTACGGTGAAAACCGGTAGCGATCACCGTATGGTAAGAGGCACATTGAATATCGATGTCAAAATCGAAAGGTCACTGCTGGTGAAGTCTACGCCAAGCCCCGCCCAAATTCAAAACCCAAAAGACTATCAGCTCCAGCTTAATAACCGTTTCCAGTGCCTAGCCGAATGCGACATAGCAGACGAATTGAACAACGGGTTGGTGGAAACTGTCTTAGCTGTTGGGTCTGAATTATGCAGCAGCTAACGCCGAAAGAGGGCTCAAAAACTCTCAGATCGAACGATGGAACTCATGGCAGAACGGAGCGGAATGAAACTGCAGTCTTCTGTTGATATGTCGGAGTACCGTAATATCGAATAATAGACGAATCTCGAAGTCCATGCGACATGACTTGCGTGCTTTGAACACTTCGCGCATTAAAGCCGCAATCGAGCGAAATCAGGGCTCTAAAGTGATTGCAAAGATTTCGTCTAGTGGGAAGGGCCAGATGACTAAGCTGAGGAGCGATAATGGCAGTATCGTTTCATCAAGGCCTGAGATTCTGAGAGAGATTAAGAACTTCTATACAGTTATATACCTCGACTCGGAAACCCGTTACTAACGTAACTCAGGCCACCAGAGCACACACAAAAATCCAAAGTCTACGGCTATTTATAGTAAAATAACAAAAAGACATCATAAAACTAATTCAAACGCACCAATAGCATTGAGATGATTTACAAAGCTTTTCATTAAAAGTTTCATATACGTATACACTAAAATTTTGTTATGTAGTGCACTATAATCATAAAAATGAGGAATTATAAAATATTATTGATAAATAAGTTTAGATGTAATTCTTCTGAAGTTGAAACGTTGATTAACATTTAGGGTGTAAGAGGCTCCATTCATTGTCGCGTCTAACCCAAACTCTCCTGCTCGTCGTGCACCCTGCTGAATAACGGACGATTCAATGGCGGCAGGTCTTTCCTGTTGGAGTACGTTGGGTTTTGTAACACCCAATTTAATTCTGACAGTACTTTCATTCTTCTTGCTACCCTCTTCTAAAATCGACCGCAAAATGTATCAGTCGTGTTTCTGTCACAGTCACGGACAGCCAGTCATAATGTTGGTCGTCGCTTCGTTTTACTGTCGCCAACGCGTCGGTAATGGTGCTGATGTCCATGAGCAATGATGACCACTTACAGTCAGTTGTCTAGTCTACTTGTTTGTTGACTAGTTACATAAAAAAAAAAATTCAATGATAAAGCCAGTTTAAATCCTTGGCAGAGAGACCTACGTATAATTTGTACAGTTGGTATCTCTTATAGTTTTTTCAGGGGATCATACTGACCTGGCGATATATATTACATCGATGTAAATGCACAATAATAACAATCCAAATTAAATGGTTGTAAACAAACATTGAAATATAAAAGGAAAGCAACCATCCACTAACTCAACAATGCTAACAGCAATTTAGTGTAATTGGCTATAATTGAAAATCGATTGATGTTGTGCACCCTAATTAAAATCAATTGTCTTATCCTTTGGCAGCTCTCTCCTACGCTTTGGTCAAAACTGAAAATTGATTATTACTAAACTGTCCGTGACTTATACTCTATTTTCAGTCTACCAAATTCTCTTGCCGTAGTAACTAAGTCTATAATTCTATTCATTTTTAACCTAAAATATCACTCCCACAATTCTGTCTGTTAAATCAATAACGCAAAGTAGTTCTTTATTCTGTCAGTCGGTAACTACTGATGCATGTTTTCACGATCATTCTTTTACGAGTATCTCAGTACTCATCAAAATATTGAGAACAGAAAACTGAATTTCTAGGAAATAGTCGTAATTCTTTCAAGAATTTGTAATATATTTGCAATTAACCATGGAATCATTTTTGACACAAACCCTTTAACAACAGATCGGGTCTAAATAACAAGTACTTATCACTGCCAAATCCACTTTCTCTAGAAAAAATCTACTGATAGATGACTGATATGTGTAATTAGCGCAAGGTCGCGATATGTAACGATAATGGTTAAACATACATCTAGTATCAACCCACTGTTTATGATAGATTGTATGATGATAGAATTGTAAAATAATCACGTCCGTACGTAAGTTGCTTACAGTATCATAGATTACATCAAAACCGGTCTTACTAGAAGATTGTTTGTTAAAAGCACGCACGGTACTAGTAATTTTTCTCTATTCAAAGTTTACATTTCTTTGTTTCAAGACGAGATGTTCAATAACAAACAACGTTAAAATTTGTTCGTGTACAGACAGACGTATAAAAGACCAAAATAAAATCTTAATCTGATAACCCTAAGATAACATTGCGGTTTTATTATTTTACAACGCACATATGAATGCACTCTCAAAAGCACCTTATATCGTTACAGACTCTATAGGCATCCGAAAGGTCATAAAGTCAATGGAGAAGTCTTAAAATATTGTTCATTCGAAGTGTAAGAACGCTGAAATCAAAAACACGTGGTAATCATTGTAACTCACCTAACAAAAACACGCTTGGATCATTAAGGCATCCCCTCTCTTGCACTTCTGAAACAAAAAAACATGTATAAATTATAACAAAAATTCACAAAACGTGTAAAAAATACCGTTTAAATTCACAAAAAAACCATTTGAGATCAACAGTCAGTAACTCAATTCATACAAACTCAACTGCGCTATCTTCGCTAAAACATCATAAAATATTTGCTTCAATGATCTTGAAGCAGCTGAATGAAAAATACAAACCACTATTATTAGTACAATGATCGGCTTCCAAACAGCTGTTGCAGCCGCAAGGTATTATTACTTGATGCAGGTAAAATATCGTACGATCTCAAATTATCCTTCTTTATCGAGTAATAAAATGGTTGAACAATCGAACTTGGTTATGTAAAAGCGATAATTATAACTTTAATAAAATATAGGAACCTTAATTACGTGGCTAGGTTTATAAAATAAATCATGAATGTATCCGTGTGTAATTACAAATGACTGCAGACTTGGTAGAACAAGTCAAGAGATTCAACCTATCAGGCCAGTGTAAAATGCGATATACAATCTCGGTTTACCATTTAGGCCTCAATATCGGATCATAGGTTATCGAAGAGATTGCGCTGGTTTACCGCTTGCATACTCTCGATATTGGTTATCGCAGTGGTGTATTACAAGGAAAATATTATGCCTATATTTATACTTATATTATAATATTTAAATATGCATCCGACACAAAAACAGAGCATAATTGTGTATTTCATCTAGGAAATAACTGTTTTTAGTGTTTAATAACATTGATTTTCTTATTTTCGAAATATAGTGTCAAAATAATATGTTAAAGCACATACAATTGTTGAAAATTCACCATTTATTTGCATAAAATAAAATCAACATACTTATTGGTGCAAATAACGTTATACATAATGATTCATTTACAATTCGGGTCAAGGTAACTTGAGGAAGTGTCAATACGTCACCAGGCAGTTGCTTAAGTTTTTTCAAAAACACTCATCTGTTTTAAATTATTAACAACAATGTGACGTAAATGGATAAGCCAAGAACTCGTCATAAGTTCGTTGTAAAAAAATGTGACAAGGTCAATAGATAGCCATGGTATGATAAAGTCTGATTTTGATTTAACTTGACGTAATCTTGAATAAAATACGAAGGAAATACGATATGGCATCTCGCGTTAACCAGTTATTACTTAAGCATCTGAAATAATTAATATATTATTAAAGCATAAATAACATTTTTTTAATAAATTCAATAGATAGAGTAATAATTTAACTGCAAATTATCGAATTGTCTAATTTGTGAAATAGTATTATTGTAACACACAATTTATTAACCTTAATTTTTATAAAAGTAATGTTTGTTTCATGCGACAGATTGGCTTAATCTGTCTGAACATTGTTGTCTGTCTGAACATTGTCTGAACAACGTTGTAGCCTTAAAAATTATGTATACATCTAACTACGCAGTAGTTAAAGTAACGGGAAATACAAACCGCTGCAAATACCGTACGGGACATAAACCAAAAATGGCTTTAAACTGCACCAGTCTCTTATTGCCAAATTCGGACGTAGCGTTCCTAACTTGCTAAAGAGAGACGAGTTACAATTACACGAATAAGAATATCGCTAGAAACATCTGTGGCCCCATTGGCTAGATGAATATGAGATAGCCTTTTACATTCGGTGCACGAATAATATTCAAGAGGCTTTAGCTTAAATTTATACTGGTACAATAATTTTACTTCTGAACCTATATGATTATTTTCAATTTATACGTTTATTGCAAAGGTACTTCAAGGTTGTACGATCATGGTTCAAGAACAAGTAAAACTAAAAGGAAAAAGGATATTTATCTTGTATGACGCACAATTTCTGACAATCATACAATGTTTTTTGTCATCCTTGAAGTGATTCTCAAAACATTTTTTATTTGCATCCGTTTAATTTCAAAGAAGCTTACTCTAAAAAAATAACAAATTAACTATTTCGATTTCTTATAATATAAATTTTACATTTTCTACGTCATGTATTAAATAATTTTGAAAAGATTTTTTATGCCTAATAATATAACTTATATTTGCAGAAATTATATACTAGACTATTTTTTTATTTTATATTTTAAGAATAAATTACGATGACGTAGAAATGCAAACCAATACAATCCGTATTCTGGACCATCTGGAAATACAAATTGTGCACTGAAATTTCAATTGCGAAATAGTTTAAGCAATACCTTTAAAAGCTCAGAATGGATCTTGAATTGGTAATCTCAACAGCAGAATGCTTGTTGATACAAAACATGATAGTTTGAGCTAGATGACAATTGAGTCGTAGACCGTGTAAATGAGAATTTGCATGATATGAGATAGGTTTGAAATTGTATTAAGTTTCCAGGTCGACATAGACTTTCTAGGTGGTCTTTCTAAAAGCAACTTGTGGTCGATTCTGGTGTACATGACAACGATTACGATATTTAAGACTTAATTTCAATTAATTAATAAGACCATAAGCCCAAACAAATTAATAAAATCTTACAAAGTTAAATAAAAGACAAAAGTCTGAGAAAGTAGGATAGTTCTTTGTAGATATGTTTTCTTCACTGTCCACAATTTGGACCAGTTATTTTTTTTACCCGTCACAGGTACTTAAGTTCCAAAATATCTTAACATTATCCAAATAAAGGTTAATTTCAATAAAATGAAATAAGCTTTAAATTTTTAGTCATAGACGAAGACCTATGAAAATTATAAACGTAACCTACTTATAACACATCAAACCTTTATTATTAATTACATAAAATCCACACATGTTTAATATATCACAATTAGTGTAACGGAAACCAAACTAACATTTAGACAATAAGAACTGGTCAAACAAACAACTGAGATTAAATTGTAGTCAATAATAGATACTGAGTAGGCGTGAGAGAAAGTTTTCGGTGATAAATGAACGATTCAATGTGATGTATTTGCAAATCGATGTTGTTAACAACCAGATCATACAAATGTCACTTAAGATTTATGACATGGATATTACAGATGAGTTTTGACTAAAGTAATATAATATGATATTAAGAGATAGTAACGAAACAATAACAATAAATATCGTTTGAGTGTAATAGTCTGTCAATAGAATATACCAGGAACTTGATCAGTGCAATGCAGTTCTAATAAGCAAGATAAGATATTATAAATTAAATTATTACCTTATTAAAACATAAAAATACTAAAAATAGCTACCTGTGACAGGAATTCTTAATTTACTTAATTACTTAATTTACTTGTTCAATTATGGTGTTAAGGAATACTATTTTATACTGTTAGTTGTGCAAATATCAATCGGGGATTTGCCCAACCGCTGCTCCTGTAATAAACTTTTTTAATAACGTTGTTACTAAAAAGGTTTAAATAGAGATTTGTGTTTACACTTGAATGTACGGAATAATTAAAAAGTTAAATTTGAAAGTACACAAACAAATGAAATGGACTATACATATGCATTAATACATTTTTACAATAACGGGAATCTTAACCATGAGCAAAAACCTTGCATTGAAATGAACCGCTATTGTGATTATGTCACGACACTTATTGAATGTCACATTAGAACTCGTCCACGTCGGTAGTGATTTTATACTTATGTAAGGCACATTTGCAATTTTCTTGCTACATTACAGGAACGCATTGATGAAAAATTAGAAACATTTGCGGTTGCTTGCAGTTACGCATTAGCCAGTAAATTGCTTGCAAGCACGAGTAATCTGATCTGGCTAACACCCATTAGATTGTACGCCACTTTGCTATCGTGGGAAGTACACATATTTGCTAGAAATAGTATTGTGTTAATAATCTCGATCAATTCAATCTATGCAGAGGTTTAAAATGCTAGCTAAATGTACAAATAAAACTTTTTACTTTAAATTATGAATAAATACTAAAAAGATGCAAATGATACTATTGCAATGACCATAGATAAACTTTTTTCCTTATAGAATGTATCTACAATTTTTATATGGGAATGAAGCGCCACAAAAAGATAAAATATTGGCAAATATTTGCACACTTATCATTAATGCTCTAGGGTATAATTTAAAACGTATAGTTACCGAGTTGTTGATAATGGCTACATCATGATAAGCATGTTTGAACTTAGGTTAGAAAGGGCGTCAACCGTATATAGACTTTCAAAACCGAGGAATTTGTTTTAATTTCTAAAATATTATAACATTTCTAAATATCGATTAAAAGTTCCGCAAAGAAGTCGAAACAGGTTTATTAAGTAATAAACAATTATCAATTTTTAAACATATAATTTAACTTTTTTCTGAATTTCCCGGTTTGCATTCTATACTCGATTGCATTCTTGCGCTTACCATCAGATTGCTCATCTACTCATTTCGTAGTTATTTGCATTTTACTGACAAAATTTGTGAAAACAACTCAAGTAAGAACAAATTTAGAAATATCAGCGGAAGGAAAGAAAAATATCAACAGAAATGTTAATGGAGTTTTGAGTGGGTGCACTGATTCATTATCTCTGAATGACAATATCTCGCTTACCCAAGTACGTAACATCTAATTTTTACATTTTTCCAATGTATTTGTGAATCATATCGGCTTGACACACGAACTGTACACGTAAAACAATGATATCATACATGCAAATCGGATTGCCACGGACGACAACGAATTAACTTCTAAACATGTAACGCTGAGGCGATTACATTTGTGATCCGTTTATTAGTGCTACAAATTATTTGTCATTCCAAAAACCTGATGTCGTTTTTGTAGAGATAATTAAATTTACGTAAGAACTTGAACTTGAACCTGTAATTAGTTACGCGCAAAGTTTAATAAGATAGTGTAGAAGTATGCGCACAAAAAAGGGTCACATCGGACGAAAGGGCGAGCACAAAGGGTCCTCGGTGTCGGAGGTCTAGTAAACAGAATGTGAAGGAAGCGGTTTTTTGTCGGAGATTTAGAATCGGGCGTCGGTATGACGGAGCCAGGTATGTAAGTGTTCAGCGGCGAGTTCGCTCTCAGATATTATCTTGGTTACTTACGAGCGCAAACCCCGCTATCTACGAAACGACTGTTTGCACAAACATGGACGGTCTCAGCAAGTTACCACGCAGTATGTATCAAATGAAATGGTACATGACTTGTTTAGCGTATCTTTGTTTTGTAGAAGTAGTACAAACTTATCTCACCTGACACCCGGGAGCACTTTGGGTCCATACTATGTTATATTGGGTTCATATTGTATTGGATAAACATTATATTAGGGCAATTTTTTAGTAATTTGTTTTTAGATGGTTTGTAAAACTATTCCAATGTTATCAGCAATATTTTTTTCATATCAATGTCACAAAGATCTATTAACTGTAAACGTTCCTGACCTTTTTCACATCAGTTTATTTAATTTTAGTTCCAGTTCTCCTACTTCAATGTAATATTAACGCCATACATAAACATGTATATGGACTCGTGTACCTTTAAGAACAATAGAGAAATCTTGAAGTATGAATACCATTGTCAAGTTTTCGTTCACTGTTCACTTAATAACCTCTATTTTGAAAGCTCATTTCAAAAAATCAATCGAGTTACCTTATCTTTATTTAATTTTTCACTACTTTTGAGTGTTAAATTTGAGTTTTGGGAATTACTCAAGGCAGATCACCGAGTCTTCTTAGGTTTTCGTCAAGACTAAAAAATAAGATCTCGTACAACTTTCTCTCGAGAATCAAGACGAATGAATAAGACGCAAAAATTGTTTACGGCTGCAAACTAGGTATAATGATATCACCACGTTCATAATGCACATCTGTAGCACGAGAGATAATACTAATATTAATCAGCATACTTTTTAAACGATTATGTTTAAAATCAAAAATGTTTTCAGTAATTAGTTCGATAATTTAAACGCATCCGAAAATTATGAAACTATTTTATTCAGAAGTCATTGACGTCTTGTGAATATTTACCGTACCGTACCGTGCTAAATGAAATCAAATTTAGGAATATTAACTTTTCGCATTAATATGCGAAAAATCAATTAACTTTTATACGCATATTACTAAGTTTAATTTCATTTAGCATATAAATCAACTGTAAGTATCTACTTACTTATACCTAGATAGGTATAAGTAGTAATGAATATTATATTTCTTAGAATTTATTTTCAATTTGTTAAATCATTAAATATACAAAACAGTACTTATTCATAATTGTAGTTTGTACAGTTTATACAAGGACACGCATATTTCATTCATAAATCTGTTCCAAATTATCTGCAAAGAAAATTAATTAAGCGATGAAAACTTTGGTCGGTATTTTTCACGCACAGCTATAATAGTTTACTACTTTAAGCAATTCGAGTTAATTGTACTTCAAACAATATCCGTAGTTGTAAAGCAGTTCAACAGTGGTCGAAGACATTTTTGACGGTGAAATAATTAGCTTGTTTGTTTAGTGGTCGTCCTTGGAATAAGGCCACCTATGAAAGGGAGTTCTCAAGCTATGTATTACCATGAACTAAAGGTTGGTAATACGCTATTCATATTATGTGTGTGAGGATAAAGTGCCCAATTTAAAATTTGAATACCCTCCAAGCAGTCGGGTCAACTAGATTCATATGCGCACACCTTTTAAAATATTTATCACGTCCTGTTTTGGACAAGCGGATAAACATTTTTTATGCCCGAAATTTTACCATAAATAATAATGTAACGATTTTGTGCCTACCGCTTTGTTACGCATGCAGAGAGGAATACATTAAAGGAAACAGAAAAACACCTTTAATGTTAGTATAATATAAATAATTCAGATCTAAGAACTTTAAAAGATTGACTCTACGTAGCAACGATAAAAATCAATGTGAAATTATTTTTATTCGCGTCATATTCATAATGTTTATAAATAAGAAAAAACAAACGATTTCAGTCTCCAATAATAATTAAGCGATGGAATTTCTGTCCGAGTTCGCAATTACTGTACAGCGCAAGCATAAAGATCGGATTTCATTTTCTGTTCTACTTTTTACATTCCTCGTTACATACATACCTACTGTGAATTTTCTTAAAAGACAATTGATATATTTAATGAGCGAAGATTTATAATACGCCGAATAATTGGTGGTACAGAATGTTGTCCCAGCTTGTTTTACGACTGATTTGTTCACTATTAAACTATGTCGCGTGTTTCAAGGAAGCCATAGTGATCCTCTCACTTTGCCTCTATTCCCGACGAGCCCTTAATATTCCGTAGAAGATGCACCGAGGCGTTTACAATAAATTCCCAGAGCTTTTGCCAGCGAAGACGTTTTAGTGGGTAATAACAACCAGGCCGTCGTCATCAATTAAAGTTTTTCCTGCTTTCAACGATTTTTGCAAAGCAGATATAGCATTGTCAACAATATTAGTATTAATAAGATTTGGAAGCTACAAGGACACTGAACACCACTTTGGCCTGCATTGCCATTTGCTTCTACCATACCAATAAAACGTCGATTGATCCTTAAATAATTCATGATTGATCAAATGCAGCAACACAAAACAATTAGAATAGAGACGTATCTTAAGCCATCTTTAGAACAATCCATTGTTTTATGGCAATCACGTATAGATTCACCGATGCCTAGTCGAGTTCTGCAAAGAAGTGCAGTTTGCATTGTAATATTTGCAATCCGACCGGGTGTTGCGTCAGCATACCTTCCAGTTAATGGAATACTGTATTCATACCGTGTCGATGTGGATTATGAGATTGTCGAGTTCAGCTACATAAATGTATAGTAAATTTCATTTAAAAATAATGGTCGATGTAACAACGAATACGTATGTAAATCTTATATATGAATGTTAATTAATATATTTATTATTATTTTTAATGATTAAATATGTTATTGCATGACATTTTTTGTGTGTCGATAGATAATAATAATAAACGTTTACACACTCACATCCCTGCACTAGGATTCCCTGTGTTGCGGGTAGCATGGACATACACAAATATGACATCATAAACACCCATGACCCGAAAATCAACATTTATCTGTCACATAAATGTCTGCTCCGGCCAGGAATCGAACCCGAGACCTCAGTCTCGGCAGGTAGGGTCACTACCAACTGGGTTATGAGGTTGTCATACACATATACATGACATAGACTATCAAAGCGATTTGGACAGCTAAAATTTGTACATTATTACATTACAAAAAATTAAAAGAAAGCCTTGATTGAAAATTTAGAACTTCGTAGGTTGAGACTATCATGTTTTCAAATTTATAAAAAATATCAGGAAGGATTTAGCAGTGACCTTTGGTAACTGTACAACATGTTTTGATGCTAGAACAAGCAAAAGAGCTGAAATTGGTATGATCTAGCATTTACGTCCAATAATTCCGTGTATGACTACGTTCCATTAACGCAAGCGTTAAATCGACGTAATGCATTGATATTTAAGTTTTGCGCAGGACTCGGATATCGTTTCTATTCTGTGCCACACTTACTATTGTAACGAACTACGGTCTAAGAGTTCTAAATGAACTAAGAAATTGTATTAGACATTATATACTTAACTTTCGGATATTGCAATGTCAGACGTCTACAACTTGTTTGAGCTATTATAAGCTAATTATTAAAGCACCAATATTTTATTTATGTCGTTTACGAACTGATTTATTTTGTTTTGTTGCTAATGCATATGAATGATGTTTCTTTATGATTACTTGAAAATATTAAAGCTTGACGAAAATAAATTTTAATACTTTAAATCGATGGTAGGACTGACAGGGAAAGATGCAAAAGATGTATGCAATACCGTTAGACAACTGACTTCTCGAACATTCCTAGGAGTCATTGCCACAAGCAGAATGCCTATGGCGTCGGTTGCCATAAAACATATCCCACCCCATTTGCGGAGACAAGCAATCTAGTCGCAGTTTATAGCGATTTTATGGACTGGAAGCCACAACTAGGGATCAATGTCATGTAACTAACTGTCTGTTCCTGAAATTGCAGGATTCGTAAAGGATAAATAGTTTATTTAGTAAAACGCCTACTAAACTTGTATTACCTACTTACATGTATATATTATAAATAAATATATCTATTTTTACCATACATATTTGCTACACACAGTTGCTTCAAACGTTTTCATATTATATATAGAGATCATATACATATATACACATTGAAAAGGACAAAAATTAGCGAATATACGTTATGTTTAAGTGATCGTGATTTAAGTTTATCTTCACTGTAATACATTAACGACCATTTATCATAAAAATAATATGAATTTTAAGTAAAATAAATAACGTACGGTCAAGTTATTAAGTTATTAAGTTAAAAAAATAATGTATTGTTCGTAATGTTTTTTACAGTATGGCAGGTATTCTTTCATACCAAAAATTTAAATGTCTGTCAAATATTATGGTTTAATACAGATTTTTTTGAAAAATTGAGGTTGTAGTGCCCATTCAAAGTTACAACGACTATCGGGTAACTTTGAATTGAGTTATACTGGACAGTGAAAATCCTCTATAATTCATTAATTATTATAGATATTATAGGTAACATTTTATTGTTATTTGGAATAAAAAATATGTATAACTTCAAAATAAAGAGACTTGTCATAGACTTCAACTTACCATTCACTGGGAATACCATCCTCCAAATATTTGTATTTTTAATAATATATGATATATTTATTAAGAATCAAAAAGAAAAAAATAATTTTTCCCTTAATTAACTATCAAATGACATCAATAGACACTGCTGAGATCAAAGGCTCCTAGTGAGCAGCATGTTATTGACGAAATCATTCACCACATTCCATAAACCAATATTATTATCTATGAAAACTTTCCGTTCCTTCTGGGGAATCGGTGTTCTTTTACTAGTGATATTATGTTTTCTTTCTTGATAATGCACCATTCACTTTTTGAATACTAAGTCCGGCCACGTAAAATATCTTTTTAGGTACCATATCACGTAATAGTAGTAAGTGTTGAGTGTATAATAGTTGTAGTAGTAAGTATCGTATGTCGTTATATGGTATCTAAAAAAGAATAACGAACTAGACGTAGGGTAGATGGATTAATCTACCACTAGCTTGTCCAAAGTTTCTCCCCACCAACGCAGTTTCGCCGCGACCACGATCCATGCAACGGGCTCGAAATATTGGCAATAAATAAAACGTATCCTAAGTACCCGTTACATAATAAAAGGTAAAAATTCCGCGATGACATTGGTTTAAAATCATAAATTGCTATGTTAAAGTTACCCTTAAAATATAAAAGCAATTACGTAATATTGAATCGTTCAAAATTACCCCAATTTCTAATAATTTTGTCGTGATCTGTTATACAAGCGATTTTAGACAAAAAAAGATAATAAAATTACAAAACTATTTCAAAAAAAGCTAGTATAATAAATCTTTCACCTCTAAAAATCAAACAATCTGTATTTTACTTACCTTTTCTATATTTAATTACGATCTCTGCCACACACACTTTTTTCTTAGTGACAACCGCGAATAGAAAATGCGCTAAAGTTTTGAAAACTTATTGACTGTTGTCAATTTTATGTGACACTTCATATTTCAAACACGTAAACGTTCCGTTTCATATAATTAATCAAGTAATTATACTAGAGGTGTTTGAATAAAAAAATATAAACCTTCAAAGAGGTTTTATTCAAAGTTATACGTTTGACCGGATAATTAAATAAAAGGCAAATATTTCCGTTTACTTTTTCAAACCACACATGTCTGTTGAATATCTCAACTAATTATATAAACATACCGTGCCGCAAACTATATGTGACACTTTCATTAATGAGGTCCAAATATTCGGTCGTTAAAATGCACTAAATACCTTCATTTTCTCAATTAATTAGTATTTATCTTTTCATGGAATGGTTAAGGAATGACTTTTGATACGTGATACATATAAAGTTCAACTTAGTTTTAAAAGAGTAAACAAGAATATTAATGATAATTTTAATTGCCTATACTAATACTCAATTAACAACATAATAATAAAGAAGTATCATGAAATTATTTACCGGCGATTTAACACTGTGATAAAAACTTTTATAAAATATTCACGTTTAGTATACAACAACAAAGTAATTAAGTATCATATACTAAGTAAAATATATTACACAATTACTTAATTGACTAACAAATACGTGAAAAGTTCTTCGTAGTAGTAGGTGGAGACATATTCTACAGACGCACATTAAATTCCAAATTACTTAGGTGAAGCAAAACATCTTGAGGAACCTGCTTATATGTACTCTCTCTAATGTTTACAAAGGTATGAGAATTCTACCAATTCACAATTGGCCGGCGTGGTGGACTACGACCTTTAGGCCAAAATAATATGAATGAATAAAAAAAAAAACAACAAATTTAGTTTTCCTTTATGACAAGTACATATTCACAAAAGTAAAGTATAAAAATGTGTGCGTAATCTTCCAACGATTCATTGTTGAATAAATTCAATGCCACTCAATAATCGAACCGAATCGAATCGAACCGGGAACCCTCGCTCGACAGGCAGTATATCTACTGGCCTACGGTCTTAGGACACACATATGTTTAAAATATCTTCGTCGACCACTGTATTGCTAAACACTGAAAAGCTTCATTTGTGTCATCCCCAACAAATTTCTAATAATGAAGTTTGTTTGTAACTTTCTTAACAGAAGACGGGTCAGGATGTGGTAATCGTATCGCAGACGAACCTCAAAATGTTTCCTCCACCAATTTCTTCAAAATACTCGGGCTCCTCTGGGGGAGTTCTTCCCTATAAAACAACCTCAGCATCCTACGGTATTCGTACACTTACCAAACCACTACGGTATTCATACACTTACCAAATATTTAACCATAATGAAAGTCTTTAGTTAGTATGTGTCACCAACAACCTGTTACTTTAATCCGCAAACTGTGAAGTTCAACGCACATGGTGAAAGTATGCAAATAAGAAATCTATTGCATGAGATTTGACGACGAACTGAATTTTCAGTATGATGAAAATATATTTTAAACATAACGGGTACGCACAATTTTTGTATTTGTATATAATTCAATCCAGTAACGTAGTAGAGCCCAAATCTATAGTGATGCAATGAAAGTGTTGCCAGCCAACTCTTGACAGACACTACTGACAGATGACCCTGTCAACCTTCTGTCTACGTCAACACAAAATAATACGTAAAAATATAATAATTTTTGTTCAATTATACGTAGGGTGTATTAAAGGGAATATTGTATATTATAACAGCACGATGCACTTTCTCCGAAGTTTGCCAGGATTGTAACCGGAAAGTAATAACGCATCGGGCAACAATCTCCAGTTCCAACGCCTGAGCGTTTTTTTCAAACAATACATTCTATTGCATGGCATACTTACCTAATAGATTTTTATAAAACTTCCAAAAAATTTCTTAAAACTAAGGACTGTAAGTGCTTTTCGTACAACGGTTTTTCATATCATTACTTTAAGTACTATTCGTATTACCAGTTCGCATTAAATTCAGTAGTATAAACGGCTACCCGCCTAGATAGATACACGCGGCTAGAAGTTCTCAACTTCAGCTTGTAAACGCCCTAGGGTGCTTTTACTGTGCAATCATGAGTTTAACAAATCTCTCACTCCCACTCATCTATCAAACAAACCTGTCATCATACTTAAACTAGCAGTTCAGGAAACCTACAATTTGCAAGTGAATTGCAACTACTAAACTATTACGACAATGTAGAAAGTCTGAAATTTAGATAGTATCTAGTATTTATGATATATTGTTAAAACGAAGTATCGTTCGGTCTGTCTGTACGCGATAATCTCAAAATCTACTATACGTGTTGCAAGCAGTTTTTGCTAATGAATATAGAAACGCGCAAGAAAAGTAAATTTTAATGGGAATAAAAAAAAAGTCTGATAAAAGCACGTGAAATTCTCTCAGGTGCGATTACTATTTCTGTTCCCGGTGAATAGAGCATCCACCATCCGTCATTGAGTCAAAACCAATCTTCACTTCTTTTTGAGCATCCCACTGAACAGACTCTACCACCCAGTGCGATAGCGACAACCTTCGTGGAAGATGGTAGGTAGGCTACCCGTTTAGTGGCTATTGACATGTATTCCTTTTAAATACCATTACAGTAGATACAAAAACGGTATAAAAACGATAATTCATAAAAAATAATCTACTTCAAATATATTGAGGCTATATCATAACGCTGGTGCAGTAGTCGAACCTACTCGGTTCGGTAACGAACTATTTAATACGAAGTTACTCGTGCGAAACGATTTCATTACGTTACTATATTAACACGCATAACAAATTTAAAACCAGCAAACGATAATTCGCATGGTAACATTGTTTTAACAGTTTAATCTATAATACTTCACGGGGCTACCTTGATTGATGCGTCTATTGACGCAACCACGTGACGTGTACGTTATTCACGTGCGCACGGATTACACAGCAAAGTCGATTACTGCTCGAGTCATCTTTCAGAACAAGAGGAGGTAAAAGAGGTAAGTGCGGATTGGCAGACTTCAAACTCTTTTGAGAACGTTATAAAGAACATTCAGATTTCTTCTCTGTGTTTAAAATAACCTATGCAAGTGACACTTAATTTATACACTTAGCTTCGAATAACACGGTACGCACAAGGCTCGCACTTGAGTCTGCCGTGCAGAAGATCAATATTTATGTAAGTATTCATATTCACTGTACCCCGAGATACATATTCGAATTAACCCCAAAATTCGAATTTATTACGAAATCGTATTATTTGCGTCGACACAATCCTTGACGCGTCTTTTAGTGACCGTGCAACTTCTAATGAAACTCCTAACATTATTATGTAAATAATACATATAAAATAACGAAACTATTTATTATTTAATGAAAACCACACATATAGCGACACAACAATTAAACGGCGTATCATATCCAGCTTAGCAAATAATTTAAAAAATGTAATTACTAGTCTCAATACTTATTTTTTAAGTAAAAAAACAAACTCATCTAGCGAATTTGATACAAACCGGATATCCTGCATTGAATATCATTGTTTTTTAATTGGCTAGTACGTTTAAATTCATTGCATTGCAGCAATTCTCAAGCGGCTGTACCGCTTTCTATATGACAGGTCATACTCCGGTGACGCCTACTATAAACGGTCATGGGCAGCGCGGTGTACACTTACCATTAGATGGTCCGTCGACTGATTTATTAAATACTAACCGCTCGTCCCGACATCGTTCGGATTCAACAATTCATTATAATACAATACATATACACTTCATTTATTATTATAAATAAATAAACATATATATGTATACTATATCATCACCACAGTCGGAAAACGCCCGTTGCTAGACATAGGCCTCCCCCGAGGATCTCCACGACGATCGGTTCTACGCTATATATAATATAATTCATGTTCATCCAAAATAATGTAACTTCCAAATGGAAAAAGATTTTTTCAAATAGATACCTAGGTAATTAATTACCTTCCGCATATACAAAGTCACAAAATTTGCACTCTCTTTTTATATCAATATAAAGGTACGATATGCGATAAATTTTAACTGTATTCTCTAAATTCAGTCTAGAAATTAAATTTAAACCAATTAACATAATGATAGAGATTAGAAATTATTCAACATTTACAAAAACTAGTAGTCTACTAACGATTGTTAGGGGCCGGAGGTGTAATAGCCAATTTGTAAAATATCTGTTTGCGTATAAACACAAAATGAAATATTTCAATCTTTACCTGTCTGTGTGAACGCGACAATCTAAAAAGTTGCAGTCGGATTTTTATGCGGTACCTACCCATCAGTAAATTATCCGATCTTTGGGATGAGCAACGATATACTGTATCTAAGAATTTGTCATACCTAATTACCTACACGTTGAAATTCGGATTGACTCGCGAGTTAGTAAAATTCAAACAATTTTATTTTTTATTTTTTATTTTTATTTTTATAGAATGTATGTTATTTTTTTAGATAAGGTATGATATACGAGATAACATGCTACTGTATTTTGTTAGCCACTCCGATGCTACTGAAACGTGATATTGACGATATCGTGAGATATTAGATATTAGTGCATTGTTTGTAGATAATTATCATTTTATGCCGTAACTAATTCGCGAATAGTTTAGATAATTATTGATAAAAAGAAGAAAGATTATTGAATTTAAAATATTACACTAAAAAAACTACTTTGACGCAGACACCTGTGCACAAACATTTATTTATCACATATATGTCAAACGCGAATCTGGGAATCGAATCCGGACCTGTCAAAGGTTTTTTTTTTTATTTCACCCGCTGGCCCCAACACGTTTCAGATCTTAATACAAGATACTTGAAGGTACTTTACGTCACAAATAAACAATTGATTCGTTCTACTTAACTTACATTCAGAATTCACGCCGAGGGCAATAATAGAAATTTCTCCGAGAGATTTACGCATGCCATTTCCCGATGTCCATTAGAAGTGGCCGGTGCGCAGAAATGAGTATAGCAGTAAACCCTAGCAAGCTTCGGAACTTAACGACGAAATGTCGTTATATCTATTAGAACGGCTGGTTTATTATGCAGTTTATTGCTTATAGGATAGAGCTTTTGATGGTACAATCAAAGTTCGAACGTCTTTGTATACCGGTCAAAACTATTGATATTTTTATGTTAATAGCCGGCAACCAAATGGCGGACCGCATAGCACGTGATACTGTCACCCATACACACCGTAACAAAAGGGAGTTATATAAAAGGTGCCGGTCCAGAATTAAGTGACAAATCCCCTTTTTTATTGGTATTTCAACGTTACAACCGGAACACGTATACGTTATACAAGCTTGGTTTTGGTTGTAGTTACCTAAACAGAAAAAAATCCCGCCACCATGCGCCAGTACCATCGGGGTTCATTTATTTGGTATGAATTCAAATATTCTCCAGCATGCCTTGCCGTTAATGTCACTGCGTCGTTCGCTGGACAATAATAATAAGAATAGTGCATCATAAGTATAGAAGGTTGACTTAGACGCGAAGATCAAGTGTACACGTCCGAGAAACAATTCCACTACACTCAAGAAGAAGAAGAAGACAAGGTTGCATGGTCATGTCATAGTCTTGAAATACAATATATACAATAACACAATAATTGTATATATCTATCCTTAAATACATAAAATATTGTAAGTAATCGAAAAAGTTAAGCCACGCAAATGCACTTCAGCCTAACCCCCATGTCATTCCAGTAGCAAAATATAATAAACGCTTCTGTGCTTCGGAGCGACTATTTTCGTATTAAAAATAGTACTTAAGTCACGTTAATTTCCGATGACATAAAAACTCCGATTGAATTGATTCTAAACCACTCTCTCCACCAAACTGCACCGGAGCAACGAAACGGAGTTGGCACCCGAACTTCTTAATCAAGAGGAAAGACCCGGTCTCCTTCAACCGTTCAAAGGATGACCACCAACTACAAAGTTTATTAACTATTATTGTTTTTATTGTAGTTATCTAAACAACGTTTATTAATTACTGAACGTTATCTATTTGTTATTTACGAGTGTAAAAACTATAACAAATGATTAAAGCAAGTCGTGATGGTATGTAGTCTACGAGCAGAGTTCATTCACACCGAACATTGTTTTATTTAGATTTTACTTGTGTCAAATACCGCTTTCAATACAAACCAGTCCTTGAGTCTAGATTCGTTCTCAGTCTTAGACAATCTAGTCGGATTGTGTGGGTGCAAGACGCAAGTACAATTGCTATGCGTACAAAATAATATGAATAATATAATAAGTTTTCTCTATGCATTAGTGTCACTTAACTCGCAAAGAATTTAGTAAAAGTCAGTGACCGATTAGTAGGTTCAAACTTAACTTTTCCAGCACGGGAAATTAATGTTCTTATTTTATGTATGTAAAAAAAATGTTAAGAGGGAATGAGAACGCACAAACAAGATATTTGAAAAAGGATAAAGAGAACAAGAGAGTTGCTTTCACTCTACGGACTGCTATAAAGGCAAGATAATGATATTTCTCTTACTTAGTCATGAAGATGAATACATATTCGTATATTAGAGCGACTATGCCAAAGGGGATTCCCAAAACTACTCTACGGATAAAATTATACCTCGATTTTTATCATATTTTTAATTTTCAAACGAAAAATTTAATACAATGTTACTCTACCTACGAAATAACTTTAACGCTTGCTACATTACTCGCAATCTCGAGTAATTTTAACCTTCACCAACATTTACCCGCAGCTAAACTACTTATACAATGTTTACCTTTAAAATACCGATAAAACTATCTGTTTCAGCAAATATATGTATCTACCTACAAAATGCAATTATATCGTTGGTGGGATATTATTTAAAATAGTCACTTTAAATTGATATCTAACTGATATGCCTGTATAAACAGTATGTTGTAAATACATGACAAATGGCTTACATAGTATTTACCATTGTGTTAAAATGCGTCAATGTTGCATATCTCAAATCGCTTCTTATCTATAACCAAAACACTTTGCAGCTCATTCTCAGCGTAAGTTTTACTGTAAATTTAATGAGTTTATAAATTTATTTATTACATCAAATATACTCAACATAATTAAAAATATATTTCAACTAACAAACTGTTATCATGTCAATTAAGACATTTTATACGAAGGTTAACTTTTGACAGTTTTTTATAACACGTTCCATTATAAAATAAGCCTCCATAAATAATGTTGTGATTATTCGCTTTAAACACAAAATCTATTATATAATAGCTACTGTAAATAAGAATACCTTTTCGACGACGAACAACAATTATGAAAGGAAACATGCAATTTAATGTTTACAACCGCGTCGCCGCGCGCCTCGTCGATCAGCCCGAACTGGCTTAATCCCATTACCATGTTAGGAAGCTACGGGATGTTATATCCTACTCATTAGGGATAGCCTGGAGTAAATCCAGTTATAATTTATAAGTGTAGATTTACACCATTAATCCTCTAAGAGTGATCGCAGATACTAGCTTATAAAATATCTTTGTCCGTCTGAACGTAATAATCTCAAAAACTCCTATACGTATTTTCACACGGTTTTAACCAACTGATAGAACAATATAGGTGTAAGGGTAAAGATATAAAATTGGTAAAGCGCCTGATAAAAACAAGTAATATTTCGGTTGCGGTTAAAGTATTTTGTTTCCCCAAGCGAATCGACAGCGAATTACTACTACCTAATATTAAAATTATTTTATGAGATATAATCAAATTATTAACCCATGGCAACCTACTCTTACAAACGTCATCAATTTTGCATTTATAATTGTTAATGCGCCAAAAATTCTAATAGATGTAATCATTTAATATAGAGATACACACTTTTTAATGTATTGTCAAGAATTTTCCACGCCCAGCAGTTTAGCCGTAAACACGATCCTTGAGCTCAAAATATCAGCGCACATAAAACGAATCGTGAGTACCCATTTCATGGTAATTGTAAAATACACATTATCCGTACAAATGATCGAAGTGAAAAAAATCATTCAGCAATTTAAAAAATCTTAACATTAAAACATTTAACTTAAAATGTTGTGTACTGAGATATTATTTCTCGGATAATTACGGTTTATTTAACTTGAAGGGTCTGTCTATAGAACTGTGCCTTGTTCATTGTTCAAGCTTTTTTGTGAGTCGATCTCCAACGAATTTGTCAAAGAGCGCTTTGTTGTATCCATGGGAAAGTTTAATGTGCACAAAGTGATGGATAAAATGTGTGTTCGTTTACAAAGAAATCGTCTGTGCAATGAAACATATGCTGCAAGTAACATGCATTAAGGTGCAAGATAAAAAATAATATCAATTGATTTCACTGTTACTATATTATCACTATATATCAAAAGATATTACAGTATTTCCGTCTAAATTAAAACATATTATTAAACAAAATTTATAAATTTTTGATTTATCTATTTAATTTCAATTAAAATTTAAGGCGTTTCAAATTTTACAAGTTAAAAAAACAATCCGGCCAGTTGATAATTGTCACCATCGCCCATGAACATAGCTTATTCCACTGTTTATATAAACGCAGTTACTTTATTTTAAATATGGAACACGATAACTAAACTGAAATAAAAACACTCATTAAAAACAGACTTTTTTAAAACTAAAAACTATTCTCATACTTGAGAGTTGACCTAAAAGCGAGCTTAAGAGACCGCTTCAAAGTGACACACAAAAATGAATTGCAGATGCAACGCGATTGTTAATCGTATTAGATACAGTAATTAATTGCGGACATGAATAGTGATGATGAAATACAAAGACTATTAGTAAACATCTGGCTAGTATCGCATGATAGGCTTGATAAACAAGCAGAAATACAGTCATGCGGGAACAATTGTGTTACTCTTGTATTCTCTATTGTCTTCAAGTTACAAAGTCCATCTTTCCGTTAAATAATACGGTTCGTATAACTAAGGCAGAAGAAAATATCACCAACAAATCAAATGCCGTATTGGGCCATATTTCGTCGTATTGGGGCGGCCTAGAATACTCCCCCTAATCCCATGCTGGCAGAACAGGATGTCGTAAGAGGCGACAGAAGCCAGCCTGCTTGATGATAGGGCTTCGCGTAAGGATTACGTCAATGTAGGAGATCACTATACAAATCAACAACAGCCTGTACGAATTAATGGTACAGACTACAGACCCCAATGACCTCCAAGACATGTGGTTCTGCAGCATGCACCACGAACGAGAGTCTTGCAGGCCTAGAATAGAGTGTAATGAAAGAATAACATGGAATGAAACACTTTTAAATTATTATTAGAAATAGAAATATAAAAAAGCAGTTTGTATATATATATAAATATATATATACTTTTTTGAAGTACCCAATAGTTAAACTAATTTTAACTTTTAAAATATCCTAATAAAATAAAAAAAGTAATGCCTATTCTTTTCTAAGAAACGATTGAAAACCGAATAGTCACCGAGACGCGTAACTCTGTAACTCTGAGCACAATTAACAAACAATAGAGACAGTCCTTTGTTCTAAGTAGACGACTCTACAAGATGTAAAGGGTTGTCACATAGTCGTATAGAACCGATGTAAAAATGAACCCATAACTTATATTTGCAATTAACTTGAACATAAAATATACAATCACATTATTATTTTGTAAAATTTTGCAATATCACCGAGAATCACATTCATTTACAATAATAGCTATGGTCAGGAACTTAAAATTTTATTTACTACTCTCTTCACAGAATGTCCATATTGTCCATTACATTAATTATAGTTATTATTTTTCATTTGATTATATAAGAGTTATTGGGCTTGCGTATCAGCCCTATCCGATGCTTCATTTAGTATTATGGTAATATTGTTTATTGTCGAATAACACAATAGGACAGCAATTACAATGGCTCCTGTGACGCTCACGTGGCCTCTAACCCATTTGCTTTATGGCACACCTCTTAGTTTATCCATATTCTCCAAACCTATTGTATTGTTAAAATAGGGCATATATAAAATATTCAAATTCCATTAATAACAATAATTAAAATCACATGACAGTTAAATAGTTACCTTATGTGCAATGATGCTAATATTATAAAGTAATTAATATTTATAATATTGACTTAGCTGTATTTATTTTTTTCCAGCTTCAACAATAATTATAATACCTACCTAGAAGCACTTACACTGCATAGACGCATAGACAAAGTGAACTCAATATGATACGATGAGGTGATCAGTCAGAAACGTACTGAATGAATTACAGATTGAAAAAAATATTGTATCTAAAGTATTCTACTTTACGTTTGTTAGGGTTGGCACAAAAATTTTAAATATCATTATTTGATATATATGTATATATACTCGAAGATAAGAACTTACAGAAGACGTAACTTGTAGTCGTAAAGATTTCGAATTTTACAATTGTGACTAAACGAACTCCATAAACATTAGACATAAAGACATGCATTTTTAAGTCGAAAACAAATGTATAAAATATTAAATTTATAATGGATGCTCTGAAAATAGTGTCACGCTACACACTGTTTAAATTCAAAGAGGAAGGTAAATTCGTATATTTCATACAAATCTACAATTTACGATAAAATTTTGGCGTTGAGTTATGGAATAAAATTAATACGATTAAATTGTATGTTAAATGGTAATTATTTGACAACTCACAAATTGGTTCGCTTTGGTAATTTAAATGTTTTCTTTTCAAATTTCGTATCGTGTATTTACGTTGCGTGATCTCAACAAATATAAAAATTTTAGCAAAACAAATCAGTTCAATGAACTGGCGTTTCTGTGTATATTTTTTACCGCTAGGAATTTAGCATTAAGCTAACGTCGACAGTAAAATATTATGTTTCTGCATTACAAATAAACTTGTTATTGAATTGACTAATTACAATATCTAATATATGTATGAATGGGTGAAAGTTTATCAGTTGTAGATTAGTTAAATAACGGTGTTCTGCTTGAAGGACCAAAGTTCGTATCCTGCTCGCACCTTTAATTTTTCTAAATATTAAATGCACTTACTTTGATAAAATAAAACGTGAGAAAATCTGCACATTACAGTTGTCCTTACTATTCTGAAAGGTGTGGAAAATCGCCAACACTGACTCGACCAGGGTTAACACCTCTCAATCTTAGACTAGTCCAGCAGTGGGATAGTTATGGGTAGTAACGAATCCATAGCTAGTGAAACAACGTGAAAGTGGAACTGAAAACATCTGCGCTCTGTGTGATGTTAGTTGTTAAAACGCAAAACTGTCTTACAGGTCATAAGAACAAGACAAAATATCGCTTGCTGGTTGCTTGTTAGCTAATGAAGCTTGCTAAGTGTTGTGCAAATCTGATTATGCGAACAATTGTCTATGCTGATTGTTTCGAAACTTAACTGCATGTCATATCTAAATAGCACGACTGCTGTTATGACAGAGTGTTATCTACGAGAAGTGTTGTATCTTAATTGGTAAGTGCTTGCTGGAATCTATCGAAGCAGTGTAAGAGACTCTAGGTCCGATCCCCTGTCGCATTAACTGTCCCGTTTATCCTACGATCATAGTGTGCACATGTGTGCAATTGTGTCAAACATATTTCGGACGCTGGTACATAAGTATCTAAATACAAACTAAATAATGAAAATTCCGAATATTTACATTTTCATCTTTTATCATGTCAAATTTTTATCAATTTTTTTTTTTTATTACTTATGTAACATGTGGTTTTCCAAACTGACTCTTTCTGTTCCGACAATATCAATTGTAGCCATATTTAAAGCATTTATATTATAACTACTTATTAAGACAACATATTATTACTACTTTCAATATAAATGTATTATATATGTTCACTAATAGGTACGAGTTACTTCTTGTTTTTCAGCAGTCGTCAATCTCTTCATCATTCACGTTCAGACCCGTTGACATACTTTTTACACGTGCCAGTGTTGTTACAGTTGTTCGTGTTAATTATTTGCAGCACTGCACTTTCACCCACTGGGGGGGTATAGCGTGTCAAACTTTATATATCCAGTTTTAAATCGAAATCCGTTAACATGATCTTAAATTTGGAATACTCACGATTGGCGTACGTCACGTCCTGATACAACACGCCGGTTTTAACAGTAGCCGGTGTATACAAACATTTTAAATAAAAATTATTTCGCTTTACAAGCTAATAATGATCAACCCGCGCTTCAAGCTCGCCTTACGTTTATGAATAGCATCTGCTTCCAAATTCATAATATTGTAATTAATTATTGTCGGGCATTTAAATAATAATTTGCCCCATTATACCTTATTAAGTTGAATTCAATTTCTTTGGCTGCAAAGAAGAGTCTAATCTTCATTGACAACCCTATCAAGAGAATATATAAACTCACACGATAATCCATTTTGTACCTACTTTAGATTTTTTTTCATATTTAAACAGACTACTTTATATTGCGTACAAATAGTAAATCTATTTCGGACGCGCATAAATATGTATTGCTTTTAATATGTACTGCATATATCTTTAATGGCGGTTTTAAGTTTGATAGTATATCTTACAGGATATAAAGATTTCATATTTAACATTACCAATTTGCTCACAAACACTTCTATGTATATACATATATACTAGTAAATTGAGTATAGTAGTGCATCTGTACATAATACATTTTTATTGAGAAAAAAAAATTAATGAACATGTGTTTAGTAACGCTGATACATTAATAAATATTACATGAATAATAAATTATTCAATAAAATGTAGAGTACATTTGAGAATAATCTCAAGTAATAATAGTAGGCCAATATAGGCCCACACCGACTTCGTTAAGGTTATTTATAGATACTGTTTGGAGATCAGTATGAATGTAATCCAAGAATAATAATCTCTAAAAAACATAAAATAAAAAACAAAGTGAATATCATCTTGAGTCTCGCGTATGACGTATGATGAAAGATTTTTTAAATAGGTGTCATAATTCTATATAATTCTCCGCATACACACAAACTCCTAAAATTCGCACTTTATCTCTCGTAATCTCTTTATAATATTACTTTAACCATATTAATATATTATAAGAGACCAGGTGGTCAAAATTTTATTTACTGCCCTATTACTAGAATGTGCTTATTACCATTTATCTCTTATCTCACGGAATCAGATCATTTTCCCGGGATAAAAATCTTAGATTATGACCCATAATATAAGCTACTAATAAGCCAAGTATCAACCAAACCTGTTATGGCTATAAAAATGTGGCTAATAACTTCCCTATCACAAAAAAAAATTATAATACAGGAAATGACTACACATTTTGATTTCACCTGAAGGCTTTCGATCCGGAATGAGTCAACCGTGTAATGAAAGCATATCCAAAAATATGACGTGATTCTTGATTAAACAAAAGGATACGAAAGAAAAAACCGTATTTATAACAACTTTGTCCTACTGAAGACAATAATTATAAGAAAAACAGTTTTATTAATACAGTCAACGTTACTTACGAAAATTTTGAGTAAAATGAAGTTATTAATTATATAGTTTGGTGATAAATAAATTTCAGTGTTAATTACTGTAAGGTCAGAAGGGACAAATTTAAATTTGACTCAATAACATTCAATATCTATATTAATTAAAGACGTATGTAGGCTTTGATCAGGTTTTGATCTGGTGCACGGGTAACATTAGGTAATCTATACTAATAATAAAATTGTAATGGGGTCAAATCTATGTATACATACATACATATACATAAATAATTTTTAGAAATTTTAATGGAGGTATGCTTTGTTATCAAAACTTTTTTTTTTATTTTTGTCTATATATGTTTATATATCTGTCTCATCACGTATCACACAAAACAGATTTGGATAATACTTGGCATATTACTAATATATATTATGGCTCATAACCTAAGGATACTTTTAATCACAGGAAATAGATCTGTTCCCGCGGAATAGGAAATAATGGGTAATATGCACATTCTATTGAAGTGGCAATAAATAAAATTTTGACTGTCAGGCTGTAGCTATTATAAAAAAAAATATACGTTTCTAATTTACAGAACTACAAAAATCTATTTATGAAACAATGCGCTATTTCGAAATGTAAGGCGTAAGTTTTTGAAGCAAAGCGAGTGCGGGTTAATAATCCTTCTATACCATACTAGTATTTAATATGATAATTAAACCCTGTCCAGACGTCTGTGTGCTAACCTTCCGAGAAATTATCATAAATCTGTTCAAAGAAAACCATGTAATTACTGTTTGTACAAATTGAATTTACGTGATGGTACGAGCACCAATGATATTGTCAATAGTTAGTGTACATTTACAGCATATATTACAAATATTTATCATGCAGATTATATGCCATAATTATTAAAGTCGATTTGTTCTTGGTTATACTTTTTGCTTACTATATTTCTCTATTATTTTGAAGTTGTTATTGTATAGGAAATAAACTATTTTGCTTTTCCTTATTTTAGTTCCTTATTCAAATAACATTTTTCCATGACAGTTGCTCAACAAAATATGATGTAATTAAACAATGTAAATAAACAAAATAATAGAAAGATTTGAAATTAATTATTTAAAATATGCCAATTGACAAATCAATTAATGCGACTGTTACTTAACTTTCGAACGTGACAAAAAACTATTAACCAGTCTGGCAGGAGACGGACAAAACGTAACTCATCATCGATCACAAACTATTAATGGTTTTATATACCTACAGTTTTATTATAACCAATGTTTCGATACACCCCTGATAATGTGCAACACGTTTTACCTACATGTAAATTCCACTGTGTATTGTCAGAGAGCCAGTGTGTACACAAGAGATAACATTTTGTGCGAATAAAACCCTATTATGTCACTTATTTACATAAACCAAGGACGACGGCGTCACCAGAGACTAAGTTTTAATTATTACTTGGAATATTGTCGGACATTGCCAAAATTTTATTACTTAAATAAAATTGAAATTCATGAAAGCACTAAAAATATTTAAAAATACTTAAGCATAAAATTATATTCTTGTTATTATTATCATATTTATTCGTTTATGTACACCCTCACCCACTTCCTCTTACTAATTATTGTTGTCTATTGAAAGATTGTCTGGAAGAGGTCGCTACCTGAGCGATAAGACCGCATTTTGTTACCACTGCTGTATATACTTTTTAATTATGTTATAATTTATGTGGTATACAATAAATACTTAAATAAAAATAGATAAAATATTATTGAGTACAATGGTTTATATCACTCATAGAAATATGTAGTAACTCACTCCCTCCCAAACAGCCAGGCTTGCACCTGCACTCAGTTATGAAAAATAGTAATGAGTGAGAGGAATGTAGCACTATTAATCGTATTTAACATAAATCAATTAAAATGTATGACTAACTGCCAATTTAACTAGAAGCTTTGCAAAACTAGATTAATCATTTTTTTTCTCTATACATACATCTTTAGCACAAAACGTTCTTTAAATAAATTGTTAAAAACTGTAAATAAATTAGCTCGTTACTTTTTAATAATGTTGAAGTTATTAGCGGAACATCCTGTGTAATTAACGTTAAATTTTGTAAACAAGGCGCACTAGTCAAACATAAATTAATGATATTTGTCTGATAAATCACACCCGTTTCACCAACAGTCTGCACCAACATGTGAATAAAATTTCTAGCCAAACATTCCTTTATTGAACAGTAGGTGACATACATAGCTTTCGCTTAGAAATTCGCAAGATCTGTCATAAATCTTTCAAATAATATTTGTTTACTAACATGTGCTGAGATTTTTTTATTTATATTTCTCTATCATGATTCTTTATCCGGATGCGATGTTAAGTACTCGAAAGTAAGAGATTGTATGTTTTTCAACGCCATAAAGATGTGGCCATAAGATATCATAAATCAAATAAATTTAACTTATATTTTATAATCATATGTCTGATAGGTATAATAATTATTCACAGAAGATAAATTTTATATTTCTTACAGTTATTTAAATTTTGTACTTACGTATTATGTTAATATAATTTATTAAAAGAAACATGTATCCCGGGTTTTGCTGAATATTTTTTATGTCAGCCTAATAGTTCTTAATACCATATCGTACATACATATGAGAGCGAATCAATTAATATATTATTATTATTTATTATAACAGAGCACATATTATGTTATCAAAGAATACTAATTTCATACACGTGTATTATGAAACAGGATGTGTCTCAATATCCAAGTCGGTTGTTAATTGCATCGTAAACCGGCAAGCTTCTATAACCGACTACTAAATAACTAGATTTCAATTGAATTAACTGAAACGTACTAGGAAATAAATCAAATGGCGGTCTAAATGACCCGGCACAGATGGTCGAGGGGTTAACCGCGATTGCCTGTGGTGTTTGCTAATTATGTTACTATTAACGTGGCGTAAGTACAAACGACATTAAAAGTCGTTTCAATACGTCATTTTGCTGCTGTTATATAAAAAAAATACAATTATAAATTTACCTTCTCGGTCTACCTTCGTCACAATACAAAAATGTCCAATTACTGGATAAGTTCTTGTTTTAGGCTCTTATCCATCAAACCACAATCTACGACCATTTCAATTTGAATCTGGTTACCTAAATTTAATACCTACATAATAAAATAATAAAAAAGACTAATCAGCTTAACATTTTTTTACATAACAATACCAAAAGTTTATAATAAATTTGTTTAATAATTCAGTAATAGCAGCCACCTATTATTTTAATGGTTCGATATCAGAATGGAAATACTAGATTAATAGTTAATATTATTAGTCGCTAATATTTTTTGCACTAATACAAGTGAAAAAAATATAAGTTATTCGGAGTGAAATCACATCAATCTTTGTAATAAAAAAATACAGTTAATGAAACGGATAGTGTTTTATACTCTTCCTTTTAAAAGGTGATTTGCTGCATAAAATATTCTTGCAAGTGTTTACGTTAAATTATTTTGTAATACTAGTAGAAGATAAAACATTTATAAATTCAATGACGACGGAAATTTAATTAAATATTGACGTGTATTACATATTTTTTCTGCTAGATAAATGTAACATTATATACTATACTATTACTGCATATCATTGTAAATACGAACCTATAATTTATGGCACTTGGTACTACCAACTTAACGAATACAGACTCCGAACTGTCTCGAAAATCTCGGAGCAGCGCCGTACTGATTTTTATTGCAACGATTTAACCTTGACAATAGCCCGACTTGTGTAGTAAAAATAAAAAATAAACCATTACTGTAATATGGATAATCTTCTAGTCAATAAGAAGACTTTGGGCTACATACATAATAAATAATAGTATTAACTTAATATAATTAGTAGAAGATACTGACGAAATGGTGGATAAACTTCTTTGTAATAAACACTATGACATAACAGTTGCCTAAGCAATTACCAGGACTGCATAAATTTGATTAGTGAACTTAAAACTCAACCTTTGACAACTTATGTAAAACTTGTGTATGCAGATTACGTTGATAGATTTTATATACGTACCGTCACGAGGAATTAATGGTAATTAATTGATGTGCGTACATATGACGTGTTTCGTAAAATTACGAGTTCCGGATTGAACCGACACCAAAATCAAAGCTAGACTGGCTAGATTTAAAACCACTGTTGTTTCTTTATAATATTTAGCTATTGGATAATAATTTGCGATTAAAATAATATTATTTTTTGTCTAAATTATCCAGTCATTATCATCATCATCATCTCAGCCGGACAATGCCCACTGCTGGGCATAGGCCTCCCCCAAGGATCTCCACAACGATCGGTCCTGCGCTGCCCTCAGCCAGTGGCTACCCACGACCTTCACCAGATCGTCGGTCCATCTCGTAATAATCCAGTAGCTCATAGTAATGCACTAAAGTAGAAACTAATTAATTATTCAACAACTTAGATCTAACACATAAATGCCTCAATTGTTAAATCCTTAAAACTATAAGTCACACATACCGTGACATAATTATAAGATTCAAGATGATTTACATGGTTATAATTTCTCTAACTTTTTTAAGACTTGGACATAAAACAAATCTACTTTAACAAATTGATTTCACACTGACAGTCTGTTTGCGTGATCAGAACAATATTGATTTGACCTGCAAGCGAAGATTGGATGCAATATCCGAAGCTACCTACTTCGCAACTTCTCAGCGACGTCACTCAATATCACGCCATGCGGGTATATTTAAAACTAAATAGCAAAAACCGAATCATATTCAAAAGTGGTCCAATTAGTTCCGCTGTAACGAGCAGAAATCGTTTTGGAATTCAAGAACAGTTAAGAAACAAAAATAGATAAAAATAAATTATCTCCTAGATGAATTAAAAATTAATGTAAAATTAAAAACGAATTTTACAGTATTTTTAAGCAATTCTTTATAATAAAATACATTTTTATTCGTATTTATTGCGTTTAAATTGACTTTTTTATACTAAGAAAATGTCAATCGTCCAGTAAAATAAATAAAAAATTAGTATATTTTGTCATATGATGCAAGGGTACGAAGCAAAATTATGTACCTATTGTAAAATCACCCGTCACTATTTAATTCAACTAGAACAGTAAATAGTCAACGCCTACTTTTGAAAGTACAAATTAATCGAAGTTATACCTGGATGATCGAAATAAACTATTATATTTTAATGAAACTTCACTTGTAACTCTAATAAAACAGTCAATACCTATCTACCTACTTCACACAGAAATAAATCAACTCGTGACAGCACATAAAAATATACCATGAAGAAATCACATGTTTTAGACAATTAATAAAAGATATTACTGATAAAGATTCCATAGTCGACAACTCGGATTAAGATAAGAAAATCTTGTTTTAACTAAAAACTACAAAAAAATATTATTACTGAACATTAAAAGTATATCTAACTTACCCAAAATGATTGTGCAAACCGGTGTTGAACGAAGGATAGATGGAAGTCGTGTCGTTATCGTAAAAGAAAGGGAGTCCAGAAAAATACCCGAACACTTATTGTTCACAGGCACTGTCACTTGGAGTAGTGCGCGGCCGGTTTTTCTGTGGGACTGATCACGCCACGTCTGTGCGTTGCGTAGCACGTGGCGTGATGTCGAGTCAATGGTTCAGAGCGGACTGAGTGAAGTTAGTTGTTGACTATCGCGGAGTATCGCCTGCTCCGCTGTGCCGATAGTCGTTTCAAGCATGTAGTTTCAACGCCAACGACAAATGACAACCGCCCTACGACTGCGGTTTCTGTGACTAGGTCCCAGCCACACTCGGACGCAATCGCGGTGTCATAGAACAATTTGTTTCAGTTCCATGAATTTTGGAAATACGGCGTTGGTAACCGACGTCTAGCAAATCGGTCTCGACATTATGTAACTAATCAGCTGATTCTTTTTCTGAGTTTTTTATTTAGTTTCCTTTTTTACGTTTTCTAAAACTAAAATTGAATTGATTTTATTTATTATCACAAGTATTATATAAACGAACTTTTTAAATTTTCACAAAAATATACATTTTTAATATTCATAAATGAATATGAATAAAATGTTAAAAATCAGTATTATTATTAGGTCATTAATATTATTAGTGGTATTATTATCTTTCCGTGAAGCCTGCCTGGCTAGCTACCACCCTCCTGCTTGAGTCAGCCGCCAAACGACTCGTCGTGTTCCGGCTGGGGGCTTGAGAGCCTGTATATTCTTTCTGACCTTCTCATTTCCTGGCCGACAACACATCAGTGATACCCTTGATCTTGTTGATGTCTATGGGCAACGGTGACCACTTACCATCAGGTGGCTCGTCTGCTCGTTTGTCGACTTTTAACATAAAAAAAAACTTTTTTATTTTTGTTATTGATTTTTTCCAACGGTAATGATTTCTAAATCATAATGAAATATGTAAGACAGGACTAGGAATAACTTAATAAATTGTAATAATAATAAATTATTTATACTTTTTTGCTTAATTGAATAATATCTTAAATTAGGTACCATGTCATTATGCGTACACTATTAATTTAATCTCTAAAAACCGTAAACTGAGATCATTGAACCTTTACAACACATAGATATGCAATCCATATAGAAACAACAAGTTTCCAGTATTCATAACAGATCCAAAAAAAATGTAATTAATATCCAACACTAAGCTAACTGTTGGCCCTGAACACTGTTGTGTCAGGAATTGTGACCCCAAAACTGTAACAGATAAGCAGACACGGTGTCTGTAGAAGAAATACCGGTTCGACGGGGTGCACGACCACAACATCGCACGAGACTGGCACCACTTCAGCTCGCCATGCATTATTATCTAGCCTTTTTCTTGTTGCTACAAAGCTGCGATCACCGACCAGATGTGCTGCAATACTTTCATTATTATCGTGCTACTATGCTATTATAACTAGTGACTGCTCGAATCTATAAAGGTCTCAGTCTGTATATCAAAGTTTGAATGAGAGGTTGGGTGAATAGTAATAACAAACGCAGAAATGAGAATATATTTTCATGTTATATCAGATTCATTCGGATGTTGTCTACCTTTTTTCTTTAACGATCTATTATATACTTTTACGATATTTTAAACATCACCTAATGATGCTATTAACATGACACCTTTTTAAACCAACCGTGTATTTATGGAATGTTTCACACGTGTTTCAATCGTAGTGTCGGACAGATTAGCTCTCCTATAATTGTGGTGTTCACGTCGTCTTCGGTTGAAACGGGGCCTTCCGTGTTTCCTGATATCTATCGACAATAACCCCTCACCTTCAGGTGACTCGTCTGCCCGTTTGTCGATACATAAAAGGATACTTATTATTTTGTATTAGAAATTCGCCCCTGGTACAAGAATTATGATTTCTATGGATACAAATAGCAGTCAATAAGCAGCAATTGTTACGCTAGTTATTATTAGAATTTTTATTAATTGTTAATGTTTACTCTAGAAACCTGCCTCGTAATTTCCTTATTACTGTTTGACTCCATTGGGTTAGAAAATACAAATTAGGACTTTGTTTACTTTGTATAGTGATTGACACGAAATGAATGTTTATCATTATATTTTATCGCAAATGTGTTGTAATTAATTGTGATTTCATTCATTTATTAAACCTAAAATTAAATACTGTTCGTATTGTACTCAATTTAAACTAAATTAATATTAAATAAATTGTATTACAGCGTAATGGTGCCTTTTGATTTTCATTTCACACAAATAATTAATTTAGGTATATGTCCTTGTCCTTGGTTAAATTTAATTATTATTCAAAATAAATGTTTTCATAGAATTACCTAATAGAATATATCACTTTGTAAGCAATCTAAACTACTGTACAAATCTATAGTGTCTGTCTGTCTGTACATTTTTTTTTTTGACACACTGACATCAATTTGAGCATACTGAAATTTTTTGTCTGTCTATCTGTTTGAACGTCCCGTTATAACTCAAGAACGGCTTGACCGATCTTAATAAGAATTGGTGTGTAGTGAGAACCGTGACTGCGCAGATAGGCTACATAAAATATTAAACCGATTGATGTGTAACCAGGGCAATAAACATAAAATGTTGAATAATCATGTATAATTAACCGTTCAACCCGAACGAAGTCGAAGGGGGCCGCTAGTAAAAATACAAAACTCTGTAAAAAAACATAATATAATTATGATTACCAAACAAAAGCATGGATAGAAATGAATAAGTAACATTAACAAAAAGCGACTCGTGTTACGTTTCATATTAATTCCATACTCAGCTGCTTGGACGGGTTTCAATTTCACACTACGTCAATTGCAAAAGTTACTTATAAAACTAAACTGTGTAGTACAATAACACTTAATATTTTAATACTCTGTCTTGTTAACTAGTTATCATCAAATACCAATTTTGCTTGTAATTACTTGTAAGTAAATATTTTGACTGTAATAATTTTGCAAATACTGCGAGTAATCGTTGGATTCAAAGGGCTCAGGACTGGTCAGAGTGGCGCAAATTAAAGAAGGCTTGCGTCCAACAGTGGACTTCGAAGGGCTGATGCTTTGCTTTAAAAAACATCCTCCTTACATTTATAAAAAGTATCATAAACGAAAACAATTGTCACGAAATTTTCTCACCCTTTTTTACAATTCAATGGTATTTTTTTCTTTAAATATATTAGCTTTATGCTTAACAAATATTTATATTTGTTACAATAACTGAAAGAAAAGACTACGGAACGAGTTTTATAACGGAATTTCCATATTAGGTTTTATTTTGTATCACGTCAATATATCTTCTATTTTCCAGGATAATAAGCATCTTACATGTAGACTCCTATCACAAGTTCTGAATATGCGAAATAGTATATTGATTTTTAGTAGGTTCTGGGTAACTTGATTACAGACAAACAGAAAGACACGGTCAATCCAAGTAGGTATATTTTCTTATCTTTATTAACATCAAGACTCAGATTAAACTCCCAAAACTTATTGGATACAATTTCGAGGTCATAACAGTTTTATTATGAAATATTGTAATCATCTATACTTTCTAAATCTATTGAGATTTTCGTGTATATCTCGAGATAACTCAAAAACGGCTTGATCGATCTTGATGAAAATTAGTATGTATTGAAAACACTAAAGCTAATAGGATGTATAAAATCTATATATCTATATAAATCTTTAGTCCCTCTCTGTCTGTACATACCATTTTTTGTCAAATTTCATGATAAATATTCGTTTTATGACACACTTACATCAATTTGACCATTTTGAAAATTTTTATCTGTTTGTCTGTATGTCTCGTTAAAATTCAAGAACGGCTTGAACGATCTTAATGAAAATTGGTATGTAGTGAAAACATGTGATTGCACAGACTATATGAAATATCAGTAAAACTAATGACGTCTAATCAAAAAAAAAACCGAAATATTGAATAATCATTTATATATAATTAATTGTTCAACCTGAACGAAGTCGGAGGGAGCCGCTAGTTTTATTATAATAACTATACAGGAATAATAACAACACAATGAGTATGAAATATTTCACAGCTATAGCTATAACTTGGTGCTGTCAGATATTTTCTAAGAACTTTGGATCGTCGAGGTCAGTCTGTTATTTTCAAAGAGACAACTCACAAAAACTAGGCAGACTGGCTCTGAATACCCTCGACGAGAACCATTGTCAATATTCTGAGGCACTTAAACGTGTGTGTCCGGTTAGAATAACAGGGAGCATTCGATTTAAAATAATGTAAGCTCTATATTATGCACCAACGACCGCTGTCTGCCGCGACTTCGTTCAATTAAATCAAACTGCAGTAAAAAAAAAATATAACAGTCGCAAATTTCACTTTTATTCAATGCTACAATAAACATAAATTGAAAAAAAAAAACCTCAGCGATCTACATCGAGAGCTATCTTAATATATCACGTTTGGATTAGGAACTATTTTATCATACTTCATCGTTCAGTTTACATCTTTTTTTACACATCTTACTCATAGGGGTCCCTGCGATATTTAATATACAATACGCCGATATGTAGATCCAGTCGCATGGGCGGTGGCTACGGCTAAACTCACCATCGTTCTGATTAATTCAAATTCAAATTCAAAATCATTTATTCGTACACATGCAAACACTTATGAACGTCATTTTTTTGCTAATACCACCATTTCGAAAAGGTGCTTTAACAATGAGAAGAAGGAACAGCCAAACAAACAAACAAAGAATTCAGCCGTGACTACGGTTTATTCAATACCGTATATAATAGATAGGACGAATGCCCCTATCAAAGTAAAACTTTATAGACCTTCAAGTATATTGTACCATTATATACAAGGATGTCAGAGTCAAGTTAGATTCCTGTCAAGGACAGACATTATTATGACAGAAAAGTGTTCGTTCTATGGTATTCATTGTTAATGAATTGTACAGCCACGTCACTGGATTTCATCGAATTATTTTGAAAATTTAATTTCCAATACATGAATAAGAATCAATAAAGTATAAATACACACATTTATACACGGATGACTAACTTTCTATTTTTTAATTACAGTTACCTGGGAATGCTTAACATGGTAAATTACAAACACACTTTTATCAACGCTACAAGTAAATATTTTTAGTAACACTGTTCCAATCAGCCATAGCATAAAATTTATAACCGACTCCGGCCAATAAAATTCCGGAACGAGAGATACTTCGGTACTTAAACATTTTTACCCAAAACAACTTTTATAACTCGCTCTGGACGTTCGTTCTGCTCGTTCTTTATAACTTTTATTTATACTTACTTTTATCTAACATTGAAGTAAGTAGCCCCTAGTCTCCCTCAATATGTTTGTGTATTGAATTATTAACATAGGCTTATAAAAATAAGTTACTGAATGTTTGTTATTTCCTTTGACATAAAACCGTTACCGTACTTTTTTGACATAAATAGTTACAACGAAAAAAATGACTTTTTTTATTGAACTAAAATATTAGTGATTCCCTTTTTAACTTAAAGCTAATTTTAATTGAAAAATAAAAGTAGGCGTATAATAACACCTGCCATTATATAGTAAGACCAATATATTTTTACATTTACAATGTACTGAGGATCTTATTAATCATTCAGAGTAGGGATGTATGGATAAGAAATTTCCAATTGTTACGGATAATTTCGGATATGGATATTAGATGATTTGCAATTTGGAAAAATAATATAATGTATTAACAAAGTTTGACTATATTTCTAAGTATTATGTGTTATTGTAATCACAGAAAAAATCATAGCCTTAAAAATTAAATAATAAAAACTGTCTAAAATTAGAACGACGCGGCTATTGTATCGTATCGGCGGACGAAACCCTATCATAACGTGTTTTATGTAGATTCTGCACCTATCCGAAATTATCTGAAAGATGTTTTACCGAATACGGTTACGGTTTTGGATATATTTGAATTCGGATATCCGATAGTTTCGGTTACGGTTACAGAGCTCCATAACATCCCTGAATCATATATATATACAAACATAAGTAGCAAAATGTTATTGTTATCGTATTATGAAACTACATATGTATTACTCAAGGTTGATAAATAATAATAAACTTTACTGTGTCCATACGTACCGCTTTGACGTCAGTCCTGCTATGTTTTGCAGTACCTTGCTATCCGTAAAATAAGCAATAAGGACATTTTTCCACCTGCTTAGTAACTGCGGAATTTAAAGGTCTCCGAATCTCGTACCTAACAGCACATTATCAATATTATATTTTTAGACTACTTTTAGAACTATGTATATTTAAAATTATATTTTATTTTCATAACATTCGTTATTAATATTACGCTAAACATACGATGAATAGTAGAAGTCGTGATGCGATTCTTATTATATGCAGTTTATTCCAATTTTAACTAACATTTTATTGCGCATACTACTGAATGCTTTTCTGCAGATTTATTGTTCTAAATGTAATATTGCAAAATAAGGATTTACTTATAACTTGATACAGTCGCCATAAAAACTGAGCAACTAAAATCAGAATGCATTGACAACATCAAATATCTGTTCTGTCCACAAGTATATTACGATAGGAGGGTTGAATTGGAGTCAAGGATAAAACCACTATCAAACATCTTTTCTATATCTATACTAGGGATGTTATGACTATGAAATTTCGGATCTGGATATGGATATTGATACGAATATATGAATAATATTTTACCGGTTTCAGTCACGGATATGAAATTATGTCATTTATCCGATTATTTCGGATAATTTCGGTTAAGGATATTAGTTGATTTAGGACTTATAAAAAAATTAAATGTATTTACAACATATGAGTTTGACTTTCTGTGTAGGTATTATTTGGTAATATAATCATGGAATAAAAACCTTAAAAATCAAATAATAAAAACGTCTAAAAATGGAAACGACACGGCTAGTGTATCGGCTTAGAGAGGGCAAACCTGTCATAACGTGTTTCATTTAGCCTCTGCCACTGTCCGATATTATTCGAAACTTTTTAAACGGATTTGGTTACGGTTTCGGATACATTTTTATTTCGGATATCCGATACTTTCGGTTACGGTTAAGGAACTCCATAACATCTCTGATATAAAATACTGCCAGGAGACGGTAGTTAAATTTAAATTACTTTAGACTGATTTGGATATCGTTTCACGTTTTCTATACATTTGTTAAATGTTTTAATTTGACTATGATTAATGTACTTTTCATGCTGACTTTACGCAATAATTACACACAGCAATTTTAATTGTCATTACAGTAACTTTTTAAAACAAATGAATGCTCTGAAATTAATATAGTTATATAATGACATAATATGTCATATATACTATATTACAGTATATGACGTTAAAGTTTTTTACGACTAATTTTAAGATTCCGATGTCGACGCACAAAATATGTTCGTACCTCAAAACTTTGTCACCAAACTGCACTTTCTACAATTTTTATGACATTTAAAATAAATTTTTGAGTGACTCTTGTTGATTTATTTCGTTTAAAAAACGTTTCTTATTTACAAAAGGATAGAACAAGCGGGTAATCATACACTATATTATTGAACGGTAAGATCAATCAGAAGTTCATTCGTAACTAAGTAATTAAATAGTGATAACCCATTGACTTTAAGATGGGTATCAAAAGACGTAAATACAAGTTTATTACCAGGAAAACATTCTCATTTTCAACATGAGTTTTGTGAGAAGATCAAAATAATTTTTCCTGTTATGAAAACGTCTTTATCATCACCGCTCAGAAATGTAACTAGTGTTGAATTACTCATGGGGTATGTGAAGAGTCTACCGTAGTAGTAGACGCACCTTTAAGAATAGTTTTCTGTTTTAAGGTAATCAATCTTTACATAGAGATGCCAAACATCGTCTAACTTCAAACAAAATTACTAATTGCCAACAATATATCATATTATTAAATTAATATTAATTTAATAACAATGAATTTCCGCAAAGTAACGCTCGATACTATCAACAATTATCATATTCACAACAATATCTTTTTCTATAGATAACTGCCGTTTGACGAATTTCAGTTTGTATATCAGTTAAATTTTAAACTGAATATTTTTCTTCTTAATTTTAGCAAGTCCCAAGTTAGCAAGTTGAAAGAAGTTGTAGGAAACTCCCAAAGGGAATATTTTCTATTAACAGTCACAAAAAAAAAAAACTATTTATGGTTGGTATAAGCGTGCTTTTAGCACGAGTTGCAAACTTACTGTATCACAGTCCCGTTAATTCTGACGGTTTTTTTTTATGAAGAACTGAATAAATAGTCAGGTTTCTTAAAAAAAAATCTCAACCATCCCAGAACGTAGTATAAATGTGTAACAAAATACTGTAGATCGAATATATTGTTAATATAATTACGCATGCGGTAGAAAGTGATTGAAATTAGACGCATCTAAAGTTGTATAATAATATGAATTGATGATTCATGAGACAGCAACTCAAGCGTCACCTACCGATGACGATCGATTACTCGATTGCCTTTTTTGTCAAGGTTTCGTCTCACGAGACTTTCCATTGGAGCAATGGTATGCCCACTGCTTACAATCATTTAATTTCTTTTAGCCGTGTCACAGTCCATTTCAGTTTCGGATCGATATTTTAAAATTCTATGTTCGGTGAGATAAGAGTATCGAGTGCTCTATTTCGCAGCAAACATACAGTTTATGTGTGTAGCAACCCTGGCTCATTTCCATTACTTTATATGCCGCTATCCAAAGGAAGACAACCTTTGAATAACGACCTTGGATGAAATCTTTTATCGATAAAAATCAACTATCGTTAACATTTCGTCGTGTAAAATATGTTCACTGTAATCTTTCATCCATACTTTGTAGACAACAAATCATTTTGTATTCGGACGTGTACTTTAGAGGCTTATAGGAACTTTTAAAAATATAATAGATACAACTGGATATCAAGGAGAGATAAGCACCCCAAATCATCACTCATGCAGATCATCAAGCACACTTTATGTTTGATTAAAACTCCAAGTTCCAGTAACAAACGAACTAAAGTTTCCAAATCAGAAATATAATAACATCGAAGCTATTTACCGAATCGATATCAAGTGGCAAACTGTTAGTTATCTGTGCTGTTTTAACATGTCGTCGTACGATAACGCTGCTAGTGTCTAGATCGTGATAAAAGCTGGAAACGACTAATCCATTGTATATGCTACATGCCCGTGTCACAGTGTCACAGAAATTACAACGGCCTAGTTCGGAATCATTGACTTCCTTCTCAACTGCCTACGGCGTGTTTGGAGGACTCGCTGTATTACGTTGTTTGGCTTCAATGTTTTCATAACATGTCTCCGATTGTATTACCGTGTCTTTTTGACACAATCTCAAGCTGGTCTCTGCAGTGTTTTGCTCATTTTTAAAATGTTTTCAACATTCGGTTTCAATATCGGCCGGTTAACTTACGGATTCTTTGCTTCTTTCATGGCCGGCGACACATCAGTGACGCCTTTATTATTCTAGTTCGCTCCATTCGTTTTCGTTCGTCGGCTATTTACATTTTACACTAGACAAAAAAATTCGACACGTTGTTATCAAATTACCCAGCTTGTGGAGCCGACGCGGCGTTACGAACAAAACGCAGCGTACAAATTTTATGCAAGTGTTACCAATAAGACAATTTATTATTTTCTTTTAATTTTATTCATCATTTAACCAATTACAGTTATTAGTATAATTTGTCGCCTCTAAACATTGATCTACTTAATTTATGCTTATATGACTCAATAGTCTGTGACGACGGAAACGGAATATCGTTTGCGACCTGATATTGGATATTTTCACTACCGTAGTTTAGAGTCTAGGCAGATTAAATGGTATAACTTTTTGTGATTTATTACGTTAGAGATTGGTTGACTTGCTCTATTAAGTAACCCATCTTTAGCGATTCGATATTTTTTTTTGTTGTAATCATAATTGACATTTTGGTTAATTTTACTGGAAGATTCGGTAATTTTGATGATCTTTTTGTAGGAAAATGTCAATATAAAAATGTGTCGTTCGGTTTGACTGCTCAGGTCTATTCAATGAAAGATACAGTTGAATAGATCCCTTTTTGACGAACGATTCGATACCAGGCATCAATACCGAAGAGCGTCAATATATAAACATGATACGTAAAAAACGAACTATAATGACGCAATGAGATCAGATTTTGGTAAGGTTTCTTTGTAGACGTGTCGGACAATATCCGATATAAATCCAATTACGTAGTGGGATCTATCGTATTATCTGTCGGAACGTAGCATGTCGGAATCACAAAGTACGAAGGTAATATAACATTGACCTACAGATAAAATAGATCAATGATATCGACTCACTGTTGGAAATAAAATACTACTATAAATTACTTATTGATAATAATTTCTAATAAAGACGAATGAAGTCATGAGTCGTTCTTAGGTTTAGTTAATTTTAAGAGTTAGTCAAACAATCATGGGACTATTCGATGCTTTGTTTATTGAACACCGTTAGTTAATGGAGCGGTTAATTAAAAATGTTTGGTTATTCTAACCATAAAACATGTTATGTATACTAATAATTAAACTATAAAAAGGCTCTAATCTGTAGGCACAAACTTGTTACGGGGTCAAATCTATACCTGAAATATTTTTTGGAAATCTATATATATATATATATATATATATATATTATTTTAGTCTCTCTGGTCACTAAAACTATATGATTCTCGGCATGTTCAAAACTTATATTGTGGCTTTAAATCTAGGACACTTTTTATATTGGGAAATTTATCTGCTCTAAAGAATTTTTACGTATTTTTATTTTTATTTTCATTTTATTCATTTTATTTTTTTTTGAAACAAGGGCGGGAGTACGTTAAAGACATTTTAAATCTCATCGGGATTCCTTTTATAATCGGTTGCACAAAATTAATTATGGACTAGAATTCATTATCTATATAAATAAAGTGATTGAGGTCTGACGTAGTGCGCGTATCACGAAAAAACTACTGGATAGATTTCAATTAAGTTTACTAAGTGTTATTTTTTACACACTTGCTGCTTCTTACTTAAAAAAAGATTGCGATATCTTCTTTTATTAAAGTTTTAAGAAACAACGATTTTTAAAAGCACTCCGTGTTCAGTGATGTGTATTTGTTTTGATGTTTTTCCTCTGGACATTAAATACATTGTTAATATAATAAGCAATGCAGAAGAAGTCGTGGGTTTCAGTATATATACTGGATTATACGTATAAATAAATGAGAGCTGCATAAAATTACAAAATCCTACATACGTATTTAGCAGTTTTAGCGCACGGTAGACGCTCCGTTCGGCGCGGCTTAGGCTGTAGTTATATTTCTGTATAGTTCCGTACAGAATAGTTATACATGCGCAGTTTTTAACAACAGCAACCGGTTTGCAATGTATCCAACGCATAACACAAAGATACAAGAGTGAACCGCTTAGTGTATAAGAATCAACCGCTTAATGTTTACTGTAAATAAATTAATGTTTAATGTTTTGGCCGTATTGAGGCGGCCTAGAATACTGTCCCCAATCCCATGCTGGCAAAACAGGGTGTCGTAAGAGGCGACAGAAGCCAGCGTGCTGGGTGGTAGGGCTTCGCTTAAGAATTATATTATCAGTATTATTATTATGTCATTAATATTATTAATTGTATTATTACATTACATTTTTAAATTTCATAAATGAATATGAATAAAATGTTAAAAATCAGTATTATTATTAGTGGTATTATTATTTTTCCGTGAAGCCTGCCTGGCTAGCTACCACTCTCCTGCTTGAGTCAGCCGCCAAACTACTCGTCGTGTTCCGGCTGGGGGCCTGAGAGCCAGTGCTTTCTATCTTACCGTCTTCTAATTTCCTGGCCGACAACGCATCGATGATACTTTTGGTCTTACTGGTGGCTCGTCTGTTCGTTTGTCGGCTATTAACTTAAAAAAAAACATAGGTTTAAAAATTCATAGACAAAAATGACAAAAGAAGAGAGCAATGGACAAAAATGTTACTTTACGAAAAATCAGTTACCACTAGTTCTGACGATATTAAGGGTTGCCACTAATATTCGTCGCATAGAAATGATTTATTTTATGAACATGAGTACTGTTCAGCCTACATACGTAATGTCTTTATCAAACTACCTAAATTAGGTAATTATGTTGTCTAAAGCCATTGATATTAAAACCTATATTTTGCACAAAAATCGTTTTCAATTTCTTCTCAAAAAAATAAATTCTCATAAAAATGCACAAAACAAAATCCATATGTCAAAATAATATCCGTAAAGGAACACATACCGGGAGACCCAAATTCATATAGGATAAGTCATGTAAATTCAATTGTATGTAAGGTCAGCCCTAATTTATCACGCAATCGATTGAAACTACGGAATAACCTTGCAAGAGAAGCCATTCTATTTAATGAGGGACTTTTAAACTGACAGGAAGCTTCCTGTATCACTTCAAGCGGTTTTTATGATTATTTGACTGGTTCTAATAACTAATACTTACATATTATCTTTTGTATCATATTTTAGACAGGATCAATCAACTTATGTGTTATATATATTTCTTAACAGCCTACAATTGGGATTTCTGAATGCAGTCTTGTTAATATCTTTTTAAGTTATCTGTACATTGTATCGGTCGAAGTAAGTGGTCCTTGGCACCCATATTGCCTGGATTACCTATTAATTTCACATTATATTAGAGTATTACCAACTCAGAATATCAGAGTGCAGATAAACTCACATTCTGGTACTTCTGCTTGTTAGCTTCATATTCTTTCTTCCACTATGACGTCCTAATTGTAACAGTACTTCTTTAATTGCAGTTGACATATCGAAAAATATTGTATATATTTTAAATATTTATATGAATCAAGGAACTTAAACCGTATAATACTGCAAACAAATGGCATAAATATACCTGTCCAAGACTGGAGTATGCTACTGATGTCCATGGGCGACAAATACCACTTACCATTAGGTGGGTTGTTTGCTCGTTTGTCGACTATTAAAGTAAAAAAAATATTATTAAGCCATAATAATTATAGGTAATTATGGATATCAAAAGTAATCTTGATAAATAACTCGTTAACTATTTGCGATTTTTTTTAGTTAATTACGAAACAACAAACATTATTCCTCATTGAAAGATTAACTAACAATAATATTAAAGCCTTTCACAGTAACTCTGCTGTCTTGTTATGAGCAAATAACAATTTCTTTTATTATGATATTATTAATGTAAATAATATTTCTATTAATAACGAAGTAATTATAATGAATGAACAACATATGTAGCTTTCACACCTTTATATCGGAGACAACTAACTCAAGAGTCTAAAAGGTTATTTCGTGGGAGCGAATAGTAATGACCTTTGATAAGTTTGTTTCTATGTACAATTCCCTTGACAAAATTACATTAAGAAGCCCCTTCAATACTTTTAAATAGCTCTAGATAAAATGTTATATACATTATGTTATCTGAATTGTTGCTAGTATTGCGTTAAATTTATATTTCATAATATTACAGTCCGTTTAAAAATAGATATGTTATAGCGATATTGAGGTTATCAGTAAAGAATAGATTAAGAAAAGTAATATTACAATACAAGTCGCTTTAGTGTTTTTACACTTCAGTAATCAATAGTAAGGGAAAAACGAAGATTTATTGTTATTTGTTACAGCTAACTATAAGGGTGTGTCTCACTACGATCTTGTAGCAAATTGTATATACCATAATACTAATAATCTTCTTCTTTTGCCTTTTATTATTATTATTTTATTATTACTATTATTTTAAATATCTACAACTGAAATAGCTAAATCAAATGTGTAGTAGTAAGTATCTTATATTGACGTCTTATGTCTTCAAAAGATTAAAAAATTAAACCAAAAACATTTATATGTAAAAAGTCATAATTATCTATGTACATATACAGGTTTTGCGATTTTCCTAGTAAGCATTACGAAAATAAGTATCGTAGGACTCCCTGCTCTTTCATGGCGAATACAACTGAAAGAACTCACTTAGACCACTGAAATAACTGATATAACTGCTATGTTTTCAATCTCGATATACATATAGTTAGTTTCCGCTAGTATTCGTATTCATATCGCCTACAAAAGGCTCGGCGTTCTTTTATAAAGCTCGGTGTTTGTTATTACAATAAGGTTCCCCAGTTGATACGTGACATACCTATTGGAAATTTTAAGTGAACTGTTAAGGCACACTTTTATATTCAAAAGATATTATAGTATAGATGAATATGTTAATGACAAGGACGGTTGGATGTAACCGATTCCTCGCAAGCAAAAACTCAATTTGAACTTTTATACGTTGATTTAAATGATATTATGCTGTTGTCTACCTTTCGCCGTTTCTCCGCTTCGATTTAATGCACCTTTTTCAAGCGACAGTATAAGCAAAACAAAAAGTAAATAAGTGTATTTACATACATGATTTAATGAATTAACTAAATGATTGAATTATTTTTAATATGATTCTGCATCCCTTTGATATTTAATAAAATAATATACATAGATGGCAAGATAAATATAATTCCTTATTTTTCGTGTATCAAATTTTATAAACGGCTTCCTTATATTAATATTTTATAAATCTTCTAATACGCTGTTTGATACTGTGAGATTAATTAGTATATATTTGCTTCATTCTTCTTATATCACATGGTGATCAGGCACAAGTACCTATAGACTTTATAAATGAAACTGTTAAGCGTTGGGGTGGGAAGTTTATTGATTTGAAGGGGAAACAAGACTGTGATATATGATTCTCATATATGTTAGTAATGGAACAACGACACGGCGGATCAATTAAATTCAACATATGATTCCGATGTACTCAATATTTATCATTTATTCATTAGCACACAAACAAGAACAGTATTTTAGATATAAATTAAATAATTTAGTTTTTGGAAATAGTTTTAGATATAATGGAAGATGTAAGTAAAAAGTAATCACGAAGATTTTATTCCTTTTTGTTTGTCAATATACTATACTATAATCACTAGTGATATGCCGTCGCTTTATTTCGTTGAACATGATCTTATTCAGTTTATCAGAGCCTTAATAACTTTTTTATATTTAAACATTAAACTTAAAACTTTCTCGTGAATTCTTCTAGCAAAAACCACATATAAAAGAGTGCAGTGTTTTTTGTGTAAATAACGTTAAAACATACTATAACTTTGCAGTAACACAGACGAAGATCACGCATTATATTAATCAAAGGTAAATAAAATTCATTACAAAATATTATGTAAATCGGTAAGATAAGAATATTGTGTATTAATAACAAATATTTCACCAATGACGGACACCACCAGTGATACTGAATTAATTGCTTTAGCCAATTCTAATGCGCTCAATAGAGACTGACTTTAATTAACTAGCGAAAATTGATCACATTTGTCAAATGTACTTAACGACGTTGATTATCGTGATACAGATTCGAGCAGTCACAGACATGTAAGTGATTACGACGTCGTTACGTTACGCCGCGACATTAATATATTTGATTCACTTATGTTCTGATAGTTTATATACGTATACTGTGAATTTGCGAGTTCGATTAACAAATAATCAATTCAGGAAGTGACCTGAAATAAAGTTACCGACAAAGCGCGTGTCGGCGCGAGTCTGTGAAACACCTGCGTCGCGAATACCTTGTTTCACTGTAGAATCGCATAGTGGCAGGGCCCGCTAGGCACAAATATAAAGTGGTATCTATCGAAGTAACGAGCGTGCTAAAAGTAATTTCCTGTTCAGCTAATTCATTTACTAAAATACAGGGTTCCGTACGTTCGATGAAAAAACATAACATACGACCCCGTAGCACTGTTGGTTGGACCTTGCCTGCCCAGCGAGGGGTTAGATTTCCGTCCGTGGCAGACATTTATGTGACAGATAAATGTTTGTGCTCGGGTCATGGGTTTTTTATGTCAACAGCTAACAAACAAGCAGACAAGCTACCTGATAGTAAGTGGTCACCGTCGCCATGGACATCAGCAAGACCAAAGAAATGAAAGTAGGAGAAGACAGATAGTACTGGCTCTCAAGCCGCCAGCCGGATCACGACGAGTCGATTGGCGGCTGACTCAAGCAGGAGATTGCAGGCTTCACGGAAAGATAATAATATCAGTAATAATAATAATGAGGTCATAATAATACTAATAATGTAATCCTTCGCAAAGCCCTACCACCAATCAGGCTAGCTTCTGTCGCCTTTTACGACACCCTGTTCTGCCAGCGTGGGATTGAGAAGAGTATTCTAGGCTGCCCAAATACGGCCAAGACGGTGTCATTGTCGTCATATTTGTGTAGGTCCATACCACCCGCATCACAGGGATTGTGTTGCGGATTTGTGAGTGTGTGAACGTTTATTGTTTTATTTATTTGTTGTAGGATAATGCATAGGATCATTCGTATGACAATTTTCTGTCTAGTCTTAGCTTATTAATGACAGATATAATATCATATTTATTTTATGACTTGAATAGAATAGCTTAAATGTTGAGCGTTGAAGAAGTTGTAATACTAAAAATTTAATTATATTTTCGCTAAAAGTATTGAATCAAAAATTTTTAGAAGAACGGTATATGGGGCATCATAATTTACTAGAAAGTCTTAAGAAAATATATCCAATAGATTTATCAGCATATCCACAGTGGACGGAAAATGTTCCTTGATATTATTTAGATGCCTTTATACAATTAGTGCCGTGTTTCGTGATACGTTACTACACAGAGGAAGACGAATTGAACACAAGTTTAACAGACTTATCTGTCATTGCTGTCAATTGTTACCCGTCAGGAGTTAAGATATCACCTGGTTCATAATTGGGTCAAAATATGGGTGTTAAATGCATTAATCGTGAGTGTTACATTCAAAATATTTAATTCCCACTATGATATAAATTAAAATCATACATTAATATAATTTATATACGCAATCCTATCCAATGCGAGTCCTATGCAGACATTACACCTTTTTCTTTATTGCCCCTTAAAAACTGGTCGGCTTGATAGTAAGTACCTAAAACTGTAACTTTCGACCTTGCTAATTACAAAGACCTTTAAAGACTACAAAAAAATAAGCTAAGTAAGTTAAGAATAAGTATTACAATATTATTATACGTTTATGGATATAATACCGTGTATCCACTGACGTAATCGGCAACATGCAAATGATTTACGCAAACAGGATTTGATTGAGGATGTAATTAAAGTTGTATGTTTTCGAAATATTAGTATTAAATTAAGTAGAGCAGATTACAATTAGTATTTTATGATTGAAATATGGCTAATTTAATGAGATTATGATTTCTTAGAAATGTATTAATCTACTAACGTGCCTTTGTCTAGTGTAATCGCGTTTACCCCTTTCCATTTTGAAGTTTTTTTATCATTAGAAGATCATAGGTAGAGATGGTCTATACAATTACGTATAGAACACACGTATTTTTAAACTGATTAGTTTTACTTATATTTAAAAAAAATTGAAGAAACTCTGACGTTTTATTTTTCGTCCAAACTTCCGTTTTAATTCCAAAATAATTAACACTGTTGAATTGTATCCTATTCAATACAATCTTTCAATCAGATGGATTGAATAATCATAGTAATTTTATTTATTAATATAATATATATATATTTATAGTATCGCAACCAAAGTCACACTACAAGCCAAGGATACTTGCAGAGAGATTATTATTATTTCTTTCAAAAATATTATGAATAACTTAATTGACTTTGCTTGATTTCTTAGTTATACTGAAACAATGACTGAGTTACGAACAGTGGCACATGAGATATGGCGACATCAGGTTCCTAAGCAAATATGGCCAGGTGTAGTCAACTGGTATTACTATCCGACGAAGTAAGTAATAATTAAATACTCGAGGGTCCTTTAACGGGAAATCGTATAGGACGCGAGGTGCAGTAAATCAGCGGATGTCGGCGACAACAAATGCACCTTGAGTCGTAAGTCGTAAAGCATCGTTGTAGGCGGCGATTTGCCACGCAATACCTCGACTTAGCACGGTCACTTATCGAAAGGGCAAACCGAAACGTTTCTTCGATCCTCGGTCTATAGACAATGTACATTTTGTCAGCGATGACGAAATTCAAACACTTTAAATTGTCAGATGGTAATGAATCTACATTCTAAGTTGAGACTTTTATGTGACAGAAAACGTTTGTTTTCGGTTGTTGGTTATTTATGATGCATGTGAGTTAGAGGTATTTTTTCCTAGTAGACTACCCTCGCTTCGCTTCAGAAAAACTATGCATTACGCATAGAAATAACACCTGTATTGTTTAAGGGCTGGGCTTTTCTCGTTTTATAAATTAGAAATATCTTAACATTAAGTTTCGAACTTTAAATATTAAGTGATGCATAGTGCAATACATTAGCGAAAACCATAACGAAATTAACTAAGCCGCTTGTGAGATTAGCGCGAACAAACGCACAGACAAAACAGACAAAAATTCTAACGACAATTTTTTTAGGTTTTATTGCTTTAATAAAGACCCGTAATAATGATTTTTCTCATATATGTTTTATGTACAGAAAACAATCAGTTAGAATTTTATTATAATATGTATAGGTTGTGTGAATTTTGGGTGTCTTCATCTGTTTCTTTTCGTCATTAAAATCATATCATCCATCAATATTTCAAATTCTTTTTCACCAAATCAATATCTGTGTACACGATTTGAATGAAACTACGGAAACGTAAAATACGCGCGATAAAGGTTGCCTCTTCTTAATGTTTCTACGGAAATTTTAATGACTTCGTAGTTATTCACTACAATGTCTTCAATCTATTGCAATCCTCTAAGAAAATTTCCAACTTTCACTTGTCTTCTTTATATTTTTAATTTCGATAACTATATTTGTTTTAAGTGAATTGTAATACAAATATAATTGATTCATAATATTTAAAAGCAATAAAGACAGACAAAATCGTTGATTTAGCTATCAGGATTGAAAATTTAAGGATAGCGAGAAAACGTGTTCATACTAACAGATCTATAGAAATAATACGTAAGCATATTAGCATGTAATCGTTAATTATTGATATTTGTTTTGCAAAAACTTATTTTTTTACATTATGATTCTAATATAAACTTAGAAAATAGTTGATGGTATCAGGCGTTACTTTGCGGAAATTCATTGTTATTAAATTAGTATTAATTTACTTTACAATAATCCGCATTAATTAATAAACTTAGAAACTAAATATTATACGGGATGATGTAATCCACAAATTTTAATTTCAAAATGTTTCGTTTACTGAGCCATTGTATAGACGTAAAAGTTGGGGATTTTTGAAATATTTTTTTAGCACCTCAATATCACCTGACTCAATTAGAAACATAATTCCGCTTTAACAAGAAAACTTCAAATTTAATAACTTGAAGAGAGTCTCATCAGATCATACTCATTATATTACTGATCAATGTTGTTAGAATAGCAACCAGCAAAATAACTAATCTATATTCAATTAAATCAAAGCTAAAAATACGATCATGTAAAATAAATTTTTCACATAGGCATTATCCAAAAGCGATACGATTTCGACCCTAAATCGTATCATCCCATAAACCGAGATGTATCTAGTACTGAACTCTATAACTCGGTTCGTTAGTGAATAAATCGCAATCCAGCTGCTGTGGGCGAACTAGCACGAAAGGGACTCGACATGAAATGAAATGAAATAATATTTTATTCGAAGTTGGTTTTTACAAACACTTTTCGAACGTCAAACTACGCCATCGCTTCAACAAATCCCTACTGTGAGTGATCTCGGAAGAAGAAATAAGTTCATCCTACACCCAGAACATCTTGCCATCTTTTAATATAAGAACCTTTAAGAATCAACACACGTTTTAGCAGTTGGTTTGATTTTAAATGTATGTTATGATTGTTTAAAGTTAATGTAAGGGGGTTCAATCCACTTTCGTGACCAACCTTGACTTTGATATAGCCTGGTGAACACTAATCGAGGCATTTCCACTGCAGTTTTATTTCGATTGTACTACAATACTTTTTGACCAATCTGTAGGGTTTGTAAAGTACAGGATCGTAGAGTTAACGGCTTGGCTTTCCATTACATCCAAAAACTTCTCAACAGTGAAATAGTTACAAGCTCGTGTGTGTTCGCAACTTACTTTACATGAAATGGAATGGAATTTAAATAAAATACTTTCCATAATAATTAGTAATGATTGTGTTTAACCCACTGATTATGCTTACATTAACCGTACAAGTTTATTGATAATAATATCACGTCACATTTGTATGCGTGCTATTGTTTTTAAGTTTTCACAATTACCGTACAGTTCTATATGAGATTTATTTTACGAGTAGATGCAATAGCTATATTAACGATTTAAGACTGCATGTCACTTTGTTGTCTTCAAAATTAAAGACAATTTTATTTAATCAAATAATGTTGTTATCAGTAACATTGTCACACAACAGAATGTATACCATGAATAATAAAATTACCATTTATCGTTATTGGCGAGACCCCACGTACATTGTATCCAAAGGGTCACCCACGCTAGTACATCGAAAAACAAATGACATTCATAACATATTGGATCCGTGCAGCTACGGAAAAGTCAAGAGATACTTAAGAGCTCTACACGATAATTCTGTAATCTCATAAGTCAAACTCACAACTAATACCGCCTTGGAGTTTATTATAATTTTAATATTATAAATAATCTAATCATTTGTATGATTAATTTTACCGTAATTACCTTACCAATATTACGTTACCACTGATTGTGTTTAAAACATATATGAGGGTTAAATTTAGTTAAAATTACCATTGATAATATATCATCCATTCATTATAATTAAATCATTGCTATAATCTAAGCGCGGAATGTGTGAGGTTACAGAATTGCCCTAATAAGTTATATTGTTTTATTTATTCGTTGTGTTGCATACAGTATATATGTATAGCTTTGCCTATTAATTAATTTACTACCGGCCCGTCCCGACATCGTTCGGGATCAACAATTAATTAATATACGTATACACTTAATATTTATAGCTTATGTTAATTAAAAATGGTATAGCTTTCAAATGGTAAAATAATTTTTGTAATAGTTGCCGTGGTTCTCGAGATTACCTTATATAATACAAATATAATAGCATATAATAAAAAAAAAAAACAAAATTGTCAATCTCTTTTTATAATATTAGTATAGATATGAACTAGTGTTTGTTTAGTGGTCGAAATTCAACAACAATCATTCTTGTTCAGTTCAATCATTCAATAGCGGTCTGTTTCCAATTTTTTAATTTATAAAGCTCGCCAATAGTGAATAAAAAATAAAAAAAAACAATTGACGAACAGAAAATAAAATAGTACTGAACTGAACTTATTTTCATAATTTTATTAATTTCAAACAAGTATGCAACCCTGATCTGAATTATTCACTAAACTTTAAGGACATTTGTTGCTACAGGAAAAGAACCGTTCTATTTGAAACCGGTCACAAGTTTACTGCTACTCCTAAAATGGACCATATTTCTACCGAACTGACCCATAAGTGAAATGATCTGTAGAATAGAGTTTGAATCTCGGCTGCAGTAAAGATATACATATGTGACAGATAAAATATTATTACCAAATGTTGATGATCGGGGATTGATAAATACATACGTTTTTTATTATAAAAAATACTTCACAAAACCGTTTATAGTCCTTTTTTTTAATATAGAGAACCACAAACAAACACATAGTTTAATAATTATGAATATTTAAATGGTACAATTTTTGAACAAATAAATTTCGTCCTTTTTTTTTCTTTTACAACTATTCTGCGTTTAATTAGCCTTTCTTGTTTCGCTTCCAATAGTAAACGAACACGATATAATCGTCACTCCATATTTACCACAAACACTTGAATCTTCCCCATAAATCACTAATTTATTAGTAAAAACCTCATAAAGCGTCAACTTTTAAGATTATCGCATACAGGTATAAAGTCAGAGACTTTTTTATACGATGTAATAATTATTTATCCTTTTTTCATGATAAAAAAACAATTAATTTTACCGTAACAACAAAACCCAATCTTACTAAACATCGCATGCACGTTGTACCTATACTGTAACGAATGGGGGTGATAATTGGTTACGAGAAAGCATCAGTATATCTCGTCCCGTTGGGTAACAAGTACAACAAATTAACATGACCATGGCCGGTCTTACTGGACCACAGAAAGTTCTAAAACCATGTACTAAAACCGCTATCTACGTGATACGCCTGTAAATTGTGAGTTAAGGTAACTTGACTACTTTCTCCAGAACCTAAAGTGTATTCCCCAGATAAACGTTTAATTAATGTAATCTGTCTACAAAGTAAGATTGAGGCCATCGCCTGAATACACCTTGTTACTAAGTTAGAATCAGTTGAAGCACTCCCGAAAATGATTGGAAATTGATTTGGTTTTTATACGATCTTGGGTCTGATGTTACGTAAGAATGAGAAGCGCTCGATATTTAATTACCTACTTTTTTTTTTTAATTCGTTAATTTATTACCCACCTTCACAACGGTATGGCAAAACAAACTACACTATTTAGTAAAATTAATTTACTATTTAGTAATGTAGTCCATTATATTTAATATACTCGTATCTAACTTCGACAACGCATTCTGGTAATGTCCAAATTCTAAACCAAAAAACTTTAGACAGGAATAGAGTAGCTTTTTATTAGTAAAATGTTACAATCAATAATATTTTAAATTAGGCAGATATTTGTATTTTGCGTACAACAGTAGGTTACAATTCGTTCTTAACAATCTTGACGACCCCATAGCTCAGTTGTCAGTGACCCTGCCTATCGAGTAAGAAAACTCGGGATCGATTCCCGGCCGGGGCAGATATTTACGTGACAGATAATTGTACTTCATCGTAGGTGTCTGTTTTGTCATTTTTGCGTACGTCCTCGCCACCTACATACAACACGGAATCCTAGCGCAGGTTTGTGAGTTTTTGAACGTTTATTATTATCATTTACCTATTACTATATTTATTTATTACTAGAGTTTACCCGCGACTTTGTCTATGAGGGTTCCGAATGTATTATTGATTCGAAAAATCGGTCATTTTTATTGACGACTTTATTATAAAACAATTAAATTTAACAATATCTAAAGAACATCTTAGGAAAAAAGTAAATATATATATCCCCATGCCTCAAACTATCTCTACGAGTATATCAAATTTCATCATAATCGGCCCAGCGGTGTAGCCGCGAAAGCGTAACATACAGACAGACGGACAGAGTTACTTGATGTCTTTAGACATACATGATCGCGAGACACTGTCCATTAAGGTTGACGAGGATGTGGTGAAACAAGTTGGTAAGTTCGTTACCTGGTGAGCACTTTAACATCTAAGTGTGACCTTGATGCTGAGATCAAAAGCAGGATCAGTGCTGCAGCTGCAGCATTTGGGAAGCTGTGTTCCAAGGTTTTCTGCTCGCACGACTTGAAGCTGGCCATTAAGATATCTGTATATATGGCCATTGTGCTGCTAAATCTTTTCTACTCTTCTGAAACGTAGTGTGTTTATCGCCACCACATACGAACTCTGGATCGTTTCCACCTAAAATACCTTCGTGCCGTCATGAACATCCGATGGTCCGACCGGGTGCGTAATACCGAAGTTCTGAGACAAGCCAATGTTGGTGGCATTGAGGCCTATTTAATTGTCGGCAGCTTCGGTGTTGCGGTCACGTATCACGCATGGCGGAGAAGAGAGTGGCGAAGCACATCTTTTATTCTGAACTAGAGGAGGGTAAACGAACGCATGGCGGAGAACTTCTCAGATACAAAGATGTTCAGAAGCGTCATATGAAAAGATGCAATACTTAGACCTCTTAATGGGAGGGTATGGCAGCACAGCGCCCTGAATGGCGCAGGGTAGTAAAGAAGCAAATCTGCGGGTTCGAGGTACAGCGTAGAGCAGAGTTAGACGCCAAACGCGATGAGTTAAAGGCCCGACTACCGGCCACCATCAATTGCAATTATGTCAGCGGCAAACTCACGTGTCCACACTGCGCACGGACGTTCGCTGCTAAAATCGGCTACGTAAGCCATCTCCGGGCACATCAGCGCCACCTTGACTATGAGTGAAGTGGTCGCCATGGCCAAAATCGGTCGGAGAGAGAAAGAGAGAGAGAGCGACAGATCGATGGATTCTTAATTTATTGTTCTTGATTGAAATATGTTCACATTTAAATAACCTCCACTTGTGCACTGTCTATAAAATTCGATTTGATTGATGGATTAACATCTCGCTCTTGTCAAAGTTAGCTCACTGAAGTAAGCTGGATTTCAGGGCATGTTTGTTGTGATATCAATTCTTAGTAAAGATAAATCAACCATCTAAGGTACATATTTACCATTGATTGATTGATTATTGGCTGGGTATGACACCCATCACTTTCACAATACCCGTTGCGTTTTTCATTGCGGGTGGGATGAAATCTCATTCTTCTATTATTATGCCATGGCGAATAATGACAATGATGGGCAACCTCTGTTTCTGTTTGAAACGCTTTCGAGACCAAATACACTTATAAGGAGCGAAGATCCATCTGTGGCCGTCCTTAAATAAGGCAATTTAGACTCCAAAACAACTTTAATACCCCTTAATAGAAAGACGGAACCAAATTGCTAAACTATCAGTAATGAAAAAGAAGTCCAAATCAAATACATCAATTTGTCCTTCAATTAGAATTTGACCTTGCCGACATCCTGCACAATATACTGATATATACTGATCTTTCGCTTCCCGCTTGATTATTCCGCAACATACTTTTTTAAATTCGATTTTTGTGGTAAAGTCTTATGTAGCTGTTGCAAGTGCGTACTCGTATTATTAATTGCATATCCATTTTTAAAAGGTTTTTTATGTTAGTTATAATGTCATGGAAACATTTATCTATTGATTAGGACGACACAAAAATAAACTAACAACACCCTAAAATTTAATTTGACGAAGTTTTAGATATTACAAATAAAATAAAGATGGATTTCATTAAATGAGTATTTAAACTACTGAACATTAGACCAACAGACATTTAATGATATAAATTCAAAAATATATATTAGTTCAAATTACAATGCGTAGTACTTGTATATACAAAGCTTTACACCACCCCCCATTTAATTCCAAACTAATTAAATGTAAAATAAGCTAAATATGTTAAATAAATTTTCAGTTACGGTAAATGTATATTATAAAGAGACAGTGAGAATTATGTGAGTGTGTTTATGGGGGAGGTAATCTCCGGGACTACGGCACCAATATGAAACATTCTTTCATCATTTAAAAAGTATATTATTCCCGATGGCCTTAGGCGTATTATATATAAATATGGACAAATTATTAATTATTGTAACCGAACGAAGCCGAGGTGGAGCGCTAGTAAACTCTATATTTAGACACATAAAGAGAAACATTCTTTTAAATATCTGTAATACGGAATGTTATCTCGGATCCCATAAGCAGATGCATTCAATTTGTTTTTCACCGATATTGACTTATAAAGTAAACTAATGATCTCTTGGTGGTCGAAATTCGACCAAAATTATTTGATTAGATGTATTATTTGATATTGTCTTGATTTATTCACTGCCTCAACCTCCTCGGAGATGGTTTCCGTAACACGAACGTTAGTCGATGGAAGCCTTCACCTTGGCGAAATAAGAAATTGCTATTGTTAACAAATAAGGCCGTCCTGGCTGAATGCATCGTCACCTCACGACGCAACGTGACGATTTGTTGTGTAGACAAAATAATCCGGGGTGGTCGCCATCAATCTTCATACGCGGCCCGAAATTAAATGGATCTCCCGTCTCTGCACACGGTACAGGCAACAAAATCGTGTGATGATATACACATTTAATTTAGCTACGCATCAGATGTGATTTTAGCTTGCATTACTTATAAAGGTTTCGATGTAATAATGTAATTCACACTAGTTCTTATACGTGAGTGAAATCTCCAGATCCTCACTTGACCAACATGGCAGGCTATAACCTTCACCGCTCACACTTTAAGAAGCGCCCTGAACTGACAGTGGGATAGTTATGTGTGGTAATAATTTACAACTACCACCTTTTGTTCCCATGTATTTTTTTTGTTCTATTCTGTACTTATAATGGTCCTATGAGGTAAATAAATATGTGGGGCGCACTAAAAGTTTCCGGAATCAATACTAAAAAAAATACTATTAATGGCCAAAAATGAATTTATTGTTTCTCAAAATATTCTCCCTTTGCGTCAATGCAGTTTTTCATACGTTTGAACCAATTTTGAAAACATTTGGTGCCACTAATCCGTACTTACGTCAGATACATGTTTTTCATACTCTTCGACAGCCTCATCTGAAGATAAAAACCGTTGATTGCGTAATTGGTTCTTGGTTTTTGGGAACAGAAAAAAGTCACACGGTGCCAAGTCAAAACTGTATTCTGGATAACTCATAAGTTGTACGTTTTTCCCATTCAAAAACTCATTTGTCTGTCAGGCTACGTGGGAATTTGCATTATCGTGGTGTAAGATGATACGACGCCTACCGTTATTTTCACGAAGTTTGGCAATAAATTCCGGTAAAAAAATGGTCGTATACCAGTCACTATCACGGTACAACGTTTTCTGAAGCAATAGTCGCCACGTGTCCAGTTTTATTAAAAAAATAAGCAATCATCCGCTTCGAGGCACTCTTCACGCGCGCCACTTTGGTTGATTTCGGCTCATCTCGAAAGACCCATACGCTGGATTGCTGCTTTTTTTTGGGATCGTAGCTGTAAATCCATGTTTCGTCACCTGTTACTATATCATACACCAAATGTGAAGCCCCTTCGTTGGATCTGGCAAGCATAGCATGGCAGCAAGTGATGCAGTCCGGTTTTGAACATCTTTCCCACACCCAAATGTTTGTGTAGGATTGACTGTATTTGACTCATTCCTATGTCCAAAGATGTCCGGATCTCAAGTTAGGTCACATGCCTGTCTGTTTCGTTCATACAGCGCACAGCATTAATGTTTTTGTGGTTCACAGCGGTGCACGGGTGAACTTCACGAATTTCATCATGGAAATTGACACGACCGCGTTTGAATTCTGCAAACCAGCTATAAATAGTTGTCTTGCATAGTGCTTCTTCACCAAAAGAAGACTGAAGTCGAACGAGGCTCTGCTGAGCTGTCAAATTACACTTAAAATCTGAAAAAATCATGCAACGAAAATTTTCCCGGGTGAAATCCGTTTTATTGTAATCACGCAATTTTTAAAATGACGCCACACTGCAAAAATTGACAATCTGATGAAACAACTTGTATTCTACGGCTAAAGAGTTCCATTTTTAAATGTAGTAATAACTTATTAAATATTGTTTATGTAAGTGACCAATTCCAGAAACTTTTAGTGTGACCTATGTAAATCAATAATATTGCTTATTCTCTTTCCTCAATATTTCCTACCTATTTAAAAATACTTTAGACGTTGGGTATTTAAGCGACTAACATTGGACGGAAATTATGAAGAAAAACTGAACTGTAATGAGTGGATTGAATATAATTAGCACTATCCGTATTATAGAGGGAGTTTTCTGTTTTTTCATCTTATTACCTAATGGTAAGTACTTAAATAACATTATCAAAAATATGTATTAATAAAACAGAACGCAAAAAATACATTTTCTATCACAGAATCTGTTAATTTCTTGATCGATATTATATGTATAAATGGCATTAAGATAGTTAAATATATTACAGAATTAGCGAGCTGTTAGTGCTGTTCGTGTACGTTACGCTATAAATCTTAATCTCCCTATTAATAAGCTGGATTCCATCCTTCTGCTATTAAAATTTAGTTCAAATTTAGATAGAGCGTGTCTAGTGTACAAAATGAGACATTACAATAGAAAGAGTAACAAGAACAAGAGATGGAGAAGGAAAAAAAATTGTGTTGGTTTACTTTAAATGTTGCATTTAACTCCTATGAGGTTCCTCACCCTGCCTTATACCTGGAAGATTTCACCAAAACATCATATAAATCTGGGATTAAAAATAAATGTGAAGGGGGCATACAATAGTGATATTAAACACCACACAATATTTACATTCATTTAATTAATTTAAGTAATAAAACAACTAATTATTTTATATTTTTTTACGTTTCCATAAATACGACGACGCTTCCGGTGTTTTTGTTATGGAGTAACAGTAAGGCAAGAAACTGCAATATACTTTAAAGACAATTATTATATTACTACTTTAATACTGCCAGTTATCATCTAATATTGTTAATAATATAATATAAATAATTCATTGTTAATAATATAATATAAAAAGTTTACATTTGAAAGATTAAAAAACATTGTTTCAGACACTTCTGCTGCTATCGCTACTACCACGTACCGGCACCGCAGAAGCAATTTTCGCATTTATACAATTACCAACGACCTTGCAGCCAGGACACAATTAGATTTGTTTTGCAGTATCCCAAAGGAACTAGCCGACTCGTTTGTGAGGATGCAGGATCCTCATATTTTTGTATGTCAACATAAAATGCCAGTTTTTTTTACTGTAACATTTTTATTTTTATTCTTTTTGTTAATAGACTATACATATATTGGCAGATGAACCACTTGATGGTAATCAATCTTATTACCTAATGCAAAAGGCATACTACATTGGTATAGTCCATTGGCACTGCCCGCCATAAAGAGAGCGAGGAAACCGCTAGTACAAGCTCTTCAACAGTACAATCTAAACATGTTAAGACAATCCACTGTAAATTCTAGAAGGAGGATGCTTCGCGATCTGACGCCATTGACTGGTTCGTTGACGATCAGGGTTAATCCAGCTGGAAAAGTTGGTCTAGACTCAATGCTGAATGGAGCCCTTACACTTCAGACGAAGTAGTTGACTCGAACAATGGGATATTATTTTCGTGCAAATCAACTCCTTCACATGTATGTAGTAGAAAGAATATAAGGAAACAATGGTGTGTGTGTGAATGTGAACGTTTAAACGTATAGTTCTGTAGAAAAATGGTAAAAGTATATATAAGTATATAAGTGAGAACAAACTTACAAAAAAAACAGACAAAAATTATATCAAGTATTGTTTCGGGTTCTAATGCGTTAATAAAGGCCCCTAATAATAGTTTTTGTCATATATCTTTAATAGAAAGCGATCAGTTGGAATTATTTTATTATTTGTATACTAGTAGATACCTAGCAACACGTTAGCAAGCTTCGTAATTTCATAAATAATTGAAAAATCTACCAAACTGCTCCCAAAACTACGCATGGAATAAACTTCAAGGTTAAGCTGAATCTCATGGAATGGGTGACACATAGAATTGATTTATATATATATATAAATCATATATATAACATATTGTATACAATTGTTATAAATTCGTCTCAATAGCTGCGAAGGAAGACTTGTATTGTCGCTTAACGAATGCATCCTCACCTTCTGTACACATAGACTCAATTTTATACTCTCAAAAATTAACGTCACAGTCGTAAAATATACATAGTTATACAGTATTTGTATTTTGTATTTTATTTATGATTGATTACGAGTTAAGCACGTTTTCACGCACGTTACTTCGCTCTAAAACTATTGCGTTTCTCTCTTATTTTGCATATTGTAACGTGAAAAGTACAGAACAATAGGGGTATTTTCTTCGGTAATATTTTCTTTATAATTTACAACTCGTATTGGTACGAGTACAAACATTTCTCTTCAACTTTTCTTATTGATATGGATGCAGCAAACAGGTATGGAATGGTTTTAAGTTAATTTCTCCAAGAAACTTTTCGAAGGTTTAAATTTCTGAATGTTTTTTTGTAATTTGTGTATGTATTATGTCTCATTTTAATGAAATATAATTTACGAGAGTAATTTCTTATTCTGTAATGAAATTAAATGAATAGACTAATCTAAATAGTAATTCATAGACAGCTTCTTGTTTTAAACAGAACGAAACGAAATCGGAAGTAATCACTCACAGAGGATCTTTAATGATTAGTACTCAGTAAATGCATCTTGATTACAGTTGCGAATTACGGTTTTTAATATAAATGCACATAAAAAAAACAAACAACAAGCAAACAAAGAACGTAAAATATAACATCAATATACAAAAGCGGCATACTTCCACCTGGAATGACCAAAATAGATATACATACATACTCCGTACATTTTTTTATTTTAGGAAATAAAATAGGAAGTCTACAGGAAATAGGGTAAAAAATACACATGTTCTATCAAATCTAAACGGTATTCCGTGCCATACGGTAATTGTCGTCATACAGACAAACGCCAGTGATCCCGCAAGATCTGTTTTTCAGCAGATGCTGTAACTATATAACCCCAAAAGGCATCGGGTGATCACCGCCTCAAACAAATGCTACAAATTATCGTAACCGATTACATGTGAAAATGCCTTAACAACGTTTGCGTCCATTTAACTGTACTAACAAATTACTAAGCGTGAACGTTGACCCATTGGCCGGAGAAAAATTAGCCTACATAAGGTCAGTGAACTCCCCCGGATAATTATTGTAAATGGCTGTAACAACCGTAGTATCGCATTGAATGCTCTAAGGCATTTTCGTTTGCGATTTTGGTTTCTGGCCAGGTATCATAACCCAGGCTGAATGTTAAAGATAATATCTATTAATTATAGTATACAACCTAAGTAGTTCTTGTATAATCTCTATCCTACAATAAAAAAACTTAGTTAAGTCCGAATCAGAATTGCGTCGCAGGTATCGTATTTACACATATATATATAAATTATGACAGATTGGTAGAATAATATTGATGAACAAGACAAAATATTTTTTTATTATTTTTCACGTATATATTAAAAAAAATCCTCATGTTTTTGAATTCTTTCCTGGTGAGCATAGTATTGTATTGTATTAAAATGTAAGCAGTGTATTTTATTCATTATTTTAATGTACTTGTCACTGCGTGTAAACACATATTTTAACAGAAAAATAAATAAATAAAAGTTTCATCGTACGGACCCCTAAAGGCAATTACTATTATGTTTTGTAGTCGTACATCGAAGACCTCTTTAATTTAATTTGAGTATCTATCTAATCATTACACGCATCGTGTTTGTATCATTTATCTGTAGCTTTAATTTTTTACCAACGTAATATACTAACATCAATAACTGCTCATACACTAGCAATCCCATACAATTGGTAGTAGACAGACACACATAAATGCATATTATGCTACGAAAGCCCAAGAACATACAAGTAGCTGTTACTTTATATTATCACTTATACGTAGATATTTATAATAATATATGCAGACTATGTCCATCAGAAATAATGTAGCCTTTCAAATGGTAAAAAAAAATTCAAATAGGTTCTGTGGTTTCGAAGCCTACTTTCCACATATAGACAAACTTATAAAATTCGCACTCTTTCTTTTTGATTGATATTGGTTATATTATTTATTATCTGAAACCACGGGTTACTTACAACTTACGGATTTGACTTATTATTAAAGTTCTCTGCTCCGATTCAGAATCAAATATAATTTCGCATTTGTCAAACAATTTATGAGCAATTGGCTCTATGAACGCCTAAGGTATGGACGTAACAACATTAATTTTACAAGCGTAAACACCAGCCTTTAATTAAACTGTCCCACAATCATTTTCTCTCTACGTAATTACCCAGAGAACTATTCCATCTAGCTCTACAAACAGGAAACGACTTTGATTTCAGAAAATATGGTCAAAACACTAGTTGGGAAATCTATCCATGAATCTAAGCCAATTTTCCTTGGACGTGGTGATGGTGACCACTTATGATGAGGTGTTCCGTTATCCATCAAATCCGTAATTGAATCATTACTGGTTCTTCTGTCACAACGAGAGAGAATAATGCCTCAGTCTATTATGCTGATGAAGGGCAAATTCACTAGTGGTAGACTACACAATTATATCAACATAACGGAATTGAGGTGTGCAACGGAATCCTTTTCTTTCTTCTTCGGAATATTTCCCTTCTTCGAAGCTACTGATAATAAATTTATCTTAATAACAAAACAGTAACGAGGCCCAATCGAACCCAAGTCCGTCGTTCAATCGGCTAGACAAATCGGTTCTGGCTAGTTCCACATAAATAAGTAGGTAAGTAAAATAGCAGGATGACGAAATTTTTCACTCTATACATATATACATGATCCCACGAATTAGCAATGAAATTGAAACCAAGATGCCAGTATCTGGTTTCTTCTGACTAAATTCATTAGAGCATCGGTTAATCTAATACACTTTACTGTTGTAATTTCATTTCTAGGCAAGCTTGGTAAATAAGGCCAGCGGTTCGTAATGAGTTCTATATATTGAATGCCCTTCAATTTAATATATAATTAACATTTGAAGCGCTGGATTTTATTCGAAGCGTTTATAGCGCGACAAGATATTTCAATCGTGTGTTCGACAGAGTTAAATGAGAAAGCGGTAGTTGGATGACAAAAGGCTGGAGACAAAGTACCTTAAGAGCTACCAAGCTTTGAAAGACACGTTAAGCCATTGATCGCGGATATTTTTCTTTTTCCATAAAATCACTATCCAAAAGTTGTGTGAGAAAAATAAGAGAGAGAAGCCATTGACCCCTTACCGAGTTACCGAAATCAGCACATTTTTACAATATCCATATACATATAGCTAACTCCGAATGTGTAAACCAGAACACTCAAATGATTTATGCGCTCTCGACATGCAAATTAATCAATCTCAGAGTAGTATAAGAGTAGTCTTATGTTGTACGTTATACCTGATAATATTACTGTAATAACGAGATCAAGATAAATTGGATTGGTCAGAAATAATTTAACTGTCCGTACGTACCTAGCAATCACAATGGCTTTGTCCAGTTATAATAGAGAAAAAAATTACGTAGCGAGAACCTCTGCTCTGAGACCGTGAAAGTGGGTTTGCCGTTGAGTTTATAGACTAGACCGCCGCTAGACAGTATAGTATATGTACTTCGATTGATCTCACAAACATTCAGATCTCTCGCAGTGTGTTTGTTACAATGCTCGGTTAGATCTCAACCGAACATTCTTTTTACTAGCAAAATACGCAATGGATAAATTGATCTTTTTTGTATCGTATTATCGTTTACAGTTATAAATTACCCGGATAGACAACTTTTTCTTTGTCATAAAAAAGCAAATCGCAGTAAAATAACTCTTGCGAATACGGTGCGGTTCGGTGGTGTGTCGATAGATGTTAAGAAGTGAAGCGATAATTCTACGTCAACCGATCAGTGCAGCGGTTGAAATATTCAATTTTTTCTATACTGTTTTTATTTATATATAAATAGTAAATACGCATGCACTCGGGCTGCCACTATTAAAACACTGAATCGTGGGTTGCATATAATGGTATTAGTATGGGCTCATGGTATCGTATCTAAACATCCAGGCTCTCCGCAATTGTCGTTTTTTTTCGTGTTCTATATGTTTTGGCCGTCGTTTTGGTGATGCATAGTGTACACGGAAAACATGAAAAAAACCCAAGGTTGCTGAAAACAATTAGTAACGCTAAGTACCGCTATTAGCTATTAGGCTATAACGTATTTATTGTATAGTATTTAAAGCGACAAGGCAAATGATTTCCTACTTTCAATTTAAGCAGGATTTAAATTTGAAATTGAGAAACGATCACAAACATGCTGCTGCCGCTGAAAGCTGAAATGAACGGCTCGTTTATGGCAATTGCACCCTTCGGTATGAGTCGAAAAATGGTTCCGGGGAAGAATTTTACTGCCGACAGGCCTAGTCTGTTTACCAAATACGGATATTTCGCCTGTAAAATTATAAAATAAGAAATTTTCTTTTGTATCAATAAACAACAAACGCTAATAAGACACATGTACAAACGGCCACGATCATAGAACAGACTTAACTCTCACATAAATGTTGACCCTAGCAAGGAATCGAATTCTGGGATTACCTGGCACTCAAAGCCAATACGTACTGAGTTAGTCTTCTGAACTAAAATGGTATTAATACAAATTAAAAAGAAAGATTTCTGGCAGTATCTATAACGAGATGATTTACCTATTTACACTGTTGTTCTTCAAGTAAAGTTCTGTATGGAAATATCATGCAATGATATCATATCGCTTCATAACTGGAGCGTGTGCAATCACATTTACACGTCAATATGACGTTTAAAAGAGTATGGAATCAAATTAAAGGATTATGTTACGTAAGTATATACAGGTAAAGCTTAATATAGAGCGTATAATAAGGATAACTTGACCTTTTAAATAGAAAGTATCGCTCTCCTTGACATTGATATCGTACATAGTATCTGTTCAAAATCAAACGTCTCGTGTAATTTAAAACATGGCGACAATCGGAAACAGTGAGATACCGTGAGTCATACGTAATTTTTTGTAAATGGTACCTTACATAATAAGCAGGCGTAATGGACTCTGGTTAGGTCACAAGTATTCTGCCGATAACGCGTAAGTTAAACAAGTACGGTAGGTGGAATGGTATGGTCCTTAGTAGTGAATTCGTTGACACAGCGAATACTTGTATGCCATTCACGATTTTAATGCAGCTATTATTTAATCCATTGTGAAAGTAGTCAGGAGCTTAAATTTAATTTTCCGAAGTCATGTATTGAAAGTAATGAGAATGCCGATGTTCTTGAAAGTAGGTCTCGAAATCACATAATCTTACCAAAGGTATGTGAATGCACCATTACTTATTAGCCAACAAGGTGAATACAAATTAAATGCCTTTATCCACGCTCAATTCCAGAGAAGACGAAATTCCAACTTAATCACATTAATAAGTGTGATAATGATAGTATTTATATATAATAATAGTAATCTATTGCAGCAATGTTTCATGAAAAAGACCAAAAATATCAGTGAATTCTGATCATTAACACCATAAGGATTGCGTACAGGTTCAATGTGATATTTATGTAACTCTTAGTCTTTAGGGATTATTATTTTTCCATAACATGATATAATTGCAAGTTAAATCGATAAGCAACTTATATAATATGCCAAGCCTCGATGCGAGCTCGGGTGCACAATACATTTATTGCTTTACGCCGCTCATGTGAAATGGAGCACCCCAACAAGTTAAGGTATACGCTACATCGCATGCTGGAAGGAAATTAAAATTCTGCACAGTGTAAGAAACAATCTTACGATGACGGCACGTTCTCTTGGCTAATACTGCACTTATAACGCTTTTGGTGCAAATATGTGTATGGGCGAAGGTGATAATTAACTTATTATCTTGTGGGTCATTAATATGTGACAGAACGTTTGAATATTGTATCTAGTACAAAACCAGCACCGCCAGCTTTTTACTGTTCGGTAAAGAATAAGACGGTTACTTTAACCAATCTTGTTTTTAATTAATAAGAATGTTAAACCCAATGTTGCCTTACTTCTCAATTCTAGACAACAGCAACTTTTTTAAAACGCGCACATGCAGCCCGGTGAATGGGTGACACCCTTTCTGAAATTGATCACAATTGTTTCTATGCTGCAATCAATAAACATTGCCAAAGGCTTGGATCAACAACCGTAATAAGCAGTATGGTATATCTTTTTGCCATTCCTATATGACCAGTACTTTAATAATCTTAAGTTGCGTCAGATCTTGTAAGAGAAGTGAATGCTCTGGTTTCGGTAATTTATCTACATGTTAATATAGATTTAATTGATTTCATTGATAGTGATACGACGGAAATTGATATTACGTGTACAATACAATTTTTTTAATGTTTCAAAAATCTTAATTTTTTTAATACACTTATACTATGATCACTGAAATACGAATAAAAACGAAGAATACCGGGAGCTATTAATAAAATAGACGTCGACTTAAATTAGTTTCGTATAAAAATATTATTTCCCAAAAACTTATATGTACACAACGTTAAATTAATTATACATACATATAACACATTTAGTGCCTATTACATGGCGCCTTGGAGGAACGCAAGGCCGAACACACGGCGGCGCCGTGGCTCTCGCCCGGTTTCATTCTAAGCACCAGGGTGTCGTCGGCTTCATGACACAGCCATGTTTTTTACGTGGCCATACAGATGATTTATTGAACTCGCAAAAACAGTTGTTAGATTTTGAATCTCACGTTTAGTTTGTTTTATGTGGGCGATTGAAGAGGACTCTTCAAAGTTTCTTTTTGTTTTATGATTCATTTCTTTAGTTTCATAATTATTCTGGTTTTTTATTTTTATTTAGAAATATTTTATGTTGTTTTGAAGACAACTCTTTTTTTTAAGTACTTTGGAAGTCATTCTCTTGTTATGAAAGTTCATTCTGTTGATATGTTTTAGAAGTAGTTTATTGTTTTGATTTGCTTTTGGTTTTCTAAATAAATGTGTGTCTTATGATTTTTAAATGACGCTTTTATTTATTTATTTTACAGAATAAAAGTGATTTGTAATCCATTTTTACCAATAATCTGACCATTACACGGTGGCGTGTTACCTGTGGGCGCACTGCACGGCATCATGAATTTAGTTTGTTTTACATAATGTATTTTCCAATCACACTTTTTATAATTAATTCTTACCTGAAATGTATCATAATAACTTTTATAAACAATAAAAACGTTGGGTCACCAGGATGCATCTCTTTCAGAAATCTGCACAATAAATAAATCTGATTATATAACCGGCACTGAATGTGTTAATAACAACAATTCTTTGTCTAACGACAAAAAATCAAAAAAAATAACCTTCAATTATGTTTAATAAAATCAATTTAAATCTCTTTTTCTAAATTTACCTTCACAACACACTTTACCGGTTGTTTGATTTATAACAAGGCTGTGCATGAACAAAAAGTTATCAATATTATTTATTGAGACTTAGTCATAGAGCAGAGAATGCAACCTCTACTCGTAGCTACAATGGATTTGAGTTCGAATTCTTTTGCGATTAAAATTGCGTTATATGTACTAGCATGTTATAAAATCACCACATTGTAAGTAATATTTGTACCTGAAACATCTATGCACTGCATTTTTTGTGACTCTAGGCAATTATCGTACTTCTTAAAGTTTTGGCTGTTTACGTTTAAGTGCATACGCTAGTATGAAAACGTTACACTATGAAATTTGATTTTGTGTTGTCTATTATTTGCTCAGACTTCTCTTGCAGTATGCGGACTAATGTATGTTAAACACTATAAATTGAATAAGACAGTTTTATTTATTTATTTATTTTTATCAATTAATTGTTTATTTGATTTTATTACATTTATTTCATTCTATTTAATTATCTTAAAGCAACCTTTATATATACTGTATCGTTATTTAAACTTAACTTAAAATAGATTGGATATTTGTATTTATCATAAGTGTAATTAGTTTATTTGATATAATCAACTCAGTAAAAAAAGCTGCAATAGTTTGGACTCAAAGATCCAGAAGTATCATGGTCTTATACACTAGTTACACCCTGAAGGACCTAAAAAGAACTCTTACTAAATTCTTGCAGATCAAGTCTTTGGCACAATCCAGTACTTCATGTTATTAGGCTATACTTAATTTTTACATGGACATTAGATTTGGACGTGTCGTAATTTCACTCTCATTACGTTTGATAAACTGATCATTGAAACTACAGCTTGCACAAATTCATCTTAAATGTAGTCAACGTATCTTCTGACAAATTACACCGCGCCAACGCCGCAATGACTGCGCGGGTGGCCTTATAAGAAGCGATAATTGTACGAGCCATTATTTTATTCAACTAAATAAGGACACGTTGTAAATTCGGTATAGCAACGCGGCGTATTATGAAGTGTCGTTCGAGCGTATGAATGAAAAAGGTTTCATGGTCGTTTAAGTGGATGTAATATATAATATTATCTACAGTACAGAACACCTATTTTCTCAATTTCAGGGCAATCTTCATATTCTCCTAAATTAGAAACAAATTAGTAAAGTGGCGCACTTTATAAGATTTTGCAATTCTACCACCACTAAAATCCCATTGAAAAAATAAAAAGTTGGGTGGTTAAAAAAGTAAATAAACTATTTTTAATATTAAGTTTATAGTTTACAGAATAAAAAAGAGTAAATTTTTGAACCGGGTGCTATTTCTAAACATGCGTAGCTTTTCTGAAGCGGAGCGAGGGCGTGTTACAAAAGTATTTTCAAATCTATTAATTCAATGTTACAAGTTGTTGTCAACTCCTCGAAAATTTACAAAATTTTCCTCAACATTACGCTTTTGTTTTACTTATTTAAGATAAACAAACTATTAGAGGAACGTTTTTCTCACTCGGACTTTATTATTAATTGTTATTCCAGTCGAAATACTAAGGATCGCTAAATTTATATTCCTCGTGCACAAAACAATAGCAATTTAATAGAAACTGATTTTTAGAATACTCAATTTGGTAATATAATGTAAGGACTACACTTTTTTCTCGATCAACGTGATACAGCAGTGTACAACAGTGTAAGTATAGTAACGGGCAGTAAGGCAGTATAGTAACATCCTTTTTAATGGGATTCATAGCTCAAACGAATGCCGCCGCTCCAATGAGAAAGGATCAGAGCGTATGTACTTAATTGTATTCTTATATCTACTGTAGTCGTCTACACCAAAACTAACAGTAGCAGACCAGTAATAGACCGAATTATTTATTTATTAATTAACTACTGAAACGTTTAATTAAGAACTTTCTTAAAAGAAGAAGAATGAAAGTTTATAAACGTAAAACAATATTTTAATAGTCGACTAAGTCAAAAAAGTTTGATGCAGGCGATCTTTGCACGAATAGACAAATATGACAAATCAAATTTTAATAAGTAGACAGGACAAATAAATAAAGTCTTAGTCTGCAGGAGTACTAGGTCTGTATATTAAGAATCAAATCTATTGATTTCACATCCAGTAAACTGTAAAGTATAATTATATATATAATTCTAAGGTATAATTACATGCAGCTCTATATAATTATTACAAAATAAATTACTAAAAATTATTTTTACTAAATAAAATTCTCTATAGCTACATTTTTTTGTGTTAAATTATTTTAAAGAATCCAACATTTACACAAAATACCCCAACAATATACTCCAAAAGCAATTTGGGCAACATGCTTGAAAGCTGCTAGCGCATTCTCTGGTGATGAGAGCTGGCATTTTGATCTAGTTTTTTTATTTTGAATTTATACTTCTAGTTATAGTTTCTAGTTTGACGACCCCGTAGCCCAGTTGGTAGTGAGCCTGCCTGCCGAGCGTGGGGTCCCGGGTTCGATTCCGGGCCGGGGCAGACATTTTTGTGACAGATAAATATTGTGTTTGTGATGTGATAATTGTGTATGTCCATGCCACCCGCAACACAGGGAATCCTAGTGCGGGGGTGTGAGTGCGTAAACGTAACGTAACGTAGATAATATTCAGATTTACATTTTAGATAATTAAAAGAACTCTACCAAATCATGAATCCAAAAGGCTATCCAAAATTCATTGTAAAATTCTCTAACTCATAGTGTAAGAGGCATGCGCATTCTCGTGGTGAGCCTGTCCCTCGAAGACCAATATTTGGTGACTTACTGCTCATAGTAATAAACACTTCTGGCCAGAATTTCGTTATATATATACTATAACTTTGATGCTGCTTTGATTTCGTTAAAGAAATTGACTTCAGACAACCTGTTTGAGTGAAAACCAGCGATCAAAATCATTATTTCGCTTCATTTTTGAGGGTTGAGAACATGCCGATATGAGCCTGTTAAAAATTTAGCAAACATCTCAAGGTAGCAGCCCTATTGAACTGTAAAACACTAGAAGGTTGTGTGGTTCCAACGCGAGACTATTCTCTTCACTGAATTTATTAATTAAAAGAAACACCTACGTACGGGGATTTCATAGACAGGAAATAGGTACACATAATAGAAACGAAACATAGAGTAGGTAGAACAGATTATATAAAATTAAAGGTACATAGTTAATTAATTACTACAATGGATGGATAGTGATGAAGAGATTTTTTTTTTATTGAAACATTAATTTTCTCACTCTTTCAAAGTATTTTCAAAATATATTATACATAAAAAAAAAAAATATATATTAATTCAAACATAATTTATTTCAAAACTTCTGCGTGATGTAGGAATATACACATAATTCATAAGTATAATAATTGTAACTTGTACTACGTTTTGACTCAAGCCCCGTCAATATATGTATGTACTTGACTAATAATTGTAACTTGTACTACGTTTTGACTCAAGCCCCGTCAATATATGTATGTACTTGACTAATGCTAACTCTACACTACACTAAATATTATTTATTGATTCGAAATCAGAACGTACTGGCTGATTAAAATGTAGTCGTTACGTGATTAATGGATATATCCAGATATCATCCGTCTTCCAGCTCCGGCATATTAATATAATTTATAGTTTATTTAATACTTTATATTACTATCGAGAAAATCCCTGATTTCATAGGCTGCGGAAATGTTTAGAGTCTGGTAGACTCTGGTATATCAAATATGTTACAGCTCTCTCTTTAGATTTAAATTATTAAAACGATTGACTTGGTTTATTTAAGTAACAGGTAATAGGTAACTATTGCACCAGGTCTCTGAGCAGCTGCAGACACAAAAATTCTGCTACCTATGCAATTCCCTCAATAATAAAAATGGTCAAGGCTAAATTTATCAGAATGAGTCTGAAAACTACTTAATTTTTCACTTACTTTATATCCTTTTATTTGTTACTTGCGGCCCCGTCCAACTTCATTCGGGTTGGAGTATTAATTTATATAGCCTTACATCTGCACAATCACGTGTGTTCTCACTACATTTATATTACCAATTATCATGAAGACCAGTCAAGGCGTTCTTGAGTTGTAACGGGACATACAAACAGACAGACAATAATTTTCTAAATGGTCAAATTGATGTCAATGTGTCATTAAACGAATAGTCATCATGAAATTTTGCAAAAAACTGAAATGTACGGACGGAGAGACATTAAAAATTTATATAGCCTATCATCTGCGCAATACGTGTTTTCACTACATACCAATTTTCATTAAGATTGGTCAATCCGTTTTGGAGTTATCTCAAGACTTATAGAGAAGCTCAACAGATTTATATAGTAGTATAGATATATATAGACTAGCAACCCTTCTCGAAATCGTTCGATAATTCAACAATTAATTTTTATATATACACTTAATATAGACCTTAATATATCCATCCGGAATGATGTTGTTTTAAAATGGTAAAATATTTTTTTACATAGGTGCCGTGGTGCCGGTGATCGGCTTCGGCATATATGTACCTATGTGTTTGTGTATACACAAATAAATTTTGCACTCTCTCTTTATAATATTAATACAGATTATAAAACGACTGAGCACACCTTCCACTAGACTGTAAATGTACATCGCAGGGGGTAGAGGATCACCATAATCTTCCCGGCCAAAAATGATCGACACTCATGGTAGCTAACTCCCAATTTCAACCTATGTATATAAAAACATTTGACGACCCCATAGCCCAGTTGGTAGTGACCCTGCCTGCCGAGCGTGGATCCCGGGTTCGACTCCCGGCCGGGGCAGACATTTATATAACAGATAAATGTTTGTTCTCGGGTCATAGGTGTTTGTAATGTTCTATTTGTGTATGTCCATGCCACCCGCAACACAGGGAATCCCAGTGCGGGGTGTGAGTTTGTAAACGTTTATTTATTATTTATTGTTATTTAACTGCCTTAAAACAAAGGAAGTATCTAACTTAGTTATAAAGATGATGAATTTTAATACTTATAGTTTTGAAAGTGAGCTGTAATCTTATTCTAAGCTAAAATGTCACGAACGTGATTTCTGCAGAAATTCCAACATGATAGGTGGTCTCACTTTAACGAATCGCTAATCAACCGCATTAAATATTCAAGGAACGTATAACTTTTCTATTGTTATTTTGATTTTAACAAGACTGTACTTAAAAGATTTCTTTGTATGCAAGCGCGTAGTCTAGTCAATATGCACAGTAAGTGTAGTATTTAAAAATATATATGGTCGAGGTATGATAATAGTATATTATTGTTCTATAAGCAATATATCGTAGACCTATTAAAGTCATAGCATTCGGATAATTTCGGGTCGGCCAAAAACATATATTATACTGATCATAATATATAAATATATGCAGGACGAAAAGTATCAATTTAATATTAAATAGTAACAATCAAAACATCCACGGTAAGTAATTCTAAATTATTTTACATAAAGACTAAATAAAAAAAAACTTAATAGAATAATGAAAATCAGCGCTATTAATTTTACATAACACAAACATAAAAACATCTCGAAATCCCAAGATCCAAGTACGTATTACGTCCAAGTATATCATATAAATAATCCTACCGCGGCAGAAATCAACTTGAACCTCTGCGTTCAGCATAAAGTAAATTATATAAATAAAAATCATAAAATCAATCGTTATGATTTATATGATCCTTAATGTAGACTTTTGCGTTATTTCGAATTACCCACAAATCTAGTGACCTGTCGGTATTATGATTATTACCAATTTTATAACTTTTTTGACAAATGGTATCAGTGCACATATTCTCTAACCGAGCTTAGAAATTACAATTATCATATGTTTAACTTCAGATGAAGGTCAAGAGATGTCTTTAGCAGATGTAGTTCAAACGATAGGCAGTCAACCGATTAACAAGAGACACGGCTGGCCCCAAAAAAAGCCGCTATGAAAAACTGTTTTATTCTTTCCCTCATTATTACGTCAACAAGCAAAATACAACCATCGATCCGTTGTTTTTACGGTTCAAACTCCAAAAATTTTTTTTAACAGTTCTTTATCTTACGTCCGTGAGATGCAGTGCACCGCTGTATAAATAAAGCGTCATTCTTTAAGTTTTATAGTAGTTTTGTATTTACTTATCCAAACAAATTTCATTGAATAGCAGGCGATACTCTGGAAAATTGTTTAGAAGTGTCAGGTGTCGGACGGTGGGTTAACGGAACAGCTTTTAAATATAATAGTTATCTATACGTAGAATCACAAGTGGTGGTAGCCTGGTGGTTGAACGTCGGTCACTCGCAGGAGACAGCACGTACTTTTTTTTAATTTGTGTGTGTGTTTTTTTTTTTATATCGTGAGGAAACCTGGTGTGTGGTGTGTATCAATCCGCACATGGCCACCGTAGCGAACAATCACCTTAACTCCTGTCCTTATGACAGGAGATAATTATGTGTAATAACTGATTCACATACAAGATGATAACATTTCCGTCACTGTCACAAAATAACGATTACAATCCAATACACAGTATGTTTAAAAATCGGACTCTCTTCGGATGACTAGAATCCCGCTACCTAAATCAGAAAATAAAATATAAAAATATAAACTGAGCGCAGTGCTTATTTGCTTTCAGACCACATCTATTGCGAAGCTCAATAGTTGCCCAACGAACTGACAGGACAGTTAATGATAAGGATGAGTCTGATCACAGACATCCACGGTTATTGTAACAACAAAGATATCATTGATCACTAGCCGGCCACAAAGGAAGAAGAATACAAACAAATACATTAAAAATATGTCACGGTAAAATCCAGAAGGAAGATAAAACTAGACAAACTGATAAAGAACCCGGGGGAGATAATAAAGAAACATACATCAGATAGTAAGTTGATGCAAATTGAGGGTGAGTTTATTGGTGTAAAACTGAGGTGGAATGTCGGTAACCCGATGACAGTGCGATCGGCAACCGTATCGAGTGTCGTCACGGACCATGGCGCCGGCGCGCGACCCCAGCCCGACCGATGTGAACGGAACTATGTCCTGGTTACGCACTTGCATGATCAACCTCTGCGGTTCACTACGTGACTGTTTGCTTTTGCACGGCTGGCGGAAATTGGAACACGATGAATGAAGAGGTCAGCTTTGAAGGTTGCGTTGGATTTAGCTGCAACATGGGTGACTTCATCTCGTTCAACGGGACTGGCATGAGTTAGACACAAAATTTCGAGTCTTCATACTCGTATATGTATTATACTTTCATATGGAATTCCTTGTAGTGGAACTAGATCATAGAGGTTTTTGTCTTATGACTAGATCCAAGTAAAGTAATACAGGATTAACCTACATATTTGATTTATAAGTCATTGGGTCCTTTGACCCTTGGCTTACCCATTGTGCTTTATCTTGTTCCTCTAATGGTATTTGCTCAAATAATTCACATTTTTAAATTTCAATAGATTATTGATCACATCGTTGAAATTATCAACACAACGCGGCGTCGTCTACATCTTGGAAAACAGAATAAGAAAAAATGGAAAACTTGATATTCAAACAGATCAGAATCCATCCACCTGGCGTTGTTAATAAAGCTGCAAATATTCAAAGATACAAAAATATTTTGAGTCGAATGTCATCTTATAAGAAAGAAAACAGATTACAGACGGTAGGTCAATTCACAACAGTCTCAGGAGCTCGCTGAACCAGAGAGATAAAACTAAAAATAACTATAATGTTTTCTCCGGAAAAGCTATTTTTTTTTACATAAAATAAGTTAATGCTTGACAACAATCCCACCTGATGGTAAATGGTGATGAAGTCTAAGATGGTGAAAGCACTAACTTATAATAGCCTATTCATTCTCCTCTTATTATTATTTATCTATTATGAGGTATAAACAAAAGCTTTAAGGAATTATTGTAGTTATCTAATTCCACTACATAACAACGGGCGAAATGGGTGTGCTGATTTGAATAAACAAATGTTTATAGATCTGTTTAAAAAGCTCGATAACTAATATTATAAGGCATAATGTTCGAAGGTGAAAAATAACTGCGTGAATTAATTTTTGAAATTCCTACTCATATATTCTAAAAATCTCCTATAAACTTCTACACCAGTTATCGCTTTAGTAATTACTAAAATCTCAAAACTTTATTTACTGTTAATGGCAATCGAATCATTTTCATATATAACTAAATAATTATTTAACCGCATGATGAAATCAGAATACAGATAAGCTTTGTGCGTCTGTCTATCTTCTTAATTTATTGTACCTACGAGAGCGAGGCTGACAATAATCAATTAAACTTATAAATTATGTATATCATGGTACAACTTTTCACATACTCAATATAATCACATATGCCGATAGACTTACGGTCTATAATGTAATATGGCAAATGCAGTGTGATTATGCGAGATGTCAATTGTTATGATATAGGTCAGTCAAGATGAGGTCAGACAGCGAGGGGCGTATATTTGCAGAGATCGTTTCAGATAAAAGCGCAACTCTTTATCTGACACATTGCTTATATATAACCAGTTAACATTGAATTCAGTACGTTACAACTTAATGTTAACGTAATATATGTAGTTAATTTATATTTCGTTAACCTAGTGGTGTTTATCTAGAAACTTGCATTTCCGATAGGCAGCACGATCTTGTTCCGGAGTCGAATTGTAATCAAGCTTTAATTGATTATAAAAAGAATATTATTATTTCGCTGAAAGAAATCATCGTGAAGACCTCGATCTTAATGTGTCCAAAACGTTCTCAAAGGCGCAAGGGTGTTCCAAACCACATTTGGCTAATATATGTACGTGGGTAACAGTAACATAAGTTAAAGTTTAAAAATGGCATAGTACGATTGTGATAATAATCAATTTTAAAGGTTGCAAAATTATATTCTTTTTTACGGATCTTGATCTTTCATTGATTTTAAGGTTTATGAAAAGAAAATGGAGGAATTATGTTTATATGTTAACTTGAATCAATATAAAAGTGAGCAATCCAAAATAATATGCTGTGCGTATTCGTCAAAAAATATGTAATGTAATTGAAAGTATACTTTCCCTTTTCTATATGTGGTAACAAAATTTTACTAACTCGTCACATTACGTCATTAAAGTTAACCACGCCAACTTTGAACACAAGTTGGACCCGAACGATGCTAAAAGTAAAAAATAGTAGAAGCTTGTCAATACGAAGTCAACACGACGAGCCAGACACAATACAGTGATACTAACATGAAACATGTGTACGAATCTGAACAATGACAAGAGGCGATGGCTGTGAAAAACAAACAATAAAGATCGCTCTGGGTAACAGCACTACCGGACCCGATTCTCGTTATTATGATTACTATCATTCTTCTTGGATTATCAGTAAATATGACGATTATTATATCGAAAAAATGTAATTGGTTATTACATTTTAAAACTGATAATTGAATGAAAGGTTCTAATGAACAAATCAGTTGGATCACTTGAGTCTGTCGAACGTAGTTAAATAATTATCTATGTTTATATAATATTAAAATTCTTTTTCGGAGCCAAAACGTTTTGACAAAGTCTAGTATAGAAGCTTTGCTAAACGAAAGTTCCAAATAGACTTGTGCATTTCATATGCGACTTTTTCTTGAATCACAGATTCCTCTACATATTGAAGGGCTCTCGTACGTAACTCCTTCTCCGCAATTTTATATAAACTCTACACTAGTGACATCCAAATGTGAAGCTTTCTCTATTTGCAGATAACACCACCCTCTACATCGCTATCCAATTGCCTACAAGCATCATAAATTTAGGCTAGTAAACAACATGGTTGTGTACTGAATAGTGGGATTAAAATTATTTGTAGCTATTAAACTCAATTTAATGTAGTATGTGGTACCGTACAGGATCTGTATTGTACCTGTACTAAAATAATTTATTTTGATACATATCACCCATTCAATGTCAACAACTGTTTACTTGTGTTAAATATCGAGAGATTAAAATTCGGCCCCAATGCTATAACATGTGCAACTGCAAGTTATACACGTGTGATACACATTCTACACTTAGTGGACCCGTACGGTCGAGAGCTAAAATATATTATGTACCTATTGACTTTAGAAGCGTTTATTGCAAATACAGTGGATTGTTCGCCTGCATTAGGGTATTTAAAATGCTACCCATATTCTTGTACTGGATTCATTATTGTATGAACTTATTTATCCTAACTTTCTTTCTCAGTGATAGACCGGAGCGATATACCGATTAAATGGATAGAGCGTACATATTTATTGTAATCGACCATTAACTATCATTAATTGGTAATCACAGATCAGATTTTTCAACTCTTCTTGTGACGAAGGAATGTATTCTGAGGAAGCCTGAACATCGGAGAATTCTCTATAATTTTCTCTAGGGTGAAAAGTCTACCAATCCGCACTTAGCGTGGCAGTCTATGATCTTACCCTTATCATTGTGAGGGGAAGCATTGGGACAATTTCGGGTGGTAAGGTTGAAACAATCTTAATTTATTACTTATCTGTTGCAATCTATAGACGATACAAAGATTCTGGCAAAGTGTGCGTTTTGCCGCGCTGGTATAACACGTTTTGCGACCATTAGTTACGCGAGCCGGACATATCTGTGATAACTGCCACCGCGTAAGAGTTATTTAATTACACCATCGCCTTTCTCCGACGTACAGCTCTAACTCGGGGGCTCGTGTCGATCAGCAGTTAGCATTCCGCAAAAAACTGCTGAAAATTTCATTGTTAACAAATTAAAAATGCGGAGACCTTTTTGTTGGAAATTGTTAACATGTTGAAAAATGTAAGGAGAATTTAAAAACTATAAAATATTGCCTTTTCCGGATATCATAATAAAATGACTAGGTGACTATGACTAGGAATGTATTCTTATTTAACCATTAAATATGTTTAATTGATTAGGTCTGTTTCTTTCATCTGATATGCGCCATCTCATCACAGACATGAATGTTGAAAATTACAGTGTCCTAAAAATATTATAATAAGCACAAAATCTCGTGAGTCCTAGATACAGGTACGTAACTAATTTTAAAAACTTCGCTATTATACAATATAATATTAAAATTTAATACTTTTTGAGAACTATATTACGAGGTTTTTTACACTTTTTTTAAAACAAACTACCTTCAGGAATTCCTTACTATAAGCAATCTCGTGAAAAGAAACGAAAAGGTAGTTCCGCGGAAAAAACATTTACTCACATTCACAACGAACTCTTGCTTTTTAATTTATGACCTTTTGACAGAGATCTTATAACCTTTCATCCAAAATATTAGATGGAATTTTATTACAAATTTTTACATACCTATGAAAGAACCATTGGCAGTACTGAGTCTAAAATTTGGTACAGTCAGTTCAAACTTATTTGTACTTTAACGTATTTGTGATTCCTTAGGCCTGACATTATTGAGAAAATAACTCAATACACTTAATAACTTTTTATTGAATAGTAAACTATTGTTAATAATAAACTAGTCTTCGATATTTATTCTACGTGCATTTGCCAATGTCTCCCAATATCTATGTATGTCAAATATTAGTACAGATTACCGTTGCAATAGACAGTTCAATATTGAGAGCAACCACAACAAGTGATAAAATTACATGTTTGTTAATTGACGGCATTCGGGAATAACGTCATCAAAGACATTTATGAGAGTGAAGAACTCTCGCCACTCTGATTTACCACAATATACGTTCTTGTAATTAAAATACATTCACCTCCTTTAAGCATATAAGAACTCGTAAATACACATATGAAAAGTCATGTAGGTATCACTTGTGAAAATTAAATGTTATATTTGCGGAACCCATAATATCAACACTGGCTTGTAGCTTACAGATTTAATATATTTATTATAAAAAAGCAGTCCTGTTGTGGACAGCTTTCTCGGTCAACGTTCACAATCGGCGTCTAATCACTGCCCCGGGATAAACAGCCGCTTTCTGCGATGCCGCTCCCACGATAAGGCTGAGCCCACAATTATGTGTTGTTCATAGACTTCCCGAATTTTCCTAACTAGTTGCGGGATTAATGCACATAAGAAATAAATATATAGTGATTGTAACAGTAAGGTACTCCTTTAGTAATCGTTTTATATAAAAATATCCTCACATTTCTTTTGTATTTTAAAATATATCTCGCATAAAATCAATAATCGAAATTAGATTAAAAATAAAGTTACACTAAAACAAAACAATTGCTTAAAATTAATGTGTATATCTATGTCCCTATGATGCAGTACTCAAGATGATGGCAGCATTTCCTAGCTATATAGCAATTCTTATAATGCTTAACGAAGAAACTTCCAGCTTTCGGGTTCAATGTCTTATCTTTTAGCTTTGTTATTTTTCTTGGAAAACGCCTAAAGCTTAAAAACGAATATCTAGATCCCACTTTTAATGTATATTTTTTTGTCACTTTTTCTGTAGTACTAGCCTGACATGAAGATGGGATGGGATGGTGCTCGCACTCCAGTGACCATCCCATACTTCAAGACATAATCGACAAACCGGCAGATCTCTTGCCATCGGTCCAGAATATGAATTGGGCTCCAAAATGGCTGGAATATTAATTATTAATTAATTAGGACAAGAGACCGACGAATAATATCGTTCCAAGCAGAGAAGCGTCGTTTGGCGGCTGACTCAAACAAGAGATTAGTAACTAGCCAGGCAAATTTCACGGGAAAATAATAATAGCAATAATAATATTAATGACAACAATTATAATGATAATATAATCCTGACGTGAAGCCCTGTCACCAAGCAGGCTGGCTTCTATCGCTTTTTGGAAACACTGCTCTGCCGCCCGAAAACGGCCCAATTATTTAATACAAAAAAATCATGTATTTTTATAGCCAGAAAGGCAGAGGAAAAGGTGGACGGGCCACCTGATGGTAAGTGGCCACCGTCGCCTATGGACATAGGCAACACCAGAGGAGTCACCATTGCAACGCCGCCCCTGCAGGAGAGCTCTTTTTATGTTTAGTTTAAATGGGTCTTTGTAGCGCTAAAATAACTGTTTAACATAACGAAGAACGCCTAAATATGAACATTAAAACCGACTGTTTTTGTACTAACTTTAAGTCTTTCACTTTCGTAACAAGTGTAAGAAACAAATGGACGGGAGTAACAATTTATGTCCAAGAAATCCGCAGTAATGATCTCGAGCCAAATATGGGAAACATGAATAAGTATCGAATGCTTCTGCAATGTCACAACGATAACATAGAAGATACAAATAAAAGGAAATTTATTAGTCATGTTGCGTAAATATAAATATATTTATATTGATACAGTGTTCAGCTTTGTTGTTCAAAGTTAAATTGTGTAAATAAACGTTCATTTTTACATGAAAATATGTGTATTTAGTGATTTATTTGTATTAAGTGATCTCAGTAACATTTTCTTGGTAAATTTATTGTCATCTGTTCATCACTTTCATTTATAAGACCTAATTTTAGGATGTTACAAGAAAGAATAAATAAACAAATAAAATTGATATACGAAAACAAATAGCTATCTTGCTGACATATTTAGCAGATTTTCGATCAAAACACGTATCGTAAGCCTTCGTTGTCTAAATACTAAATATCACGTACGAATGTGAATTGCACACGGGTGTGCCTCAAGGTGGTGTTCTCTCTCCATTACTTTTTTCTACCTTTATAAACTCAGTGACTTCAGTTATTACTTCTAACTTTCACCTCTATGCAGACGATTTGCAGCTCTACCAACATTTTAAACCTGCAGAGTCCAATTCAGCCATCGCTGCCGTAAACGATAACCTATGCCGCATCAAGGACTGGGCGAATTCATTTGGCTTACTCATAAATCCCACCAAGACACAGGCAATCATTATCGGTAGCAGACATGGGCGGAGCCAAATAGATTTTTCATTGTTGCCCCCTCTCTCCTTGGATGGTATAACTATACCCTTCACTGAAACCGTGAAGGATCTGGGTGTCATTATTGATACGAATCTCTCTTGGCGCGCTCATGTTAGTGAGATTAGTCGCAAGGTTCACTATGCTTTTCACTCGCTTAAATCTTTACAAGGCTTTTTACCCTTAAAAACTAAAATCACTCTGTCCCAATCCCTTATTCAACCCCTTATAGATTATGCTGACGTCTGTTATTTGGATGCCACTGAGGAAATCTTAAACAAACTTGAGCGACTGCAAAACTTAAGCATCAGATTTATTTTTGGTATTAGGAAGTTCGACCATATTTCTCATCTCCGTAAGGATCTCAAATGGCTCCCAATACGTTTTCGCAGGAACACCAGGATTTTATGTCTGTTTTTTTATGTTCTACGGTGCACCTCTACCCCGTCCTACCTGCGAGAGTGTTTTTCTTTCGCTCGTCCCTCCCATGCTCCATGTAGAATCCACCTAAAAACCCTCCTCAAATTTCCTTCGCATAAAAGTTGTGTTTACGCTCACTCCTTTACGGTTCATGCTGTACGGCTTTGGAATTCGCTCCCGCCCAATATACGGGACTCTAAAACTATTTCTGTCTTCAAGAAGAGAGTAAGGGAACATTATCAGTCATTATCAGAGCAAATGTAGTTATAAAAATATGTTTCTTATATTTCAAGTATTTCTTTTTTTTCATGTAGTGCTGGGGTACTTTAATTATGTCATATGTATTATATATTTGTATGTATACAAGTTATAAATTGATATATTTTTTGTTATATATATTGTAATATATTTATGTATTATTTACTATTTTATGTATATTTATTGGTATATGTGTATGTGTGCACGCTGCATCTACCTCTCATTTGATGTCTCCAGTCGCAGGTCTGCTGGAAGAAATTTCTTAAGAAATAAGCAGCACCTTTGCACATTTTTTTAAATTAATGTTACTCTGTGCCAAATATGTGTGTACATAAATAAACAAACAAATAAGTACATCCGAATTAAACACGATATAAAGCCTAAAACCAATGTACGTTAAAGACAGAAAGCCAACAGCACCAATAATGCTACCTGAAATTTAAAACCATTTTCTCGTTAATTTTACAATTTTGCCATTCGGAAATTTTTCGAAAACTGTAAATTAAGCATAGCAAGATAAAAGCAAATTTTAGCTGATATTTTTACAGTATTTGATTTTGTTGTTTGTAAAATATAATTATGCATCATATCGATAAGTCACTATAGTGATCAATTATTTATTATATTAATACTTAGCTTCAACACTTTTGTGGAAACAAAAGTCAAAAAAGGATAAAAAAATAGGACATGTTACGGTCGAAAACGCAACCAGCATTGCAAATGCAAACAGAAAAAAATTTTGAGAGACCTTGAGAGAGTCATGATGATTCAGTGAGTGATACCGAAAGTAATCTAAAAACAACAATATCGTGCATGAGAATATAAAAGATATGTCAATGAAAAACACTAAAGATCTACCCCAAAGTAAACCACAGAATTTAATGACTTCCGCAAATTTATATGTACAATATTCATTCTATTTACATAATTACATCCCAACGGCTACGTGTACCAGACTTAGTAAACTGAGCAACTTGAATAACAGGACTTGTGCAAGCATATCAAAGTTGTCTTCTACAAACATTCGAAATGATTCAATCTTCAACATTCAATGATCTTTAATCTCAACTTTAAGATTGAGGCTTACGATTGATTTAATATTTAAGTCTTCAATATAACAATTTGTAATATACACAATTCAATCCTCCGATATTCAGTATTATATTATCTTTAATCTTCATTCATTAATATTCTATATAACATCATAAGAACCTTAAATGTAATTTTAAAACTGTTTTCGAACGTTTTGTTTACTTCTCCAACCCTTCCTGTCGTGTTGTATTCTGGAGAAAAAATATTAAGTATGAATGAGTGTCAGAATCCAAGACGGCTTTTTTATACTGGGTCTGTTATTGGCAATTACAACTTCGCTATTCGCTAAAGCCCGCCCAACAAGTGTAATTACCAAGCTGACTACCTCGCTAGGTACGGCTAAAAAAACTGGCTAAAAAAATTATAAGTGCAGACGTTACAGTAAGCATCTGTTATGGGAAGTAGGCGGTTTTATGCATACGTTCATTCCATTTGTATTTGCTTAAGATTGTAAATGTCATGGCGATGAAACGCTTTCAATGCAATAAATATGTAACGGAAGTTTAAAATCAAATAGAAAATATTTCAAATAACAACACACAGTTTCTTTGTAATGGAAGGTGTGAATAGATTCTTTTTTTTTTTGCTTTTTAACAATCTTTTTTAGGAATCATATTTCACACATTCCGATATTATTTTTGCAGCCTAAAATATTCGTTAGAGCACACTTTGAATATGGCTAGACTCAAATAGATAAAGATATCATATTTTTTGACATTTAAATCCCGAATAAATAACAGTTGTCATTTTCATTATCTAATCTTAATTGTACAGACCTAAAACAACAGATATACATTACGTAATTTAGAAATATTTTTTGTTAAAAAATAATTATCACTAATCGGACTTCTTCGGTAAACATAATAAAATCCTTAGTTGAAATCAGTGTTGTGGAAAGCTTAGGTGTATTAGCACATTGGTGAAATAAAATATTTATGTAAGCATACAGTGCATACAGTATTAGAAAGTAAGTGAATCTGACATTGTAGTAAATAACGGGAATTTAGATGTAAACAAACAGCCGCCAAGTTGCGCAAAGATGTACAGCATAACAGGAACTACACTTTCTTAATTGCAGTTTTGTTAGAAATAAATTCCAATGCCTTTACTTTTGACAAAAAATTATTTACTCCGCCGAATATAGTTGACAGAAGATCGATATTTCAATACTGTTTTCTAAGTTTGTAAAAGTTTTGAGTGTGACGTATATCTATCTACATGTAAGTTCTCGTAGACATGATGGATAAATACCTCAAATGTTTTTTGAAGAAAATAATAATGAAGTCGGAAAATAATAGGAAATACAAATTTAAAAACTAGTAGATAGAGGTACACGTAAAACAAGTTAGAGAACGGGGAATACACTCAAAAATTACCAATCTATTTAGTAATTTATACTTTAAGAATTAAAAGTTTTCTATGTAATATAAGTAAGGGATAATAAACATTTATGATGGATGAATAGATCATTGTACATAACTAGAACAGAAGCTAAATTACTCTACAGTCTCTACATTTATGCGGGTAAATCTGTAAACCTGTTTTATAATTTTAGTAATAAAAAACCTATTTCTACGACACAAATCTACCAAATTTTCATAGGACCTACAATATTTAAAATAATTAACAGTATTATTCTTTTATATCCATACCGGAGATAATGAACCATTTTGGTTTCTTCTCCTACATCAAGTAAATAAATAAAATGTAACGATAACAAAGCAATAGGCTATTTTCTAAGTTTATGTTTCTTATTTCACAAAATTTCTCATTTTAATGAAGCATTACTTTTTATGCTTCTCCATTATACGATCTATATACAAAATAATATGAAAATAAAATCAAATACCAAACTTTATACGCACGAAATATTGCTTCCACATAAATCAGTTTACATTGGTAATAGTAATATGTTTGGTATATTCCATAAAGTTTTTATTGATATTGAATTGAATCAACCGAACATTACTGGAACATAAGAGGGATATACTCGTAACGATCCAAAGATAAATGTAATAATAGTTATGAATCCTATTCCGTTTATTCTGCAATACACTGTGCTTGTGATTAAATGCAAAATAGAGTTATATTCACTTAAGTATTAATAATTAATAATTAATTTTTTTTAATGTAAATACACATAGCTTCAAAAACATTAAAATTAAAGTTCTTCGCAATGGATTCCCGTTGGGAGCCTGATTTTCGAACCTCAACGTAAATTTTTTTTTTACTCTTTCTCTTATATATAGTTTTATTAACCGAGTGACATATTCACAGCGTCAATATTTCAACCAATAAAACTAAAATAATGAATATTTTTATGTCAAAACTGTGGGTGATTTGTGAAGCAATAACGTGTCCCCATATAAAACATTCTAGGATTTAACGTTTATGTCAAAAGATTACCCGCGGCGAGCGGCCCCGTGAATGATACATTTTATACTAAGTTCAGATGATTTATTGTTAAATTTACCACCTAAACAGGCAACTGTTACATATCTCTAAATGATTTTAAAATATTTAAACGAATAGTGAAACTATTTACTCATTTTATAAATGAACATTATTTTTATAAATGAATTAATAGTTGTAAATTAATATATCATAAGTAATGTATTTTTGATATCACAATACCACCTAGGCTTGATGAGAGGCTCGCGATCAAAAGGGTGAAAGTATAACTTTTGTATGTTTGTTGTGAACCGTAATTCACTCGTGTCATTTTTTTTTCGAAGGAACAGTAAATAAAGCATTTTTAATACACACATCATATGAAAAATTACATTTCGGTGTAGGCTACGATCTCGGTTCATCCGGTAGATGGACGTAAAATTGTGTGGGTTATTTTTTATTTTTTTATTCATTATTGTACTAATCTAATGAAGTGTATCCCACAAAGGACAAATTTAATACATGTCGGCATTCCCTACCGGCCTACCGCACTTTGTTGACACGTCAACACTTAACGGTGAGAAGTGCAAGTTAAGTGGACATACAAAAAAAAATGTAAAAAACGAGAAGAAACCCAATTTACAACTAATAATATTATTTCCTAATTAGCCTAACGATTACGTTATCATTACGTACAATTAATTTGCAGCCGACGAAAATGAATTCTGGGATTCGACCATTAGCGGATCACTGGACATCAACAGTATACTCCCTCAACTAAGGTTTACTGCGTACTCCGCCGAGTTCACGTTGTTTGGTTGATTTAATGGCTCATTGTCAAGAGTTTTCAGTACATATAAATACTTAAATCAACAGGGTAATAGTAGTGAACAATTGTATCGTAGGCTTATTCCTTGTGATTTTACGAGTACCTATATTCTCGCCATGCAATAGCTTGATGAAAAGTATGAATGAACATTTGTACAAACTTAATTCAGGAAATTAATCAACTAAGCATCTTTCTCATCTAACACTTACAATAAGTAGCCATTAAAAAACGTTAAAATATATCGATGAAATAATGCAAATGTTCTAATAATAAAGTATTTTATTCAACACAGACTCCACAATAATATCTTAATTCGTCGGTTAAAAATAAGTAAGTCGGGTACTTATAAAACGACTTTTTGTTTAGTTTTTATCTACTAAAGTCGCAGTAGACCGGTTCTAATATTTGATTTAGGGGATCTTAATCCGTATTAAGGATAGATTGCTATCACTCCACGTTAGCCGGGAATGTTAATGGGACATTTATCAGTTTGATACATTTAAAATATCTCATGTATAAATACAATAATTTAAAATAACCTTTAACGAACCTTTTTAATTCAAGATAAGATCTAAAATGCTTTGAGAAATCATAAAGCCTTCGTTTCATACGTTAAAGTTTTAAGGCGACGCGACCACTTTAATACCACAAATCAAGTTTATTTATGCATTCTAAGGTATAATCTATGGTGACAATAAGTAGGTTTACTCATAAGAGTTCTCTTCCTACTTTACATTGATTTATTACTGAGATATTAAGATGTTATGGTCCTTTAACTTTAAAAACACATTTCAAATGTATGCTTCACGTAAAGTGATATAATTAAAATAATTGTCACTAATTTTCTAATATGGAAAAGTCGAGAAGTTCCTTGCTGTTTGACTGCACCCAACAAACAATAACAAAATCCCCAGATTCCATTAGTTTTCTCCATTTTTTTGGTTCTTCCCACGTATAATAGGCGAAGAACTTAGAACAATTTTTTTGGAAATCAGTGTGATTGTCACTACACAATAGAACTACAGTTCAGTCCGAAGTCGATCATAGATAAACAGAAATAAGTTGCAATATCTTGGTCACTTCATCAGCATGTAAAATAACAACTTCTCAGTTGAATATATACAAGAACGTCAAGACCAATTTGCCTCACAATATCGTGGCTTAAAATCATCGGAAACAGTTTAGACTAAGTCCATACCAATGGTGGGTTGAGTAAAACTGTCATTACCATCGCCAACATATGATAAAAGATGACACGACACGCAGGCTGTAACATTCTCGAAACTGAATTACGAAGCTGAAATAATCTACTTCACCATAGATTACACAAATATGGTTGTGATTTCATCCTTTATTGCATAGAAAAGAAGCATTAATAGCCCGTTGGCTTGTAATGAATTGTAAGGGAGCTACTACACTACTACTAAACAACTACTAGCGCGGTCAATGGTTGGTTCGGTAAATCGTCGCATTGGTGCCCGTTTTATTATCATTAAGCTATTTCCGAGGATTTAATTAAATGTTTATAGAAAAAGTCATACCCTATTCAATTAGTCAAGTGATTGACGAATCAATTGGAAACTGATGGTCTAGCCCTACATACATATAATGCCTTATAGTGGACCGTTAATGGCTCAAAACCAGCCAGCAGGGATTCGATATACATTTTACTGGTACTCACAAAATAACAAATGAAGATTTACTTATACGTCGTATTAATATTTTTGTCTTCATTAAACCTCATTGTGGTTTAATACAGTTTTTACTTTATTATCAATAGATATAGTCAGGCAATCGAGGATATAGATTGCCATCCTGCCTTTTATTCCACGTGGATCAATGATGCCGTTGTCGATTGATAAATGGAATTAAGCTATAAAAGTACTCGTACATTATAGCCCACTATCCATTCAGCGTTGTTTTGACTTCCGAATATATTGCTCTTTCTATCAAACAATAGAGCAGTAATTTTGTTTATGCTTCATTGTCTTTTTTATTCTCACCGTTAATATATTAATATTCACTTGCATGGTTTTCAGTTAGCATATATGTACTTACAGATACGTATAGACTGTCGTATATTATGAGTTCAGAAAGTTGTATCTCATGTTGTAGTTATTTATTGATGTTGGATGTTTAGGTTCGGTTCAAGAAAATGTTGTTTAATACTAAAATCTGAAATGTCACGTTGGCGGTTGTGATATTACTACCCAACTTACTTAAAATATCAACGGGTCTCTCTCTGCTGCATGCCGACACACGACAGTGTTTGATGCACAACCTAGCTGTACAGCAATCTTTATACGCTGAGCGAGACATTCCTAACAGCTGACAATGCAAAAAAGAAAGCATTTTTTTTTGTCATAGAAAAAAACCAAAACTCTTAAATTCATGATAATGATGCCATAATTAATCGATAGCAAAAGTTGTCGGCGTGCTATGGGACCTATCCTATTAATGCAAGGAAACCCAGTTTCGATTTAATACAAGTAGCACTAATTCAGACACCCATAAAGATACGAAGGATAGTAGTCTGGAATAAATTGGAGCGCATTTGGAAATGAAGTAGCGTGGAGTAAAGTGTTTTGAACGAGAGTAAAAGGGGAAAAGGGGGAAAAAAAGCGAGAGCAGATAATTTAGTGGTGAAACGAAGTTCCTCATCGCACGTCTTGTAGAGTCACTAGGTATCTTAAAAAGAAAGGTGAATTTCACACTCAGTTAAGTTGTGGAAAGTGGGGGAAGAGTACAGTAGTATGTGGCTAGTAGAGGAAGTGAGGTAACAGGAGAAATATGAACCTTATTAGATTTAATTCGAGTTTCCTACATTAAAACAGCTCTCTTTAAAACGTGACAACTTCTATAAATAGGCATTTTAATATTTACTAGCAAGTAACTAATGGTCTGCGTAAACAAGGGCGACTAAAACTTAGGCCTGCAGACCTGTTGTTAGCATGCCCTATAGTTAGATAGTAAGTTCGATATTTAATGCTAGAAAGGCAATTATCCTGCATTTTTCATACTGTTTGCGGTAACTTTTCTGCTAAAGTGTATTTACTGTTAGCAAGTCGTCCTGTTGTATGAATTTTACATAAACTGACCCCATGAATAATTCTTTTGCCTTTCCCTTACACTTTAACTTTGACCTTCTTTCAATTACGTCTAGAATATATTAGAATGAATAAATTTAATTATAGATGAGAAGCGCATATAACCCAACGAATTGTCAGTCGCTCAACGACACAGCGCGGGAATAGGATTCGTGACCACTACAAAAGGACCACTATAAAGCTTCCGAGTTTTGGAGAGCGAGACAACAGTTCGTTAACCAAGCCATTATCTTATAAGAACTTCTTAACACTCGCACTCGGGTTGGTCATTAACTATACGAAACGACACTGGAACACAGTGGTACAGGACGCTACCTACCTACAGTGTCCGGACGCTAGCTGCCAACTTAAGAAGATATGTAGACCCATGGGTTCATGCGTGCATTAAATTAGCTGACTTGAAACCTTTGAGTATAAAATCAAGGTTAATCAGTAGCCATGAATGTACAAGCTTTTTATGAAAACTAAATTCGATGCCGTGATAATAATCTTTTCGACAATAATTTCCTCACCTATTTGAATAACTGATTGTGTAAATACTTATCATGTTTATATGAAATAAGACTTAATGAATGAACGTACCTCAATAAGTCCGATATCTCTTCGATAATCCGAGACGACTAATGAATGCACCGCAGTAGCGATGCAGCTGCATCGATGTCTTTATCGAAACTGTCGAGAGATTGGAGATAGTGAGATTAAAATATTAAATAGGAGTAGACAAGTACTTTACGGCGCATTAACTTTACAATAATACCAGCAGGTCATTCTTCTTTGGTGATTGATGATCAGCATTCGAAAAATAAATCAAAGTATTTTACACTCTACCTTACATCTTCCAGGTAATTTCTGAAGAACAATACTGGCATTCCTATCTTTCTACTATTCCTATATTCAATGTATATAAAATCGCCTGAGAGCACAACCCAGAAGTCTTTGTTAGTTCCCATAGTCACATATTATTTAGTCCACTTCAGTTATCTAGATAGAAATATCAAGACGATCTCACAAAAGAAGACCCTGCTATCGGCTAAAAAGTTATAACGCAGGATACACATATAATAGCACATCCAAACATCTTACACCCATAGCCTAAAATAACCTAGGGCCATTCTCCTACAGAGGGGCTTAGAAACAGGCTCCGGTCACGACTTGTCATAGGCAAATATTGCCTAAGGTAAGGCTTGTTAAGTCGACAGTACTACAATTTGCCAAGTTTACACTAAGTCATTGGCCAGCTTATGAATCCTCATTATGATCATTATTTAAATTTTTGTGTCAATTTATTTGTTTATAGTACAGATAATCTAAATACTTAATTAAACAGATTATCTGAAACTATGTTTAATTAATTCGCACTGCAAAATCTATGTTATTTTCGTACGTAAAAATATACACGACTTCAAAATTTCTATTTTTTCAAACTTAATTAATTTGCACTGGAGTCAAAGAATTTCAAATTTGAATTTTTGGTCCAAAAACCTAACACAGACGCAGCTTTGGTACCTACCGTGGTTTTTGTCACAAAATGTCACGCTTCGCTTAAAACCATCACAAAAATACAACTTTCCTTTTAAACGGAATTTACGAGGTTTCAGCATGTTTAAAGGAAATTATATAAGTATTGTCACATCCATACGTATAATAAAACTCTAACTGATCGCTTTCTGTATATAAAAGATATATATGAAAAACTATTATCAAGAGCCTGTATTAATGCAATAGAACCCAAAACAATAGTTGTTAGAATTTTGTCTCTTTGTCTGTTTGTCTGTACGTTTGTGAGCGCTAATCTCAGAATCGGATTCATTGATTTTGTTATGGTTTTCACTAATGTATTGCAGTAACAATCAAGTCCGTTTCAATGCAATATGTTCATAAAAAATCCGAATCACAGAACAAGAAAAACCCAGTCCTGAAACGACACAGGTGCTATTTCTAATCGTAAGGCGTAGTTTTTCTGAAGCGAAGCGAAGGCAGTTTGCTAGTTTTAAAATAAAATATAGATTACGTCAAGGTGACACTTCTGACTTGAGAGTTGTGATATAATTAAGCAAGGATAGGCGCAAAAGATACAGACGTTACGAGGATATCAGCGATGCGCTTAGATTACAACTGATTACACGGGAATATGGCATTTTATGAGGAACGATTAACATATCACGACAACGCTAATGCATATTTACTACCAGGTATGCATAATTACACGATAGTTGATCGCAGCTGTAGTGACCACGGGGTCAACGACCGGCGACCGCAGACGCAACAAAACATTGTGGCCACTGATAAATTGCATTCAATAAAGTTTTTTATGACAATGTTGCTCGGTGAATTGATGTTTTTGATATACTTTTGTTCGTAAAAAAATATTTGCTTGTACATTAAACTGTGTGACCAACCGCACATAGTCCGACGGACTGTATCAATTATAATAATGGACCAAATTAGGCAACCTCGGAAATAATTAGTATTTGGCTATTGACAAGATTTCTTCAGCGTTTCTATGCTTCGGTAGAAACGTTATTCTGTCGGTTATTATCAGCTAACTTAAACGGAGGCCTTCAAACAGTATTAAAATTATAGTTCACTATACTATACTACTCCGCGAATGCACACTGAAAGAGCTCGATGTTTTCAATATCTCGTTATGAGGAGAAAATACAATTACAATTATGTTATTATTACTTATGTTACAATTTGCCGGTAATGGATTAAAACTTAAATAATCCCCAGATGTTCTCCATTGTGATGCATTGCATTAATTATATATAGAACAATAATGATAATCAGGAAAACCTGAATCCAGGAGAGCTACACATTAACAGTAAACAGATTTAAAGGACGAAATATGATAAGATTGATTACTGTTTTGATTAAAAAAATAATGACGATTTAAATACATTACGTAACTATAAAAATACCTGTTCATGTGAATATTGTTTTGCCACATGAATTATGAATTCGCATGTACAAACGATACGATTGACGAAGATATTTATTTTTTAGAAGTCACTTCTTATAACAACTAGCAATTCACTTATAATTAACAATTGTTACAATACTAGCATACCGCCCTCGCTTCGCTTCAGAAAACCTGCGTCTTACGCTTAGAGATAGCACCTGCATTGTTTTATTGTAATCAGCTAATTAGTCAACTTCAGTCGAGTTGGTTTGGATGTCATTTAATAGGTGTCCGCGTTCATATACCTACACTGTGAGTAAGCTATCTTTATCCTGTAGGTGTATCTTTAGTTTTATAGGAGTATCTTTAACCTGTAGGTACTTTAAAAGTTTATTTAAATATGTAATATTAAATTTATAATTATTTGCTTACTGTCACCATATAGTACTCGGTATATGGTTATGGCAAATGCCCTTCGATAAGTACTTATATGGCAAAGATTAGCGTATGAGCCGGCGTGTGGAGCAATTAACATGTGTATGGTTTATATTTAACCAATACTTAGGTTTGTTATGAACTGTTTTGTTATATTGATATCGTGCGGCTTAAATTCTGGGGATAAACAGGCTCCATCTATCCCTGAATCTTAGTCAACTTTCCCCATTGAATTTTAGTGGGTTGAGTCTTGATGAATTTGATGGTGATTTAGCTTCGTCCCGTTTATCGGGATAAAAAATAAAAATGTGCTCAACTCCATATCGGACGGTACTCGCATATGATAAGGTTCTCCAAATACGAAGTACACAAATATAGCTATGACTACATTAAAATTTTCAAAAAACACATAATGCTGAGATTCGACCCCAGTACAGTTTTATTATTACTAAAGATTATTGTAGAAATCTCCTCGTCTGCCACAAATCTTTGAGATGACGTCTGAAAAAAAAACTTCGAAGAACGTCGTGACGCTAAGCGCAAATTGCGTCATATCCTCGGGCTGGCGACCGGTTTAGTCACGCGTCAACAGCTATCTAATCAGTTTGGGGTGTATAGAATTTTTGGCATTTTGTATAACGATAGATAACACTCTGTGGTCACTACCGCTATGCCCTATGGCTATGAGTCAGTACTCCCGATATTGGGTCATTTACCCGACCGCGACGAATTCGTGGCGCAACAGCGCAGCGCAACGCTAACGAGATTTATCCGTCATTACGGTAACATCTAACAACAATTATATAATACTAGTTTTATTGTTATTTGTTTGGCAATATAATTTTGACGATATAAACAGTGCTTGGTTCCATATCGGATTGGTTTAGCGTAAACAATTTAGTTTTGAATGCTAAAAAAAACGAAGTGTATGGAGTTTGCACTACCAAATATGTATTAAGTAGGCAAAATGAAACATTGAATATGCAACAATATACAGTTTTTTAGGTGCCACCTTAGATAGTAAGCTTCGGTGAGGTGCCCATATATCCGTTCTTTCAGATGAACTTTACTAACAGATCTACTGTCTGAATATGCTATTAGAAAGATTAGATTAAATACGGACGTAGAGACTTGTATATATTTCCTATTTTCATAGTCTTATGTCTTATGGTATCCTAATGTGGGGTATGGGGTAAATTAGCGGACATTAATTTAATATTTGTATTACAGAAAAAGACCATTAAGAGCTATATACAGATTGAAGTCACGTAAGTTATTAAGGGCAAATTTAAAGAAATAGGTGTACGTACCATTGCCAGTCAATATATATTATAGTAATAATAATAACTTTATTTCATAAATATTTGGTACAAATATATAACATCCACAAGGTAAAAATTACAGTAAAATAATGAAACTACTGAATAAATTCGTGCAGTTACCTAAACTAGGCGAGAAACCTGTAATGTAGGCAACTGAACTCTCCAAGTAATTAATCTGATTTACCATTTAGGTACTACAAAACAATGGTAAAGTTGTAACAAACTAATCGTAAAGTAGTGAAGTTAAAACTACATAACCTAATGCAGAACACAAATATCTAACAAAAGCTTGTAAATTTGTTGATATTTATAAATGTGTGTGTGTGTGTTGCTTGATAGTAATTTGATATTCATTAATTAAATATGTACATGCAGAAAATAGACACCATAGTGAAACCAAGAAAAAGGCATAATTTGGTTCCGTCTTCATATCGCCTTCAAAAGGTTCAGCGTTCTTTTATGGGTCTTGGAGTTCGTTTTTACGAACCGTTAAAGCACAACTTATAGGTAAAGGATATAAAGGTATAGATATATTAATGACAAGGACGCCTGGAAATAATAGTGTCGAATCCGGTTCCTCACAGGTTTAAACTTAAATCGTTATTGCCATGTGTTGTTAAAAGAAGGATTGAGCAGAACATCTATCCATATAGCATCGATGTACTTGGTTTTATGATAGGTAATCGAAACTTGTATGTCGTTAATTTTATAATCGTGCGTATTGAAGTTTAATTCCTCAAGAAAATCTCCCAGAAACAATTTACGTACATCGCGTCTATAATATTAATATCTCTCGGCTATCTTCGACCTACTTATCAAATATCAAAACTAAAATTCCTTTTATTTAATAAAATGAGGTGATTTATATACCTTAGGAGCTCACTTGATAAGTTTGTGTAAACCTGCAGTAGGAGTCTCCTTTTTCCTGTGGTTCGCCTGTTTGCGCCTAAATAAAGTATAATTAATCTATTAATTTAAATGTAAATAATTATTATTTGTTATACATATACCATATACATATTATATTATCTATAAATATTGTATATATTAAAATTAATTATATATGAATATATACATATATTAAACGAATATATTATGTATTAAATAATTGTAAATTGTTTATAACTTTATGTACATTATTTCTATAAATGTTTTAATAGGTCTTCTTTTTGTTGGTAGTTTACGGATTCCAGGAATTGGATTAGTCTTTTTTGCAATCAGCATATGTCATTGAATATATTTTTTCACAATGCATTTGCAATTTTAAGTATGCGACAACACAAAGATAAACGAAGATTACAGACGTCATTAAATAACATATACATATTGTATCTGTAATATTACGCAGTCATATCTTGAAGTTCATAGCCCGATGTCGATTTGTATCAATCACAAGTGATCAACAGAGTTACCCAACTGCGGGCGCGATCGGTTGTAGGATGGATGAACGCTTGTGATTCTTCGTGTGCGATTCTTCGCAGGACAGGTTAAGCCATCGGTTCTTATGATAGCGACCAATATTAAACCACACGTGAAGTGACGATTTGAAAAACACAATGGTTATCTGCTGTATTCAAAGGGTTTAGGACCGGTCGCACTGGCGCAAGTTAGGTCTAAGTTTAACAAAGGACTTTTTTTTTAAAAAAAGAAAAAAGACTTTGACAGCCAATTCTTTCTTTCTTACCTTCTTCTCATTTCCTGGCCGACAACGCATCAGTGAGACCTTTGGTCTTGCTGGTGTCCATGGGCGACGGTGACCGCTTACCATCAGGTGGCTCGTCTGCTCGTTTGTCGACTATTAATATAAAAAAAAAGAAAGGCTTGAGGATAGATGGAAATCTTCCGTTCCATCAACGTAATAACGAGCGGAACGGTGCGAATCCTTTTTTTGGTAACGGGGTGGAGGTAGGGCTTACTGCACAATTTTACAATCCTGCACTTTTAATTTAGTAATTATCTGCGTATAAGAAACTACTTGTTATAACTTTAATGAACCAAATAATGCCAGCTTTAGAGTCTTTGTGTTGTTGTGCCTTTGTGTTTATTGTGTTTTACCTACCTCATTTTCGGAAGAAACATGATCCTGGCAGTAGGATAGTTATTTTATTTTATTTTACATCTTTAGGAAAACTTACAACTAGACAAAGAATAATATAAGGAACAAAACATTTGAAGGCCAATTAAAAGTTTTCAGAAATAGCAATGTATTGTGTATATAAAGAACCGAAAACGCATACTGTAAATGCATATTGTAAACAATAAACATTTGTACGTAACAATAACTAGTTATTACAAGATTTAAAACAGTTATTGTTGAGGTATCTTTTTAGCTGCTTAGGCGATGTGTTAAATAAAATCAATATCGAAGTGCATCGCAATGTCCTTACAATACGGTTTATAATCTAGTGACCACGCATATGTGGCTGCAATGTCCTTACAATACGGTTTGTAATCTAATGATTACGCATACGTGGCTGCATTTGCGTATTAAGGGTAAACAACTACTGACATCCACATTCAACTGAGCGCGTCGCCACACCCGCCACATTAGTTACTTACCTCTTTAATGAACCGTTCACAACCAAGCATTCTTTTACAATGGTTAGGATGCTCATTTGAATACTTTCAAGATTTTTCTTAATTTTTATCTATTGAACAATGTGTTGTTTATTAGGTATTCTACATCTATGACATTTGGAATTACATAGTAGTTTTGGATGACCTAAATTTTTAAATGCGTTTAAAATAACCTAATGATTAGGAAATATACGTTTAAGAAATTTATTTTCTGCTTGTGAACTATAAAAAAGATTCATGTTATTTTCGCTTGAATATGACGAATTCCAGAAAAAAACCTATTGTCTAAACTCGAAGAGTGAAAATATAAATACAACATTTTTTATTAATTAATTATTTATAAAATTATTATTATTTATTTATTTATTCTTATTTTAAACTACGAAAATAAGAAAATATTTTAAAATATCCTTGTACTAAATTAATAACAAATTAAAATAACAACTCATTCAATAAATTAAATAATTATTCATGATATATTGGGCTTACATTATTTTATTATACTCAATTTCAGTAAATAATAACCATAACTGATGATAAGTATTATCATAAAGTTTTGAGGTTAAACAACAATTACTCGTATATTTCTATAACACAATTTCAGAAGGTCATGGACCATCATTGTCTTTAAATGTTTTCCAGAAAACACACTAACAGACTGCTTTAATTTCTAGGAAACTGTAAAGGATAAAGTAACATAAACACTGCAAAGTGCGTTAAATTTATTATTAATTGGCTTTCTATGATGTGCATTAGACTCGTATTTTTTCTGCCTTGGTGTTTATACATTTACCTATATCAACTTTCCAACACACCAACGTTCCCTATGGAAATACGTAAATTGCCGAAAGTCAACAATAAAATAGATAACAAATTGTAAAATATCAACTGTCGAGGCTAAGCCATTCTCCCCTGCTCGTGGTGCAATAAAATGAACAACGGACTAATTGATCCACCAGATCCCTCCTATTGGAGGTCGTTGGGCTGTGTACCACACAGTTTAAGCGCGTCGGTACTGGATTGCAGTGTACTTGCCTGACTGTCTACCACCCTCCAGATCCAAAATCAACCATGAAATATTTATACGACTTCCGAAGAGGCAGGTTAAAAGGCAAATCCACCATTCCTTAGGGGCCGGCATTGAATAGATAATGCCTTCGGTGTACTGATTGTTTACAAGCGACAATTATGACTTACCAACAGATTGGCCGCTTGTTTGTTGGCTGTTGATATAGAAACCAAGAATTTGATGCACAATTTAAGCCTGAATACAAACGGTCGTATTACGCGTTGCGTTTGCATATGTGGGTGTAAGTGCGTGTATCTGTGTGTGGGTGTGAGTCAATGTGAAGCTCGGTTGTTTGGAACAATGAACCGCTACTTCACCGGAAATTAGTCTCGATAACGTTATCAGCGACTTTCCCGAATTGCATTTTTTGTTACGTGCGGTGTGCGGAGTTGATAACGATTGCATGGGAATGTGATCACGGTGATGCCGTACAAATTTCGTAGAACACAACACCAGTATTATGTCAAGGTTTTGTTTAGTGCAACATTTGTAAGAAAATAACGTGTGTGCTTCACAATGGGTTTAGTAATGTAAGGAGTTCCCATTTTGGTTAACGAATGCGCTGTGGCGACGGTCCCTCTTTTTGAAGGTCGTTAACCCCAGTACTGATGGTACGTCTCGTACGTCTCTAGTGTATTCCCTGGCCAGATAGCTGCCAACAGCCTTCTAGAATCAATCAATAAAGTTCAATCAAAGAGTCAGCACCAAGTGGGTCCGTCGTGTCCATCTTGGCGGGCAACGGGTCACTGAGGCCTTAAGTGTTGGTATCTGTCGTGTTTAGTTGCGATGTCCACTCTCCAACATGTGGCCCATTTGCTCGTTTGTCAGCAATTGGCATAAATAAATTAATGACAAAGACAAACCGACGGAAAGACTGTAAGTGATCAATCACTGCCGCCCATCAACTTCCTTGATATGACAGGCATAACCGTGGCGAACTTCTGACTTGACCGACTTATGTCGTATTTCACTACACATTTATTTTGAAGAGACAGTTTTCTTAGTCTTGCTAGCATCTAATCGATGGTGTTGTAGTTGAGCGTAAGAAGCACTCACAATTTTTTTTAATTAATATCGTTTATAGAATTACAAAGACAGGAAGCCGAAAACATGTTAAATCGATAATGAATACTAACACGGTCGGAAGTTCAATACTCATTGTATTTGTTAAACTCTTCTACAACAATGAAATATGTTTACTTAGTTCATTGACCGGACCTTGACCTAAAGTTAACCTTTAAGAAATATCTCTGGTAATTTCTCTTGTTATTCCTTATGTATTTTTTATTAAATGCTTCATCTTTTCAAAAGAACTATAGTCTTATTGTGTTACAACGTTCTGCATGTTTAACGTAAGTATTATATTTAAGTGTTACTATATGAATTCAGGTTGCTTCAAATTGTAGCTCTGTTTTACATTTACGATTACGATAAATCGTTAAAACCCATAATTTTCTCATTACTGGGCCTCCCCCCACAATGAGAAGTGTAAATCCTTATACCGTCACGCTGCCCAACTGCGGATTGGTATACTTCACTCACCTTCTAAAACATTATGGCCAACTCTATGGTATGCAGGTTTCTTACGTTCCTTTACGAAATTTTCTTTCCCAGAAGCAAGTGATAAAAATTTAAAATACGCACATAATTACAAACACTAAAAGAGCTTGCAGGATTCGAACTTGAGTTCGTGCTAGTAATAATCGCAAAACTATTGTAAACAACACAGACTTTAAATATTCTGTGATATTGGACGGTGATGTTCTCATGAATTAAAATGTAATTCGTAAAATAATCACCCAATGAAGTTATTATTTTCTATCAATCACTGTATATATCTTTATTGTAGTGACTGACCTCTTCATGATCACCAAAAGACGTGAAACACACCTATAATTTGAAGACATCACAAAAATTTAACAACATAACAATAAAATATAACTAAAATAACAAAAATTTAATTTCGCTGACTTTATCGAACGAGTTAACTACTTAAGTTCCTATTTTACTGATACAACACTTCTATTATTTTCATTTATAACACCAATTTTTTTTTCCTGTTAGAATTATTTATCAGCAGATTTAAACATCAATCCACGTGGCTGTATGCAAAATACAAAACCTATATTACCGATTGTAATCAGTGACCAATTCTATTCCAAAGATGTAAAAAGAATGTCGGCCCGTAATTCGACACCCCGGTTTCCTGCGAAGTGGATATTCAGAACGATGCGTTCAATGTAGTGATGCAATGCTTTCTCAAAATCGAATCCGATACCGAATACAATGCATCGTTAATTACATCGAGAACTTGTTAAGGTGCTCCAATCTACATCCTGTTTCTGTTCCTTTACGACGTAAAAAAATACGTATACATTATTATTATCTATTCTATGGCAGATCCTTTATAAATTAGGCAGTTTAATACCGGTAAAGTCCGATAAAGAAATTTATTAACGTAAATGTGTATTAAATAAAATTATGTAATAACTTCAAACTGATTTCTTCTCTTCAAATTGAGGTCACTGAATTTCTAGACTTGAGAACTGTAATGGTGTATCACAGTGTTTAATTTTGGGTCATATTTATTGTCTTAATAATAACCATTATATGGACATTGTATTTCGCAAATTATAGATAAACAATCTATCTATCACACTATTGTACATACCGCAAAATTGTTTTCTAAAGATAATCACCAATGGACATCAATAAAAAGAAGTCAGACGTTGCTCGCTAACCAAAATAAAGACGTTTCTTAGCGTATATAAAGTGTGGTGATGATATTTCTGATCTAGAATATCGAAGCTTACAAGGAAACTCCCACTATTACCAAACTTTTGTCTATCTCAGAAATAACCGAACCATGAACCATCAATTCATTGTTATTTAATTATTCAAAAATACACTGTCTAGTGAGGAAGCAACACAATAATAATTTTGACATTTCTAATTCAATCGCCATTAATCTTTGGTAGCCCATCTTAATCTGAAACCCGAAACAAAACAATTAATCTCTGTAATATATATATCCAGAAGCTGATATAGTAATGTTACTGGTAATTAACGTTATTTAGGTCTTCAGTAAAATGTCTAGTCATTCTCTTATAATAACAGATACATTATTTATTATTCGTTTTTGTATGTTGTTTTGTATATGGCTGTAACCCAGTAGAAGCAGAAGGAAGGGCACAGGTCTATCCTCGCAATTAAGCAGGCCAATTCACCAGATTGGTCCAGCGCGGACTGGTGAAGGAGATCGTGGCCAACCCGCCAACAAATTTCGCTTTATTAAAAAGTTTGTACTAGTATAGCACAGAATTAATAACAGGCAATAAAATGTAATACGATTATTGAATGACGTGAGTAATCTATAATATTCCATTGGAACATCAACTTGCCTCTGTCTATGTATTCCACAAATCTGCACTGGAGCAGTGATGGAGAGTACGCTCCACGCATCCTTGATTATTATTAGCTGTGCTCAGAAGTGGTACGCTAATATCTGTATTTCGATATTTTGTAAAATACCTGACTACAGATACTACAGCTAACATTAACGAAAATTAAATATCAACAAAGTTTATTGCGTTTATTATTAAAACAACTTTTTTTCCCTGCGACAAAAGCTCTAATCTGACTGTTCGGGTGGTCCGGCTTTATGGGAACCGATATCCACTTTTTATATGTTCCCGCTAATCAGATCCAAATATAAACCCAAACAAGGGATAGATACTTTTATGGTTATTGTTTTTTTGAAGAATTTATGAATGAACTGAACTGACTTATTAATTTACGTATGATTTGATGTTCTAACTCCAATATCATTAAAAATATTAAAGTTTTAATTGAAATAGGTGAATAGGCTGTTATAAGTTAGTGTGTTCAATATCTCAGAGTTCATCACCTCTTACCATGAGGTGGGGTTTTTGTCAAGCATTACCTTATCGTATGTAAAAAAAAACAGTCGGAATACAACGAACAAAACTATCACCAAAACTTTTTAGTTCTGGTAATAAATAAATAACTATTCAAATAAATAAAATTTGCTTTGAGGAATATTTACTTGAAAGAATGTTTGGGTGCAATCTATGAAACGACCCCATAGCTCAGTTGATGGTGATCCTGCCTGCCGAGTGAAGGGTCCCGAGTTCGATTCCCGGCCGGGGCAGACATTTTTGTGACAGATATTTTTTCTCGAATCATGGTTGCTTGTAATGTCATATTTGTGTATGTCCACGCCACCTGCCAAACAGGGAATCCTAGTGCGGGGTTGCGAGTGTGTAAACATTTATTTATTCATTATATATTTAATGACGTTATTGGATAACGATAGAAGACTGCTACGTTTTATCTTATTTGATAACATTTATATAAATATATAGTTTTACATACCAAATCTAAAGAATTAACTGAGGATAAGTGTCAAAGTTTAAGTATGAAAATATTACAATAATTCGCATTATAATCTTATATTATATAAGGCCTATAAACTTTATCTATATTTTATATATTAAATATAATCATTTATATTTTAACGGCATTGAATAAAATTTACCGCGTTTTTTGACAAGTATATATGGCATAGGGACTTCCAATGACTTCAAATACAAGGTCGGGAGTTAACTGTTGCTAAATTTTATAAGCGTCTTCAATGCTTCCTAAAACACGGTAAGCTGGGCGAGTTATTCTATGCACATGTGAGTATATACCTGGACTAGAGAACAGTTACAAATAATTCGCGTTGAACATTTAGTTCCATGTTTAATTTATATAAGCAAACCAATAGTATAATAATAATATAATCTAAACAGCTTCAACAGCCGTCGTGGCTATTACGTAAATAGGCCCACAAAACATTACATTTAGTTACTGGAGACCATGAATGGGAATGACATAAGTGACAAATCGATGACTTATGTCACGCCTAACGTTTTGATACTTCCGATTTCATCATTGCTACCAAAATGTTTTGTCTAGACTACAATAAATACAATAAAGTAATTAAAAATGTTTCTACAATACTTTTAACTAAAACTTTTATTTGCGATTATTTGTTTATCTTATAGTCTTTCTTCGCCGACCCCATAGCGCGATTGGTAGTGACCCTGCCTGTCGAGCGAGGGGTCCCGGGTTCGATTCCCGGCCGGGGCAGACATTTATGCGACATATAAATGGTTTTGCTCGGGTCATGGGTGTTTGTGATGTTATATTTGTATATGTCCACTCCATCCGCAACACAGGGTATCCTACAGCGGGCGTTTGAGTGTGTAAACGTTTATTATTATTATTATTTTAATCATTAATTTTGATGATGTATAAGATGAATATTGTCATACAATCAAAACCTCAGAAAAAATATAAACTATCAAAATTAAACAGCAATATTTAAGTGTTTTCGGAAGTCTACGAGCTGCATTAAAACTTCTGAGCTTAGGTTAATAACTAACTCGTGGACCACTCTGCATGGGGCCAGGGTAACTTTGAAAATTTAAAGGTGCGTGAAGGATTAAAAGGCCAACCTCAATGCGAAGGACTAATATTTGAACTACAAGGCTTGTCAGACACCATTTCCTCGCAGTGGATCGCAACTGTATCTCAGTATTGGATAAATTATACGAGCAGTCATAACTGTAACGAATGAACATTTCTTATTTCATGTTCAAAAACTAATCAATAGTACTATAGAAATCACGATCATTGCATAACAAACTTACTGACAGAATATATATGACCAACTGCGTTTTGAGATTCGCTTATAACAAACAGAAAGCTTAGAAAGTATACAAAAGAAACTTGTACTTAATTACATCACGATTGCTGTGAAGATTGGTGATAGAAGCGTTCGTAACATTTACGAAGCAATCGCATGTCATTAAGGAAGGAAATAATCGTAATATTTAATTAAGGTTTGAAACCTAATTCCGAAACTACAAAACGCCCACTATGTTCTAACATATACTGATTGACTCCAAAGGCAAACATGCCCTTTTTACTATAAAATGAGGGTTCTTACGTTCCTCAGTAATAGGATTGCTTTGGCTCCAGTGACGAACGAGTCGTATTTCAATAGATTATCGACAATAGAGAGATAGGTAATTACCAATAGATAGGATCCATGAGTGAAGTGAAAGGGACTCTGCCTACCCTTTATTCCAAACCAACCTTTCCTGTTTGTGGTGCTTGCTGAAAAACGTGGTTTAGCTATTGGAAAGCGACGTGTTAATTCACATCTTGTAAGTACAGGACATTTTGTATTATATATTAATATTATTATGACAAGGCCACCCGGAAATAATAGTGTCACAACTGATACCGCGAAAGTCAGAAAGTTACTATGAACCTAATCGTCATAGGTTGATTTCAAAGATGTGCTAAAGAGTTTGTTTTGCCTTTTGCAACAGTAGTTGGAGCCAAAAATTTACTTGCATAAGTGCATTAGAATGTATCAAGTTCCTTCTGTCGAAGGTAGTTTGGTAGTGGCCAGTTTAATGAACACGCTATCCATGCATGGTAAGGTACTCACTTACCTAGCAACGATTCTCCAGCTAAAATGTAAGGTATATTTTTATGTTTTGAATACACTGTTGAAAAGCCAATTAACAAATAGTTTCACTACTTCATTCTTGGCAATGTGCCGCTGATGCTTTTGGTGTTATCTATATTCATTAACAACAGTGACTTACTATCAGGTACATCTGTTCGTTTGCCATTCCATAAAAAAAAAATCAGTAACTCACTAGTCTAGGCATAGAAAATGCATAACAATTTTATGATTATTAGTTTAGAGTGAATTGCATTGCAGGAAGTAATCGAAGGTTGGGTACCGAACACGTGAACCAACCGAAGCTCGGGTTGCAGGTTCAAGCGTATTACTGAGCTACTCTAGGCTATTGAGGCGCGCTATGAAATGTAAGTGTATATAGAGAAATCAATGTTGTATGACTTACCAACATTGCATACTGATGTCCTGATAACAAAAAAACAAATAAAATACTCTTTATTGTACACCAAAAGAGTATATAGAACAGTTTAGATACAATATTTTAAGTATAACAGGTTGTGATAGTCTAATAATATATCTATATTAATATAACAAAGTGAATGTAAGAGTTTTGTGAGTATGCAGAGGTAAATCTATAGAACCACAGCACCTATTTGAAAAATCGTTTTATCATTCTATAAGTAAGTTAATCCGGATAGACATAGACTATTATGGTAAAAAAAAACTTTGTCTCCGTCTGAATAAGATTACTGTTTTTGAACGTATAAATCAAGTTTTCCGAAGCGAAGCGACGGTGGATTACTAGTAAGAAATAAAATCTTTTTATATGGACTTTTGAGGAAAAGAAAGCAAGAAAAATGTTTATTTAATTTTCACGACAGCGACAATTCCAATGAAACTAAATATTACAAATAAAATAACAACAAAAAAAAGTGGAAACATAAAAACTTAAACATTTTTTTGTCGCTTTAGCAAAGAATCAAAAAGGATCTGACTCCGCGATTTTTAGTTCAAGCATACAGATAACCTCGGACGGCTGCTCATATGTCGCAAGTTTGTGTTCCCATACTTTTTATATGCATGAACCTAATTCTGAAATAATTATTAAACTTAAAATTAAGGCACCTAATAGTGGCTGAAGAATATTAGGATGATGATGCTTTCGATGATAGTTATTTCACTTCAACTCGAAATAATATATAGAATTTTTTTTTTCTTCCTTTTAAAGTAATTGATTGTACAATATTCCCTACACCTACTTGTGACCTCCAACATCCAATCTTTCGTCGTATTTTAGAAATCATTCAAACAATTTTTTAAAAATAATTATAATAATAGTTCATAAGAAAGTTAACGATCTCGACCTTCCAATTTTATCCAATCATTGCTTAAATATTTAATAAAATGGTTGTTTTATACATTTTGGATTTTAAAAACACATAAAATTTTCTTTTTTAATCCAATGTAATACCGTAAGGTAAAGATTACCTTTTAAACGTACCAAAATCCTATCAGACTTTAGTCTTTAATTTAAGATGTAATTAATGAATTAAAGAGATTTTTATAAAGAATATTTTTTAAGCTATATATAACATATATTCATTTTCCGCGTTGTTATTAATTCCTAATAGGGCATTTCGTTTCCATATAATCTCCAGCATAACGGTGCATTATGTCTACAATTCCAATAGAGAGATATGAGATTTCTTTTACACGCGGAAACGGGCAGTACCCGACAATGTGACAGATACATGTTTATTTTCGGGTCATGGGTTTTTGTAATGTTAAATTTGTGTATGTCCATGCCACCCGAAACAAAGGGAATCCTAGTGCGGGGGTGTGAGTGTGTAAACGATTTTTTAAATTTATTATCAATACTACAATCATTTTTATTATATTTGATTGATACCGTACTATGACACAGTACAATAGAAAGTAAATGATCACCATTGTTTAACGAACACGATTTGAATAAACTACAAAGTGACAATCGTAAGTGGTCGACAATGTAACATTCAGTACAGTCATATGTGAATGACTGCTAGTAGCAAAATTATTGTGAAATCACAAGACAGAACAAAAGACCTTGCACAATGCTTGTAACACTTAAATCCGAATAATTTCTGACAATTTATCCATTCCAACTCATTCCCAAGCGAACTCTGATCTTTTTTTTGTGCTACGTCATTTGCAGTTAATTTTCCTTATCTGAAAAGCTGAATAATGTGTTATACAAGGATAGCGTCTACTGGATCATGGACTACTTTGGGTACAGAGAACACTTTGAAGACACTTTTAACTGAAAGTACTGAAGCGCTCACAGACCGTGCAACCGCTATTGCTATTGGTAAGTAATCGGATCGGTGTATTTCCGTGCTGCCTCTGTATACATACAATAGATCGGTAAGGGGTGGCAACGACAATTCATTATAATTCAGTGATTGTCAACCTGTAATACGCGTGCCCCAGGGGGCACATGAAAACTATTTTGGTAATGGCGGAAATACTGGAAAGTTAAAATAGTTCACTTATAAAAATATTATTATAATGTATTATATCTACAATATGTAGTTTAATATGAACGTTATAACTTGTAACCTACTAACTTGCTAGAGCGAGAAACAAGACACATTTTTAGAAAGAGGTAAGAAGTTCTCAGGGGAGAGGTATTCGTGAATGAAAAGCTTTATTAGTGATTCGGGAACCAAAAAAAGTTGGGAAGCACTGATATAAACTATTGACTCCTTTACTCATAGCGACTTTGCCTAACGAACGAAGGTCCCATGTACGATTCCCGTCTGTAACAGGCAAGTATATAAAAAATATTTATAATAATAATCTGATACCAAGAAAATACTCAACGTTTACCATAATATTAACACCTCTGTTAGACAGTTATTACAATTTACTACAACGCCTGATACAATGCCAATAAATTGAAAAAATATAGTATATGATTTTAGCGAGTAAATATTTAAACAAAAAATAAACCGTTTTGAAGAAGGTGAATGTCTTCGTTCCATCTCCTATTTTTCACCCTTAGGGATTGGTATTTTTGCTTCAAATTTAAGTGCGAACAAACGGGAAGTACACGCACTTAACCAAAAAACGAATTTATTAAATCGGTTAATAAATGACGAATTTTTGAGTTAAAAAAATAATACAATTGAATTGAGAACCTCCTTCTTTTATGAGATTGGTTAAAAATCCTTTTCACTTGTTTATTTGTATATGTGAACAATCTTGTATTACTCAATATGATGCAAGAAATGTAAACATCTTCTTCTATCTCCCGCTGTTGGCCTCTAACAACCAAGAACTTTATATGAAACTGCATTTTTTTTAAATAGCTGACAAACGAGCAGACGAGCCACCTGATGGTAAAAGGTCACCGTCGCCCATGGATATCAGCAAGACCAAAGGTATCACTGATGCGTTGTCGGCCAGGAAATGAGAAGAAGATTCTAACCCAAGGTACTGGCTCTCAAGCTTCCAGCCGGAACACGACGAGTCTTTTGGCAGCTGACTCAAGCAGGAGGGTGGTAGCTAGCCAGGCAGGCTTCACGGAAAGATAATAATACCAGTAATAATATTAATGACTTAATAATAATACCGATAATATAATCCTTACGCGAAGCCCTTCCACCAAGCAGGCTGGCTTCTGTCGCCTCCAACGACACCCTGTTCTGCCAGCATGGGATTGGGAGGAGTATTCTAAGCCACCCCAATACGACTAAAGATGGCCACGAACTAGTGGCAAACAACAAAATTTAATTTGCCAATCCAGTGGTATCATAACAATCTATTATAAACATCGACCACATAGAAAACATAATTATTCTTTTTTGACAATCGCCAGTGAAAGCTGGGACCAATTAGATATAAACGACCACTTAACACAGGAACTAATAGCTTCGCACGAGTGTATCGATAACCATCGTAACCTTTATAAGGCTTTGCACACATAACTTGCAGTCGGCACGAGTTCTCTGCGTTCGGAAACTGTGAATTATCAACCACAATTGTCGTGCTCTATAAATGTAAATAATAAAAGTCATGAACGAGTTCTTCAAACGTCACTATTCTTTAACTTTTTCCGTGTCATTTGGAACACGTAAAGAACACATTGGGAAATAAAATCACAATATAAATTAAAATACCATTTCATGATTCTCGGGATACTATCTCGAAATAATATGAAGAATATATAAATATATTACGGTTATAATATTTGCATTCAAATTATAGAAAGAACTCATTTCAAAACATCTTTACATATAATAAAATTCTAACTGATCGCTTTCCGTGCATAAACGATATATGAGAAAAAATATAATTAGGGGCCTTTATTAATGCAATAGAACCCAAAACAATAGTTGTTAAAATTTTCGTCTGCTTGCCTTTGCGTTTGTTCGCGCTAATCTCAGAAACAGCTCAACCGATTTCGTTCTGGTTTTGACTAATTTATTACAATAAGCATCACTTTATACTTAAATTTTGTTTCATTACAATCCACCCATAAGTAAAATGTAGGTACTATTTCTTAGTGTAAGGCGTAGATTTTCCGAAGCGAAGCGAGAGTAGTTTGTAATATATACTTTATATAATATATACAATAATATACGATACATCAAAAAAGGTTTTTATAACCTTGAATGTTATTTATTTTTTAAAATCTCACTAAAAGTCCCGGTTACAAAAGTTATTTCTTTTTGTGGGCATAAAATCATTTGAAGAAATTCAAGAACAGGCAAACTATCTAAAATCTGCATATACTGTATTTCTAAAGCGTGAGGTTTCACTGACATCAAACTAACAGAGAACTTTCATGGGGTTACAAACGGCATGGAACCATGACAAGCAATCGTAACACATTGCCGTGGGTAATGTTTGTAAATAAATTATTTGACAGGGAAATACGGGACAAACGAATAAAAGACGTTAGTTACGGTCCATCAGAAGATAATTGTTTGTTCCATTACTTTAAACCAATATTTGAATTGGCCGCATATTTAAAGAAATTTTGTGTTTGTCGAATGCCATCACGGAATCAAGTGAAAAACAACAGGCAATGTGTATTGATAAAGATCAACGCATACTACAGACACGAAATAATCAGAGTTTATGTTGTGTATACAATTAGTTGCTCAGTCATAGGTTTAAGTGCGCGTTGGTAAAAGTATAATGGTCAATTTGATACGGCTATCTTAACCATTCAAACTTCGTGCTTCTTCACAGTTTAAAAGATAAGTCCCACAGTCAGTATGCATTTTTTCCCGGGTACGTACTTGAAATGTATCCAGAAGAATTTTTCATTTTCTGTTCATACGTTGTTTTATAAACTAGGGGTAAACCAATGTCATCGATTTTTTTTAACTTGATACAGTTTTCTGGGCAGATCAGTCAGTTTACGATTTATGTCTATATTTTATTACTCTTCTATAATTCTAAAGTTAACTTATAAATGGATTCGTAAAGTAAATCCCCAAAATTTATTTCATTTATTAACGATATATTTCTGTTAATTAATGATTGGCTCATAAAACACACAGAAATTTCAACTTCTCCATCCAGCAAATTCGAAAAAATTCAAACGTGACTGTCGAACAGACAGTCAATCATGTGAGTGCCCGCAAAATTTGTTTTTCAACAGAATTGGGAAACCTAATAAATTAACTTATAAAAATTATATTGCCAAAGAGGGAAAAAAATATGAGAAAGAAAATTAAATATTTCCACTTGGCCTTGTGTCTGATATAATTTTCTCAGATTAATTTTTTTAAGATTCTATACATATTATATAAGTACCTTTTTTTTTGTTGGCGAGGGGGAAACCTTCAAAAGGTACCCGGTGCCGTGGGAGCGACGCCGGGTTATGTGGGATTTTTACCGCACTAAAAACCCCCCGGTGGCTTTCCTTGGCGCTATGATAGGATTCCGGGATCTCCATCGGAACACGACTGGTGTCCTATGAGGGCGTGCCCCGTCGGGCTCTGCTCAGGATGAGCGGACGATCATCCCCGAATATCTGGTGTTACGCCACACATACCGACGTCCTTCCCGGGGTCGTTGGCAGGACGGTTCAGGCTCCCACCCTAGCCGCCCACGACCCCGGAAACCCCCTTTTAGTCGCCTCTTACGACAGGCAGGGGATACCGTAGTCCTATTCTGGCTACAGGCCCGGGCTACAGGGACATTATATAAGTACCTAACACATCGAGTCTCTGTCTCTCTGTGACTCACAAACAAAACATAACATGTAGACAGATTGTGTGTTGTCTATCAATCAAAATATAAAGATTTATTAAACATATCAAAGCGAAATCGTAAAAGCATAACCGATAGAAGATTTATGATATGAATTACCAATTAGAACGTCAAATTCAATTAGCTACTATATAACAGTCGAAACCGATTACGGTACATGCTGGTAGTAAAGTATTTCAGTATAAGCTAATCTTTGGTTGGAGAAACAGTGCAATTAGCCGAATTGTTTTGCAAATAACGGTTCATAACACCGTATCCGTATAGATTGTATGCCGTGTAAACTGCGAACTCGTCCGAGCTCTTTGAAATGATTATCTTAAATCGAAGCTAGCTTTTAGTGTTTTCATTTTAAAGTTCTATAATAAATTACATAATTTTCAAAAATTTTTTCTTTTATGTTAATAGCTGACAAACGAGCAGACGAGCCACCTGATGGTAAGTGGTCACCGTCGCCCATGGACATCAGCAAAACCACTGATGCGTTGTCGGCAAGGAAATGAGAAGAAGGTAAGAAAGATAGGACTGGCTCTCGAGCCCCCAGTCGGAACACGACGAGTCGTTTGGCGGCTGACTCAAGCAGGAGGGTGGTAGCTAGCCAGGCAGGCTTCACGGAAAGATAATAATGCTTGTCTGGTTAAAGTCTTTCTGGTTTAACATACGTTTTTAAATCAATCGTTCAGTAACTGCATAGCACAAGAATATCGCTTAAAATTCTAATTAATATGTAGAGTACACCTGTTTAACCTATGCAGGAAATTATTATGAAATTACAATATCTAAGATTTATATCTCCATAAATTGTAAAGTTGACCAGAGTTGATGTAGTCTTGAAGCCCCGAGGTCTACCTGTCCTGGTCTGTCAAAACACGAAATTTTATAATTTTTAAATACGAACTTATAACAAAGGAATCACATATATGATAAGAAATTGCTTAATCGATTCAAGTTAACCAACATTATATAATGGTTTCTCGATTCTCATCACTCGACATTTCTCTTTATTGCAGCAATAAATCTCGTGCTTGTACACGTCTTCCTGGGTGTTCGAGTAACGAGTGGAAAGCTAGATAGCGATCGTTTAAAAACCTTCACTTAAATTCGTCGACAAAAGCTTCCGGAGTTTTTAAAAAATTCACAAACAAAACTGTTGTTTCGATGTGTTTATAACTGAGTAATTAACTCGAAAGCTTTAAAAGCGTAATATATAAAAAAAAGTTAAGAATAAAATTATATACAAATGGCGTCCATACAAAAAAAATATATTGAGATTTTTTTTTCAATTTCAAACATGTATGCGTTGATGTGGATGTATTTTTATGTAACTAGTTGACAAACAAGCAGACGAGCCACCTAATGATAATTGATTCCGTCGCCTATGAATATCAGGAACACTAAGGTGTCACCTACGCGTTGTCGACCGAAGACGAACCACAAAACCTGCAATAGTACTTTTTCTGCGGCACTGTGACCGAAATATGTATTAAAGGAGGATATGTCTTTCAAAGGAGGATAGTAGCTAACCAGGCATAATACCCTACCACCATAGAATTAGCATCTGGATTAAATTGGGTGTCACAGAGCCCAGTGACCTCTAACAAAAGTGACCATTCGCCATAGCCTCGTCTGTTGTTCGGTAGATTACACCACGAGCACGAGAGATCGGCTTGGACTCGAGAGCAAATGGAGCCCCTTACAACCCCAAATGTAGCGAACAAAAAGATTATTTTTATATCGGTTTAAAGGTTTATGCATGCATCATACAGAAATTACTGATTTGAATGTAACTCAACGGTCAATAACTCGTATTATAGGTAAGTAGTGGCCATTCTCTACATACTGAACTAAGTAAATGTTTATGCAGAATAAAATGCACAAAAATGTAACTGTCACAATTTTGGACTTTTAAGTGTTTTGTTACCGTTATTATATTAAATAAATGTTCTTCGAATTTATAGAAATATAAATATGGTAGTTATGGGAAGTTCATTAGTACCATATAATTTATAAAACGTTTCAGAGTCGGAGTCAGGCGAAGTATTATCTGTGACAAAAAAGATCTGTTGTTTGTCATCTTTCAAATTTCACATACAGAAAAATTATGGTAGAATAAGTAAAAAAATTCTACTGCGATTACATATTATATAAATACAAAAAAAACTTTTTTTTTATATTTTTAAAGTAAAAACAAATAGTCGAAGTCTGATATAATATACGAATACACCTAAAAGGTAAGACTTTTAAGCATAATAGCTGTCGCATCCATGCTATATCTAAAATGTATTTAGTCACGATACTAACAGTAATTTGATTTGTATATCGTTACGTGTAGTCAAAGACCTCTGTGATTGGTAAATTTTCCATTCACAAAATGTATGCATGCTTTCACATAGCTAGCTACATATCATATATATTCACATAGCTAGCGATAAAATTTTACTATCATCAATTCTCAGCTCATTTAATGCTTCAAGACGAGATTTTTTTTAGTTCTTTGCGTGTGTAAGTTTTATAATCTCATTGAATGATAATAAATTATAAATTTCGGTCGTCACCGACAAGAGCGCTTTATATCATTTCGCTTCAAATTAATCATCTACCGATTACAAATAATCAACTAAGGGATTGTTCGGATGTGCACGAATAAGACATGTGTAAAACAACTCTCACACCTAACTATTATTTTACTCTTTGATCATAAATTAATCGATTTTGACTTTCACAAGCATTAAGCATCATTCGGATAGATGAATTATTACCTCGGTAGGATGGCCAAATGATTGGACGTCGGCAGTTCAAAGAGATTCCGTTCAACTCAGCTGACTACACATGCTCATATACGGAGTGTCCTAATAAGGTATGTAATGTATGTTTTCCATTATCATCTGACATGGCCGCTAGATAATTGTTAGTGAAAGAAGTCTAATTAAAAGTGAAATGGACTAGTATATTAGTTTCTTTACGCTAGTTAACGAACTTCGCTCCGCTTGGGTATCTTTAAAATTCAGCTTCTACATTTTACATCACTCAGTTGATGAACTTCATTGAATGAATTCGACTCTGTATGTTAAATTTTACATTAAATGACTTACGGAATATGACTTTTAATATAAATTTTCATACGACATTTAGGGGTTACATTTTCAATAAAGTACAAAAATATTTATTGTGCAGTGAAATAATATTTATTAGAAGTTGGTTTTTACAAACACTTTTCAAAATACATCATAGATTCAACAAATCCCCACCGTGAGTGGTCCTGGAAGAAGAAGCGGCAATAAACTCCCGAGGAGTTTTTTTTTTTTGTTCCAAAAATAAAATGTATAGGCGAAAAACAACACAAAAGGCAAATCACTACAAGCGATGTCTTCCAGACAACCCACGGCTTGTTTTAAAGTAAAGTATTACCTTTTGATTGATATCCTTGTATCAACTTCCCAAATTTAATAGTTTATGGGTCTTGTTGGTTTAGTCCATAGGTACTATTACGTATATAAAGTAATAAAAAATTTGAGCTGTTTCATTCAAAGTGAAGCATAAAAGTAAACCATATATAAAAATAGTTTCTATTATAAATTTTTTAACAAGTTTATAATAGAAAAATATTACAAAGAAGAACCTCTGTGATAACCCTAAATCGGTAGCTACCACCAGCTCGTGATTTTCAATAGCAGAAATTGCCCTTATCATTTATTCTTATCTTGGAAACAAGAAATTAGATTTTATTTTAAAGTATCTTTTCCAGAGCATGCGCTCCGCTTACTTTAATGAATAATTCCTACACTGATAGTTTTGGTCAATACGCAATAATTGGTTCGCGACAGATTTAAGTTTCGGTGCCTCCTCAATCGAACTCAAGCTACGTAACTAAAGTACCTTGAAATGCACTTTTGAAAATTTTACCACCTGTATATGGTGTATATACCGACACCTGTATATACCGACAACAGATGACTTTTGCTGTTGGGACAGTCTGTAATCCATTTAAACACGCGTTCATTTCTTTTCGCCTGCATTTACCGTTTTAAGTAAAACATAAACAGTGCCGATTGGGACAAGGAATGGTAATTACAATTTAGCATTAAAACTAAATATTCATGTAGCTAAGAGCATTTGGTGGTACCGATAAATTCATGGATGGTGTTATCAGAACCGCATTCGTCAGGTTAAAAGAAAATTGACATCTGGGCATTAAATACAATGTTGTAGAATACAGTAACATAGCGAAGGTTTTAGGGTTAATGCAGAATGTAAAATTCTTAAACGTTTTACGTCGTTTTGGGTATTTGTCAGAGATAAATTTAATACAACAAAAAAGGTAATTAAAATACCACAGATCATGATATTTTCTACAATATTACCAACGTTCTCGAGGCAACGACGAGATATCACTGTAAAGGATCATATCGTCGCCATAAAATTGTGTTACGTCTTTAATTCTAATCGTTTTATATAATATTGAAAGCATAAAATTTCTGCCTAGATAATTCGATTTTTTGGGATAAAAAAAGATCATTAAGATAACTGGAAACCTAGATATGACAGAAATAAGGACTTTAGGAACATATTGCATAATAATTACACTTAGGTAAACTTATCTTGTATGAGAGGATGGTGAATTTTTTGTAGGAATAAAGCCCTGTTTAGTGTGATAGTAAGAAATAAACAGTTCCTTTGTACCATCCTTACTTGATGTCTTATCTGTACAATATTTCTATGTGCATAAATTATTAAATAAATTAATAAAAATAAATTTAAAATTGATCGCTTTCTGTACATGAACGATATATGAGAAAAATCTTTATTATGAGCCTTTATTAACGCAATAGAATACAAAACAACCGATTGTTTGAATTTTTGTCTGTTTGTCTATGAGTTTGTTCGCGCTAATCTCAGAAACGGCTTCACCGATTTCGTTCTGGTTTTTGGTAATATATTGCAGTAAGCATCGCTTAATACTTGAAGTTTGTTTTATTGGAATCCGTCAATAAATTAAAAAATTATAAATTAATTTCAAATGTTGTGGGCACTATTTCTTAGATTACTCTAGTAGGCGTAGTTTTTCCGAAGGGAAGCGAGGGCAATTTCTAGTTAATTTATAAATCTCAAGACAAACAAATAGCTACAAACAAAATGAACTTAAAAATTATCTGCATGTTCCAAATGTTTACGTTTATTTCTAGGCCGCCCTCTATTGAGTGTTTTAAGAACTTTTTTGTGCACAAAATAAGTCTTGGTTTAGTTCTCATTCTGACTGTATTCAACGGTGTCAGTAGTAAAGTCACATTATTGCTAGATGTCGCTGCAAAAGTATATTTCAATTTTATTATATTATGAAACTATTTCTCCCAAATTTCAAGTAATAAACACGATAATTAAATTATTGAATTTGTTGATATAATTCAGTATTCTAATTTCGATATTTTTAACTGTATTTGGTAAAAAAGAAAGAGAGAAAATAAGTTTTACGAACTTTGTAAAGTGAAATATCGGATATAAGAATTACTTAATAAAATATGAAAATGTTCTCTACTGAATTACATATATTTATAAAAATTAAAAGATAATTTTACTTTTTAAACAATTTGTTGGAAGCAGCTACTTAAGCCAACACTCCTATTTCTTTGTTAACATAACCGTCACGTACAAGAAAAGTACATTGACTTGAACTTCATTTAGGTCACAAGGAATTCAACATGAATCGCCTGTTTCAACTAGTCAAAATGTAAATATTTTGCATCATTTTCGAAACGACAAATAAACCAGACATGACATTGTTGAACGCACCGCTAATGTAGGTTGCTGCACTACAGGTATCAAAAGTGGGATTGAGCGTATAGAGGCATCTCGTTCTAGCCAATATATGCTATGTGTAATAGACAAAGATAAAAAACTTGGACTTCGCGTCACTGAGCAAACAAGGTAGTCTGTGTAGCTCGACTCTGTTGGAAGTTGAAACGAATAAACCGGCGCCATTACTCTCGACGTATCCGTACGAACGTGACTGTGTCTACTTTTCGCTCGTTTTCCATACTTCGATCGCGTTAGAACATCAGTACTGCGCAGTGTAAGGTAAGGAAGTTATATTTATAAGTTTTTTTGGAAGCAGTGCAAGAAGATATCCGGCAGTGAGTGCTAAAACGTAGTTTATGTAGGGTAGAGGAGCTTTCTCGCTTATTTATGCAAAGAATTTACTGAGGGCGGTGTGTGTATAGGAGTAGCAGGCTCTCGAACGAGGCGAGGCGAGCGGCGCTGCCTTCGCCGCCTGCGCACCCTAAAGTACTCGAATCATTGAAGTGATAAAATTAGTAGATTACGTGTCAGTTACGTTAAAAGTTCTGGTTTGTAGTCAGTGATTTCGTGTTTTGTGTTCTTTGTTCGTGACCCCTAGTGTCTTCCTTGCTTCGCAAAATTGTTTGTCTTCGAACGCTATTGTAGTGGTTTCTTTGTGTGTAGGACATTATTTCGTCTCCATTTCTTGCGCTGACGCATATTATTGACAACTTGAGTAATTCACGTCGAGGTTTAATTGAGTGCCTTATCTTGCTAGTTACTTTTATGGTGAACTCTAAACTCATACGATATACCTTCTTTACATCGGGCACTGATTATTTGCCTTAGATTTTAATAATGCCTTTTCTGTTGTCACTAAAACATTTATAAAGACACATTTGAAATATGGATTCATTTTATATTCTTCCATCCTTTGGCGCATTTAGATAAAGATTGTGGTAATTAGCGTCAAGAGGTAGGTATCAATTATCAATAGAATTTAGTAAAATTTTTTTTAGTTTGAAATTCTTAACAAGTTTAACAGACGATTCGCTACTTGTTTGAAAAGTATGAAATATATTTAAATATATAAGGTTATGGGCCATGAGAACCTAAATAAAAAACTTCCTCTCCATTGCTGCAGCGGTGATTTCGAAACACACAGTGTTTATGTATAAAACAAAACTGCACAATTTTAAAGACAGGTGACAATATAGGCACTCGTTCTTCAATATCTGTTTACTTTATCTGCTGTTTCTCATTTATCTTATTATCGTTATTCACTTTAGGTATGTCACTATACATACACATATATACATACATATAATAATATTGTATAAATAAAGAACATGTATGAGTAGGTATGTTAAGTTAAACAATAGATATATTTGCTATCTCTATCAGTCTCGAGTCTCTCAGTACTTACGTAATGTTGCCAGTGTTTTAATAATAAGTACCAAACAAATTCAACAATAACCGCTTTTTTAAAAATTATAATTTTCTTGTCGGTAAGCTTTCTGATGAAAGAATTGTCACTGTTACAAAAACTTTTATCTAGAACATTACCCTTAGATCTCTCTTTAAAATCACAGTTCAAATTTCGTTAACATTATTAATTAATAATAAATTAAATAATATCGAAAATGTAATTATTATTTATGGTATACATTTGGTCCTTAATATCAAGTTGACCATTTCTCATATGTATTTCATTACCTATCGCCCATATTGAATATATAAATGGCCTTGCCCTTGTGCATGACCTATACTTGAGATGACATTATCAATAAATTCAAAAACTTTTTACCTGTTAATTCTTATCAATAGATCTGTGTTATCATATAGGTAGATAAACCGACAAAACATCTAGAACATAATAGAAAGTATTTCGATACTGATAATTCTGTATGTTGAAGCATTATTAAAATTCTATATATCCTATTTAATATCTTAATTTAACAGGCGCTCGTTAACATTCTTATTCCGCTGCAGAAATTAAGATATCTCCCACACAAGCGACCTATTATTTCTATAACATTTAAGACTGCTAATATGTTATGCTAAGCTAAAATAAGCAAACAGGAGGATGAAATAGCAGACTTCAATTGGCTTAATTGAACTCGATTAATTCGAAGTGCAAAAGGAAGGTGACATCAGATAGTCGATGGGCAACTAGCCCGGACCATTTGTCGATGGTAACGATCAATCAGCACAATTGAAACGGTCCGATGAGTGGACATTAGAAACAGCAGTTCGTCCTGTATGCTCTGCTATGTGAGAGATAAACGATCATTACAGCGAAATTACAGTTGAAAGTTAATGGATGAAAATTTCTAGCTAAAAAAATATCATAGAAAGGACCATTTCTAAATTTGTTGTTCTGTTTGTATTATAGTAGATCATTTTTGATTAAATACAAGTCACTGCTGTAAATATCGGCGAAATGTTTATTATCAGGTAACCTATGCTGTTACATTATTTTAAGTTTTATTTTGTCATCGTAAATACATAAATACTGAAGTTGTAGAACAATCATCTAGGTCTAGACTAGCTTCGGAAACCCGATATGGTTCTGCCTTCATCATACTAAAGAACCGTAACTTTGTCACAATCTCATGACTTCAGTTTCATTGTACATTTTATCGCGCGCAACTCCTATTGTTCAACAAAAACTGTTTTAGGTTAAACTGGCAGCAACTGCGTTTAGTTTACTGTAACGTGACGTTCTTAAATATCTATAAATAATAAATATATTTTATTTTGTTTAGTTGTAGTGCTTGTAATTTCGAATCTAACAATATTTACATAAAAATAATGAATGAAATTTGTGTCTCCTATAAACAGACATAGTAAATATGCATGCATAGAGATTTAAAAAAATATTAGCAAAACTTGGCATTCTTTATTTAATACAGTTAACTTTGGCATTGTTATGTTGTTTTTACATACTTATTTTTACCTGGTCCTGCCTCGATGAACACTTAGTGACATTATAGAATTCAGCAACGGACTTCAGTCGTGTAATTGTCTTGGTAATTGCTAAATTTGGTCGTTTGTGAAGTATATAATTAAAGCATTTGTGTTTTTTAAAGGCATTTTTCCTACTTGCTCCGATTTAACGGAATAATAGCCAAATAGTAGTCATAATTGTCTTCAATCTGGTGGTCAAAGTTAATAATTTTGGCATCACGTTTCATTGTTCCTTTCACTATCCTTCCATCATTTTCCACCAAAAACACCTTTTTTTAGTTATTGTTAGGAGCAAACCTTCAATAAGTACCCGGTTCCGTGGGAGCGACGCCGGGATATGTGGGATTTTTACCGCACTAAAATCCCCCCGGTGAACATCTTCAGCGCTATGTAGATGACTCAGGGATTTCCATAGGCACACAACCAGAGTCCTCTGAGCGCGGTGCCGCTGTCGGGCTCTACTCGGGAGGGACAACATGTCCCGTCCCGCACTATCTGATCTTATCGACGGTACGCGGCCACACATATCGTCGTCCTTTTCCGGGGTTGCTAGCCGGACGATTCGAACTCTCACTCTTACCGCCCGCAATCCCGGAAGTCCTCTTTAAGTCGTGTCCTACGACAGGCAGGGGATACCGTAGCTCGTATTCTGGTCCCGAGCTACAGGGACCCACCTAAAACACCTATGAGACATATTCTCAACTATAAGATGCGTTTCTTCCAATAGCATTTTAGCAAGGTCTACTTCATACATAGTATCATAAAATCTTATCATAAAATTAAGTTTCAAACCAACTTACATGATACACAAAACATACGCGGATAATACATAATATTCCAAAAATTTTAGTTCGTAAATTAAAAGATAATCGTACAATCAGTAATGTAAACTCATAATCTGTTTTTTGTTTGGGATATGTTTTATCAATTATTAAATGTTCGCTGTTGAATAACTTTCAAGATTACGTTCGTTAGGTATGGATAGCATATGTCGAATAACAGATCGAACAGTTGTCATGGCAAACCGTTGACGTTGTTGGGGGTTATCTTTCGAATCATCGAACCAACAACTATAACCTTGTTCGTAAAAGGCAACCGGGGTTAATGTAAAAAGAAGTGGGTCGTTTCGAGAAGAAAAGATAACAGAATTTAGTGGACATGATGATTTTCCTACCTCATTGAGACCGACGGTGAGTCACTACTAATAATGTTCTCATTATTTTACTGTTCTCAATTTCCACAGACTACAGTGTTCACTGTGATGGATTGTTTTTGGTTAATCTGACTCATGTACTGTCCAAACATGACATTGTTAAGGATATCTAGTGTCACCTAATAATAAATATTATTATTTTTCATATATATTCGTATAGCATGTTAGTGATAGATTTTGGTTACGTAATGATATTTTTGTGTGTTACATTTGAGTCTTAGAGTTTATCAATATTTTTTATTATCATAATTATTTTTATAATCTTTAAATAATAAAACATTACAAGTAAAATACACACTATCGTAATAAGTAGTAGTTTTTTTTTGTTACAACAAAATTATGGATTGCAATGTTTGATACAATATCAGTAAATTCTAAAACATAAACAACATATGTTATGTTGTTTATGATATTTTTATAGTGAACACTACGTTGTGCCAGCTAAATAAACATTTTGTAATCATGGACACAAAAAGCGGCCTTACACTTATCACTGATTTCTTTCTGATAAATATTGAAAAATATATTTTGTTTACTTATATAAGATCGTGTTATAGTTAATATAGCAACTGTATAAAACGTTATGAACATTTGTAAACTTCCGCAAAAACAAAAATATACTGCATAGGATAAAATAAATGAATAAAGAGCAAAGAAGATTATAAAAAAGATTAAGAGGCATATATGTACTCTCATTATACATGGTGGTGTAGACGTATTTGGGTGTACTGTATTGCACGATTAATAAAACACCAATCTTGTTATATGGTGGAGTAAGAAAAACTTAATGATGGTTAATGCAACCTCCGGCCAGAAACGTACTGCCGTTGGTGTTCCGAGAACAGAGAACATTCCAGACATTTTGCAGAATGCACGCAAGACGACGAGCCTTTATTGTGTACGATTGCTCCGAATAGTTTTGCTTATGTTTTGAGGAAGTGGGCGGTTTCGATTCACCATACGAGCTCATGGGAATAATCGTTTCAAGGTTCTGAACGCCTTTATTAGCTTTCAAAGAAGAGAATTCTGGGTGTAGTTTAAAAAAACATCCCGATAATGGTATAAAATTACATGTATTTATACCTACTACCTTAAACATTGAGTTAGATACCTAATGACCCCCCCTACGAAAATCTCCACAAAGATAGCTACATGGATATAAACAAAAAGTCTTTTATCTATTAAGATTTTTACTGTATTCAATATCTTAGTGTGTGGGAAGTAAATCCTCTGTAGTAACTAGCAAATCCATAAAAGATATCCATCCATATATGCAATCGGCTACAACGTACCACGCATAAATGCTTTTCTTTACATGACATCGTTTGAACAAATATTGCAGTCATACGCGAGGTCTGGCGTGCGTAATAGGAATAAAGTGAACTTACCTTGTCAGCAATACTAGAGATGAGACGCCAAGTAAATATAAGATATTACCTTTTATTATTAGATAGAATTTTTGTTCTAAATTGTCGATAATTTTCATGTAATATGCATTAAATTATTAGATCCTGCACAAAGAACACTTGACTTAAATAATAGTTTAAAAAAACTAAAAAAACACGCTTTTATTGCTAATTGAGCTAAAAAGTAGAAAATAATTTTTAATTACAAAGAGTCTTTATTACAGTAGTAGAAGGTCGGACAATCAATCATAATTAATTACCTCAAATAAACATTATAATAAAATTTAAGTTATTAACAAAATAATTCAAATCAAAGTAAAAAGCGTGGGGTGCATTTTACTTCATTTTTATAACTTTTCTCTCATAGATAGTTGCCAATAGAATGATTGTGTCATATTTAATATATCGAGCACCCGACATTTTGGTCCCCGTTGAGCAATACCGCGTCCCCGAGTAAGTTCGAAAGAGTAAGTCGTAGACTCCAGAAATCAGTAAGAGTAACTCTGACTGGAAGTGCAGGCATGCGCAGATCGCGCGCTAGCTCTATCTTTCTCACTCTCCTACAGAGGATCTAAATAAAAAAGAATTTATGAATCCTGGCCGTCCTAATAAGGATAATGGGAAACTGTTATCAAATTATTGCATTGTCATCGGCCCTTGATATGTGTGCAAAGTTTCAAGTTGATCAGACTTTTAGAAACCAGTGAAAATTAAGCTCAAAGATTCCGTTACATACATACATACATAGATACAACCCGAGCTAATAAAAGCGTATTAAAAAAATCAAATAGCACATAATATTATCATTATTTTAATTTTATTTTTAACAGTACATAACGTATAAAACTTTCTATTTTTCGTTATTATTATTTAAAATAAAAAAAATTATTCGTTGATTATCGTATATCTTAAGATAAAATCTTAATAATGTCAGTATAATATGCTTTATGGATTTCCTAATAATATTACTTACAATACTTTATACTGAAATTTTCGACTAATTTGCATGTTATTGATACACATCAAAACTACAGGTGAATACTATTTAATCACAATCAAAGCCGGTTAGTATATAAATATTCATTTTAAGTAAATGTAACTTTATATAAGCCAATATTATTTCTACTTATTTACAGACATGGACAATGAAATTCTATATATGTATTAAGGAAAATATGTTCAGCATCTCAATTTCGTTGAACATTATTAAAAGTACAAATATCACACCCACAATTAACATTAAATAACTGTGGTACCTACTATATTAAATCTCAATATAGAGTAATGACTGAATCTAATATTTGTAAACCCTTAATCGTGACTCAATATTCAAAGTCGAATAATTCGACAGTATAGGAGAAACAGACAAGTAAATTATTTAATAAAATTTAATTTATTAGCAAAATCAAGTGTTCATCCACGAATATGTGACAAACCATTAGTTGAAATGAAACTGAGAAACCTTCTTACACTCCATCGGATAGAAATATATTTATACCATAGAATATCTGATTTATTTGTATATATAATAATAAATTATTTTATTAAGGCCGAAAGTACAGTAAATATTCGTATAACTAAAGCATATTTTTCGAAGAAAACCAGCTAACATTAGGGTTCATGAAAGAAATTAATCATTATGAGTAATTATGAAAACTCGCAATACCTTATCCATTACCATTATAAACCTCTTCAAAAAAAACTGGTATTTCCACTAGTTTTTACCTGAATCATCCGTATAGTTAAATTGCTGTCACGTATTTTACTGACAAGGCTGTGTTGTATCACGGAAATTCTCCAATAAATATAGAATGCGGTGTGCCCGTTATAATGAGAGCTATCTAAATAATATTTATCCGAAATTGGTTTTTACAAATAGTTTTCGGACGTCAAACTACGCCATTGCTTCAAATCCCTACCGTAGGTGGACCCGGAAGAAGAAGTGGCAAGAAATTCCCAAGGAGTTATGTTTTCCTACTCACAGTTACAGAACGCACTTCATATATTAAATAATAAATTCATATATTAAACTCAATATATTAAACTCAAGTCCAAAGAGAAAAGACATGTTATTAATAAATGCTCTTAATAATAAAGAAGAAGAAAAGGCATGTTTTCAATAAGTGTCCTTATTAATAAATATATTTTTTGAACCTTTAAATTACCATTCAGTTACCTGAAAAATTGAACTTTATTATAACTTCTTTTCATTTTATTATTTCAAAATCGAAAGTAGTTTTTTTTTCTAGTAAAAAATTGTAATGTACATTCAAATCGGAATCCCTATGCAGCTACTTATAACTTTATTATTTGACGCTGCGTATCGCTATGGAATGTTCTACTCAAACAGTAATAAAAGTAGGTCCTATAAAACGTAATATTTTGATCCTTACAGCTTCTCTAAACCCAGATAAGGCATACGTTGATGTAAACCCAAGTGAACCAAGCATGATGAAAACATATGATATATAAATGACTTTAAATAATTATGTTTAATATTGTAAATCCCAAGAGCTCACACTGAAAATACATTAAAGATAAAGACTATTTAATGTTAACGGTCTGTTAAAACCAAAGTCTACTGACAAGGCTAAAAATTGCATAAATTTTGCCCAAATTTTAAAGGTGGACATTTTCACATTTAAATTATTTACATTGGCAAATAGATCAGATGACGTCAGAATATTAATTGGTTTTAAGTAGCGAGCCCGTAGAATTGGCACGGTATGGCACGGAACGAAATGCAATAACTGAATGCGTATTACGATTTGTATTAGAAGTACATAATAATACATATGCAACGTGCATATCTAAAGCACTGAAAGTAGATGTTTTGATGCATGAAAATCGTACTGCGTAAACACAAAGAAATTGATGTAAAACTGATTTTTTATTATATCTCAAAACATACGATATCACGGGAGAAAAATAAGAATTTGTTGGAAACGAATTTAAATTATTTATGTCGAGCATACAACAAAAAGATATTATATTTGAATACCTTTGTGTGAGCTACATTGACACAAGATACTTTTAAGATAATGAATCTGAAATATGTCTAGCATGTATTAGTTTCTTCTTATCTTTGCTTTGTTGAATATTGATTGTTCACTGTCATTTATACTCGATTCGTCAATGTCACTGTGATAGTTATTTTTATTGGAACCATTCGGATTAGATTTGTTACGTGAATCCAGTTGTTAATTCATTACCTCATCGATCTACAATGGTTCTTATCAAGTACTGCTACAATCACATAGTCGTACTCATTCGATTCATTGACAAAGGCATTGGCGTCACAACAGCTTGATACTTACTGCATACTTGTATTCAAATTGTACAGTGGGATTTTCACCAACAATTAAAAACTATAATATTCAAATTTTGTCAAGCCACGTTACAAATTACTCTATTTATTATCTTGGCTATCCTAGAGCATTAAAACTCCGAAACGTAAAATACCCGGTGCGCTTTCTTTGTATTTCTCAGTTTTTGTTCCTAAAAGCAGTTTCTTTGTCTCGTTACATCATTCAAGTGCGAGTGAGACAGAATCTCACCATTCATGGATGGAAACGAATGTACTATGGCTTGTACATCACCGCTTGCGTTCTCCTTTTAGTTCTATTGTATTGCCCGGCCATATTGAAAAGTCCCTTACACGAATCCAAAGACAGTTATTACAATATTGAGAGCCTTTACTATAGTGTAATAATTCGTAGGTGTTTTTATTTCTGTACGCGTTGGCGGCATAGAGTAATAATGTAAACATTCAGTATCAAATAAAGGTCATTTCTCTACGATAATTCTTAATGGCTGTCGTGTTTTATTGACTTATATGTTATTAGTCAGATTTATAAAAAAACATAACACAGCAAGATATTTTTTAAACAATCATTGAAGAGATAAGTGGAATTTTTATTCTCATTGTTACCCATAAATAATAAATATTTCAAATAAAGCATTATGGTTGAGTTCAATGACAACTAAGCTGTGAAATATCTGTTTAAATGAATTTACGTTCCATCTTTTTAATAGTAGTTAATTATGATGTCATATTTCGCCAACTATCACTACTTGGTAAGTATGAAGTTATTCATAAATTGCCATTTCGTTGTTATGTAATTTTCGACAAGTATGGACTGGCCATAAAGTTTTTGTTTATAGTTTTTCTGGTGATGATAAGGACAATCCTAAGAATAACTAGTAATAAGGAAAAATAGTTGAATCTTAAGTTTCATAAAACGTTATATGATTTTAAACTTTTGTCACCGTGGGCAATAGGTATACATTTTAAGTATAATGGGTTTTTTATGTATTTACCCGACTACGGCGAAGCAAAAGGAGGCGTTTAACTTTGCCCTATTTTTAATTAGCACAATCCAAATATATATACATATAATATATATTGTAAGCCAAACATGTTTTCTCTCGAAACTTACCCAAAATGCATATAATAAATACGTATTTCATTATGACTACGGTACATAAATATGTTAAAATTATATAAAAAGATTTATGTACAATAAAACGTAAAAATAAAACTGTAAAGTAGCTCTACATATACCTACTTTATCATGAAATTATAACTCCAAAATAATTAATATAAAAAGTAAGTTCAAAAACTAATTCCCGACTAACCCGTCCAACATATATGAAATAAATATGAAATAAGAATATAATTAATATCGTAAATTGTTATGTACAAACTATTCAAAATGTATCATCTATTATTCAAACAACTTACACGTAATATATTTTAGATTACTTAATACATATTCTTTTGTGATATTCAGATGATAGCCGTGGTCGTATGCCACTTTACCCTAAAACATATAATCACAATTACTACTGTTAGAATATATTATTTACTGAATGTATTCGTAGGAAAATAACTTATTTTCTAACAATATGTTCTTAATTTTCATGCACATTTTAAAATCAATGAAGCATTAATAACTTTGTTCAATTCCAGTTGCTTTTAGCAATGGTGAAGTAGGTTAAGCAGGTAAAATATTTAAGTCATTGCTACATAGTCTATATTCTTTCGAATAATTAAAAATTTGCACAAATTATAAGTGATGTTATTGATATTAAGAATATTGAGAAAAATAATAACTAACACGATGTATGATCTAATCCTCAACATGTTATAACATCTTGAAGGTATGTGCAACTTGTTATAATTCAGCCTCGACGCAAGCATGTGTTGGCATCCACAGAATTATTTAAGTCGATGACGTTTCCTTTATACTGTATGAACAAACTGTCTCTTACGGCATTATAGGGTTTAAAATATCTACCAAGCTGTAATCTTAAGGACTAGTTGTTCTCTGCTCCAAACAAAAATAGTTTTTGCAATAGTTTAGTCTCAAAAGTTATTTCCTGTTATTGTTTACGAGATAAGATGCAACATTTTAAGAGATACAATATTATGGGATGTCTTACGAATTACACGATGACAGAGCAAATTAGTAAGTATATTGTCCGAGTTGTGAGTAATGACTTGATAATTCAATTATTGCATGGCGTACAATTTTAAATTTTAATTAGTAACTAATAAGAGCGCTTGTAGTTCTACCACAAGAGATTATAACCACACAGCTTGTATGACATTGACTTTAATAATATCGGCTGGGGTCAGAAAAATAGACGATATAAGAGAGAACGCAGGTACGAACGCTTCATGAGCTTTTTTGTTCTCTGGAACCACGTTTAGTAACTCCCGGAATGTCATTACATTAAATTATGTAAAAAAAAAATTAAATTATGTGCGTATTGTCACTTGCTTAGATGAAGGAAAATATTGTGAGGAAACCTGCTTACCGGAGAGTTTTCCATGATGTTCTAAAAGTGAAGTCTACCAACCCGCACATGGCCAGCATAGTGAACTATGACCCCTCTCATCGTGAGCGGAGACCCAACCCCCGCAGCGGAACAATTATGATGATGATTATGTAATGATGATTTTGTTTTATATCAAATAAGAAACGTTTATAATTCATGCTGAAGGAATTATAGGAGAGGAGATAAAGGTAAAGCTTCTTCCAGACGTTATCGTTAGACTAAACTCAAAACTTTTCAGAGGCCTTTGAACTACCTAAGCTAATGATTATTTTAAATAAAGTAACAACATGTACTTATTCTACTACTAGTACTACGCATAGCCTGTCAACGAACTGCAAAGAAAACAAAAGTGATTTCTAAGATATACATTAAAATGTGAATGACGTTTTAAAACCTTGCTAAAATCATGCATGCTTCCCTAAAGCTTAATGCGCCAGCCGACGTGAATAAAGAATTGTAAAAACCGAATTCCCTATTCAGCTCATGTCGGTTAAAGATTTATGAGATGCCTTCGAGGTCAAATTAACGAATGTACTTGAACACTTGGCGCCGCAAACGATGCTCAAAGTAATTAATTGGTCCTTGATTCAATTTGTTGAATGCTTCTATATACGTCCCTAATTATAATAAGCTTAACATACATATATATGTTCATTCATAAGTATCGTGTATGGAGTAACCATTTAATTTATAAAATACCTGATAAAAAACAGATTTGTGACGTACAGATCGTTAATCAATAGGAGGGCAAGTTTCTAGTTGTAATAACAAATAAAACCGTTATAAAAGGATAAATGGTTTAATATTTATCGTATTATTATTTTATGTGTGATTTAAAGAGTTGTTAAAAATACTACAACTTATATAGAAACCCATTAAAAGATTCTATAAAATTAGTTCGTTTAAAATTGATTAAAAAATGTATATTCAGTAATACTTTTATATCTTAGGAGAAAAATTTGAGTTATAAAAAAAAACAAGATTGATAATGATTTAGTAACCGTAACTTACAAATTAATAGTTATTAGATGTTGTAGAAATGCTTCAAATATTCGCGAATTTCCGGGAATTCGATTTTTGATCGAGATTTTCGAGAAAGATCGAAGTTCATTAAGGTGAGATGATGTTTTTTTAATTACACACTCAGTCGATTACAAAAGGTTTTAACATAATCTTTTTAAACACACTTAAACATGGTGCAATTCAATATTTGATATAAAATATTGTTCAGTAGTAATTTGGAGGAGAGTCATTCATAATTTCACTGTTCGATTTTATCTGACATATCATGGGTGTTTGCGATATATTTTTAACACTAAATATGTAATAACACTTATAATTATCTATACTGCAATGAATTTCATTAACCTGCCGTCTCTTTTGATATCATGCATCATGAGTAAAGCTATTTATCACAGAATTCCTGACTTCACATTCAAAAATTAAAATATACGTTTACGATGTTGCAATTACAACAGTACATATTTCTTGAACGTGATTGATGTGTGTTTTTTTTTATGATAAACCGATAATTGAAAAACTGTATATAAACTCCGGTATATAACTATAAATTACATGAAATAAAATATGTATGTAAAGACTGTATAACATCACCACATATTCCGAATCAGAAATTTCTTCCTGTAGGCTCAAAGGTGGAAAAGTGATACAGTGACCCAAACTCAGTATGTACCTAAATAATTTTTGACATTCCATAATGAATGTACGTAACAATATACAGGTTTATGAATCACATTTATTTTAACGCGATATTTCATTAAAATACATTTTGCGTTATATATGTATTTAGCCAATCCATTACCAAGGACGTTAAATGAGAGACTAAAATTAAACATTGTTTATCTGTGATTCATAACTTGATTGGATTTTATACATTGTATCGTCAACTACAAAATGTTTTATCGATAACTTTATACTAATTATGTTATAAGTAATTTTAGTCATGACATGATGGTATAAGAGAAATAACTCACAAAATATTTATAATAATCTTTTAAGAGTTAAAATTAAGCATTAACCTAAAGCCGTCTTATCGATTGTAAATATTTAATCTTTTCCGATATTAACATTGATATAAAAATAGGTCTTTTGTCTCATATTGGTAATAAATATGCAAGTGTTGTACTTGATGTAAGAAAACTAGGGCTTGTTTTGCCAGATGCATAAAGTCAAGTAATGCTTTTAGTACTTGTGATTACACAACATGGTTTAAAATCTATACTGATTACAATTTTATTTATTTATTTATTTATTTTTTATCAACAAAACCAAACTTACAATAGTGTAATGATCGTAAACAGTAGCAATAGTGTAAAACTGTGTCGCTACTATTTACGCCCACCTCGGAGTACTTTACAATATTCTTATTAAATTAAGTTATATGCACATATGCATGTGTATGAATGTGTTGAGTGTAAGTGCGTGTTTGCAAGTGTGATTGTGCGTGTATGTATGTGTGTGTGTGTGTGTGTGTGTGCGTGTATGTATGTATGTGTGCGCGTGTATGTTAGTGAGTTGTGTGTGTGTATGCTTGTGTGAGTGAGTTGTGATATTAAGAGTGTGATATTCTGATTATACAGTAGAAATAAGTAATTCAGTCTCATCATATGTTAGATTTTGCAAGAAATCTGTCAATTTAGATTTAAATTCACGGATAATGAGTGGATATATATTTAGGATTTTATTAACTTTATGGTATACTAAGGTTGAAAGATAATCAAAGTGACGCCTTGCTGGTGCGGAATTACTTTTACATGTATTGTATATAATTATTGGGGGGCGGCGAGAATTTATGTTTGTGAAGGGAACACTTAAATGTTTGCGCATTAAAAACTGACGTATATATAACTGCCGAACAGACAGGACTTTAGCGACTGAGTAGAGCTCTGTTGAAGGGAAACGAATGGGCTTTGAGTAAATTACCTTTATTACTGCGCGTTGCGCCCTCTCCAACCTAAGGAAACTGGTTAAGGAAATTGTGACAAGGTCGAATTTCTGCATTCGATATTTTTGGAAATGTTATGTATTTAGATAAAGATAACAAAGCGTGATCGATATAGATGTCAAAACATATGTTTTTGGATCTTTTTAATTTTATCTGTCTATCCACGTGTCACACTAAAACCACTGAACAGATTTCGATGATACTTGGCATATTAGTCTGATATATTATGGGTCATAAAGATGAAAATATACTAATGACATATATCATTATATATCAACTTTGGTTTCGACCACCATGTTTAGGGTCTGATGTATTTTAATATTAACCATTGAATGTACTGACGACATTAATTATGTGACTACGTGTTTAATATGAGGAAAAAGGAAACTTAAATTAAAATATAAAACTAATTGCATATAAATTAGTCCACTAATATTCATTAGTAACATGCAAATTGCATTCAAGTGTGTATCAACTGAAAATTCTTTACGACATAAAGCGAAACGCACCTGCTCTATCATTGTAATGCAGAGGCCTTGCATCTTTGCAATTAAAACTGTCCTTGAAAGTAAACGCTCCGTATTACCTTCTGACAAAATAAATATTTTATATGACACAAGATGCAAGCATTTGACATGGTGCATGATTAGTAGTTACCATAACACAAAAAGCGGCTATGACATGATAAGGGGTACAGTCTTCGCTTTGTAGTGTAAGACAGCCCTGAAACAACCCTGAAAGACAGCCGAACAGAAGTTAAAAATGACGACCATGTCTATTTGTAATGATCATGCCCATGTATTATGGCTCTGGGGAGTCCCGAGAAGACAATTACGTGACCGATAAATATTTACTCGTAGATCCTGTTTTTTTGAGACGCCCCATTTCTACTTATTGCAACACAAGCAATACTAGACCAGGGGACGTGTGAGCGAAAAAAAGAAATATTTTAGAAGACATACGTATGTATTGAAATTTCAATTGTTAAATCAACTTAACGGTTTTTTCTACGTGGAGAGATCGTCCGATTCCTACTGGCTAAACCTGTCTCGCGACATCACTGGATCACGGGTAAGGTTTCATATTCTTCCGCTTGACAATGTCGATCGCTTTTGGGGCCTTATTTTTTTAGCTTCTTCCGTGGTCCTTAACCGCAGTTTCTTAAATTATGCACCTCGGAACAATTGACCTGCATAGCAAAACAGAAACTGGCTGGGCCAAATTATATACATAATGATGTAACAAGGTGAACCTGTTAACTGTGCCTTTGTATGAATTTTTACGAATAATGTCGATTTCAATTTCCGTTTGACGTTGTTTACATCGTGGTCAGGAAAAGTTGTAAGATTCATTATGTTGAATGATGTCAACGTTTGCATTTGTAGCATTTTTTTGTCGATATGGAATACCAGCCCACATTAAATATCGCATATCATTTAACTTATCCTTAGTACTGTATTCGCTTCTGCAGGAGGCCGATCAGATATGTAACTACACTAGATTGTCTCATTTGTAAATGTCGTTGATGCTAATACGCTTCAAGCCGAAACACAAAGTTGCTTTATTTTATTCGGGTTTAACAGAAGTCAAGTGGTCTGTACATATATATTTTTTGATTATATGCCGTTGGAAATCGTACTTGTGCGCCCCAACTCTTTATCAGATAATAAGACCCTACCATCAAGTGTAATTATAATCAAGCATTGTATAAAAGTATCTTCATACGTATAAAATTCGCATGCTATTTCATGTCTATGCCCTTCATTCTGTTAAAGATCAGTCGGTAAAATTAGGCTCACGTTCTAATTGAATTTCCAAAGCAATAAAACCGTTAAGACAATGTGCTATTCTAACAATGGGGACCCAATACAAAGTTAACCTCGAAATAGGTCATAGTGTCGCCTACTTAGGGGTACCCTGACATACTACGCTTCATGGGTTCAATTTATGGTGCCATGACATTTAAAGAGAATACCTTTAACACCCTATCGTAAATATTTCGTATAAATCCGAATACTTGTCCATAAAAACAATTGTCTTTTCTAACGGTTTTTGTAATATTTGAGGACTGCGTAGGGCCTATTATGTAGATTTGAACAAAACGTTCCACCAATTTAGTTCTTTTTTTAAACAAACGATCTGATTGTCTATGTTATTAAATGATATAATGTGAGTCGGACTGCTTCATTTATTTTTTAAGTGAGGTTTGTTTGATCGTGGCGAACATAAAGGAATCCCACACAATAGGGGTAAATTTCCAAATATTAAATTTAAAGTACCATACTTGGTTAATAAAAGTCTTTCAGTTAGCTCCGTAGAACGGAATACTCGAACTAGACCAATCGCGAACTAAAGGAACGCACGCGGTAGCATTATTATTTGTTGCTATCCTTAGGATTAAACCATCAACAATTTTCAAAATGAACAGATTTGTGAGGGATGTAACAATACAAACACATATTTTTTGTTAATTTAATATCTACTTTCTAAAAACTACAATATATACGTTACATTGCGATGACAAGGAGTGGATTAAGATGACTGTTAAAAGTAAATAATAAAAGCGTAAGTCAATTTACTTAGTCCTTGTAATTAAATTAAACTACATAAGACAATTAAATTATATCCATATATTCTGCAATTATTGTTCAGTCCCAACTAAACAAACAAGATATGAAAGGAAGAATAATTAAAAATTGTGTCGCGTGTCTCAATTAAGATACAATTTACTGTTAAAATTATTGAAAGTTTAATTATCTAACGTTATTGACCTTATTTAATTAATATTAGCGGAGTTTAGCTTGAGATTGTAGCCTGATGTTTGCCTCTACACATTAAAGCGGTCGTCGTTGCATTAATCGCGCGGCAACCTTGGAAACAGTACTTTTTTGTCCAAAATGCATACTGAATATGTATGCTTTATTCACCGTTTTCACCAATATATTTCATGTAACTTATCGACTGAGCAGAATAATAAAAAACAAAAATATACCCGCTGAACTCAGTTTCTACGGGTTATCAATTCTTTCCTCGTATGAAAACAAAGTGAGGATACCAGCAAATCAAAGAAAATGCTCAGAAGTGTGCTAATTCTTTTGCTAAACACCTCTCATCCCCAGACTCTATACCGAAAAGGAGATTCGTTAGTTGTGTAATGACGATAATGAACAAGAAGAAATAAAAAATAAACACCAAGAACTTCGTATTTCCGACGCCTTCGTTGCCCTTTAAATATTAAATAGTAGGTTTAATCAAGAAGATAATCACTTTAGGACATGCTGCATATACGAATGCTAGGGTTGTTTGGTAAATTAGATAAGATACTCGTAGTAATGTTAAACGATAATAAAATTTGCCCCAGATTACATTTTAGGGATCGGCCGCTTACCTTTGTGTCCTACGGTGATGTTTGTAAACGTGAATTAATCTTGTTTAGTATAAGTGATTTGCGTTACAAACGTTTGTTGATTAAATTTTTTACTGGAACAAAACAGCGACTTTGAACTTTGAATTTTATTACTTAGAATAATAATTATAAAAAAAAAATTATAACCTTACAAAAAAGTAAGCTGTGAATCCTGTAATCCGTCCTTGTCTATCGTTTTGGATATTACGATCCATATGTGAGAAGATAAATACTTCTCTGATTATAAGTGATGGATGACCATGATAAACGAAATGCTTATTTGTCAATTAAAATTCATAAGTATCACAGTTAAATTTAGGTACGGCCTGGTAAACATTCAAAAAATGCGTGTGTCAGTGCTTTGTTATTCTACTTTGATAAACTCCTAATTATTAATAGCTGTGTAAACAGTAGAAAGAACTGATAGTATAATTTTGAGTCTTCCTGTCCCATGAGCTATTTTTATCTTAAAAAGCAAATCGTTATCAGTAATCCTTGGAAAAAAAAAAATAGAGGGTCACTGGATTTTTCATACGATATTTCATGAAACACACATATAATATAGATATAGATATATGATCCTTAAAGCATAACTCTAGTTTTCTCCGAACTATCATAAAGTGTTCGTTAAAAATGCGCAAATAGAGCTCTTACTTTGAAATAGCAGGCTTCAGTGTTTGACTATTTGGTTTATATTCCTATGCTCACAGCAGCTAACAGCTCACAAGTCATAATTAAGCTATAGACACTATTATAAAAACAGAGATATCATATAACTACAGCAATTTATACATATAACTATCACTCCGAGTAATTTGAAAGTACAATAAAATAACTTAAAATCCGTAGTGAGAACCACTTACCAACTGTAAATATCGAATTTTCAAATATTTAATAACACGAGGTAAATTAATTTAAGACTCCCCGTAGTTTCGTAAAGGTTGATGTCAATTTTAATGCTTAATACAATGTCTTATTCCTAATAAATTATTTAATTTCATAATGTGTGCAAACTAATTTATATTTTTCAGCAAGCTAGAAACACCATCACCAAATAGAATAATCTTTATTGTATAATCATTTCTACTTATCGTGTAGTATTTGAACGGCTTGACTGTACGGTTACAAAATTATGATTTTTTGAGACGCTGATTCATAGCTACAAAATTATCCGATAACGGTGCCGCAGTCAAATTAATAACCAATTCTATATATTTATATATATATATATAAACATGATTCATATTTTAATATATCATGGAAGCACACTGCCTGGAAAATATTTTTCCTTTATTTATAAAGTACTTTTAAGTACTAGTAGCACGCTTTGTTTCAAGGTACGTGATTCATACGTCCAAAAATAGTAACTGTACCCAAAACATTAATAATCGTTTTCGCCAGGCGTTTTATAATTTTTTCACATGTACCCCATATTACCACCTTGCTCGTAAATCACGTCTTTATATCGGTAAGAGCTGCATGAAAATCTATGCAATAGTTTTTGAGCTTACAACCTTGAAACGACGAGCAAATTTCGTTTTAAATACAAGCTAACCGAAAGTTGGTACTTTGAAGTATGATATTTTAACAGTTTCTTTCTTACGTCTCCATCGTCTGACCACCTGCACGAGGGTGCAATAATTATTTATCATGCAACATGATCAGGTTAAAGAATATTCGACTCAATCCAAAGGTAAGGTTAAATATTGATTTCTATAGAATAATTCTATATCAAATTGAAATTATTTTCTCACAGGTCATCTTTTATTTACCTGTCACACATGGCATACGAGTAACCTCAATACATAACTTAGCTCACAATTCTCGCAAAACATTTTCTGGTTCAGTCAGCCATAATCCAGTTTTCGAACTAAAACATTAAACCTATCCCGTTTCAACAAACACTAAACTCGGAATGAGTTCATTGTATATTTGGAAGCAACCTTGGAACCGCGATACAATAGCATTGTTGTACGACTTGAATTACGAAATGAGAACTTTACGCTCATGTTATGAAAGGCTTGTGTTTTTAAATTAGTTGAGTGATCCTAGTAAACATCCCATCTTATGACTAGAGACGATTTGGGTTAGTTTGGCTTCAATTTATGAGAGATCTACTACAGAGTAAAGCTATCCTAGTGAAACGGCGTGGAAAGTGCTACTCCGGTATGGATTATTCGAGGTAGAGGGTTTAAAACCACAATACCGTTCGTTTCCAATTGAATAGATACAATAGTGGCTATTAAACATTAAATATAATATGTATTCATCACAGTAGATGATACCAGACACTTTAATGTGTATACATTAAAACGTTACCTAATAAATAAGCAATAATAAGCAGCGTAGAGTGTAGGAATCTGCAGGTGTGCCTCTCATAAACTATTATATTATCATAAAAGCAGGTCAGTGTCAATTAATACATTAAAGAAGTGATCGAAAAATAGAGACGGACAAAATTTATACATTTTATTATGAAAGAAATTGTAACCTCAATTGTCAGGATAGAGTTTTTCTATTATACTCGTAATCACTCAGCAACTGAATTCTTTCCAGCATTATAAGTGCGAAGTTTTCTTAAAACTTCCATACTAACTATAACTCCTATTCTGTAGGAAAAGATACATTTTCTGGGATATATGTTTCATAGATTCTAAATCATTGTTTCAGCGGTTTCAGCCTGATAGTGTACAGTCCTCAACATTAAAATTTTCAAATTTTTCAAAAATATACGTCATTGATCTTTACTACACACATATTTTGTGCTTTGATGTCAGCTAAACTATAAAAAACTTTGGTAGCAAAAAAATGCAATAGCTTTTCATTACATGATCGAATGAAGATAACTATGATAAACCAGATGATAGATCAGCGGAGCAAATATCTGGTGACGTGAATGGATATACAGAAATGAAGCAGACCGAGTGTCCCAATTTGTATTTACAGATTCAGTTTGAGAGTCACTTGAACTATGTCCCCTATTCGGAGATATGTTGATATGAACAAAGGTCAAATATGAACATTATACGTAATATAATCGTATATCTTAAAGCCACTTAAACCAGGTAATAAATAATATTAATAAAATCAAGACCACTACACTTACAACGAATAGCAACTTCTGTGGAAATGTTCTGAATAATTTAAGTAGTTAAATTATAATAATTTCAGTAGTTAATAAATAAATAAATATTATGTAAAATATATGTAATTCATAGTATTTATGATGACACAATCTTTGCCATAATTTGGAAAAATTCACTGGTAACTTTAGCAATAATTAAGACTTTATTTTACATAATCTTGTTGAGGTCATCGTAGAGGCCAAAAATTCAAAACTTAAAACAAGCGCCATTATTTCTATTCACAACCTCCTTGGCAACTAAAAGTAAAAATCAATAAACTTTGACATTTACGCTTGTAGTAGTTAATCCATTCGTAGATAAAGAATTTTTTAATCCGGGAAAAGGTTTGTTGAAAACTACAGCCCTTCTGAAATAAATAAATTTCAAACTTTGCTAAAAGTCTTGTGGTATATTTCAACTCTATTAAAAACTTGTATTGTAAAATAACAACACTGGGAACTTTAATACAAAATTGTTGTTATTAATAACAGGTTAGTTTGTAACTAATTCCAGTCAATGCGGTGATTCATCGTGTTATGTCTAACTTTCTGTTACAACCGATGAACGCTATTATTTATTTTAATTGGTTTCTAGTCCATTTAATTGACCACGCGTCTACAAGAAAATCATTTATGACTATAGTATGCACTCGTATGTTAACTCTAACAAGTGACCCAGCCAATAATTCCAACGTTGACTTAAATTTTGATTTTTTATGAATCAATTTTCAACATGAAAGTATGTAATCTAGATGCGTACAAGTAGAGTAGAGACAAACAATTGTACCTATACAATATCAGAACGTTTTACTGAATGCATTGCGCATACACCGTGAAAAACAGGTCTGTACAAAATTCTGAAGCGCCACTTTCAGGCGTGACACGACAGCACACGGACCAAAGTCCATAAATTTACATAATTATGATATTTATTATTATTTCTGGCCCGGCCAGGTGGTCGTCGGCTGTAACTTGATAAAGCCGAAAAACTACACGATTGTGTTACGTACAGTTTGCAAAAAAACATCAAGTTAACGTCATTGGCAGGTGTAGAATCATAATTTAAAGTGGTCGTAAGCTTAATTAAGGAGCTCTCACATCTGTCTCGATAAGCAAAAGATTGAAATGGATGATAGTTTTATTTTGATTTCGACATCCAGATACGCGACAACTGAGTTAACTAATAACTAACTAACATTTAAGTTTGTCAATTGCAGTATTTGGAACTAAAAATTATTTCAAATATTTCGCGTATAGGTAAAATAACATGTACAAATTTATTAAAAGTATATATTCACAGTCGTAGTCAAAGGAACATTTTCAGGACATCGCACGAATTTTAGATATAAAGCATTTTATCGAGACTACCAGAAGATCAAGGAATATGTAAATTGCATGCAATCATTAGGAAAGATTATTTTGTCTTATTAAAATGAGTATCAAGAGACAGTACAGTACAGTTTTTATGTTGAAACGAATACGCCAATGCTTAACCAACCCGAGTCTAGCTCTTTAAATAAATCTTGCATAACATTAGTTACACTTGCACCTGTTCCACTGGAGCTGGGGACGAACTTAGGAAGCCCCAAAAATGATGCTTGCCCCAGTACTTTTTAAACCGAAACAATAAGTAATTTAAAGCGTTATGCGTCTTAGATTTATCAGGCAGGTTTTTTTATGAAATTGATTTATCTCCTAAATTAGGTACTTTGTTTTTTGTCGTACTTTGTGTCTACGGCAACAATTAACTTTAAGATATAACTGATTCTATTTGCTAATACCTCTCAATTTAATCGTTCAATTTTTTATAAGTCTATGTACAGATACTTATATTTGTTAATCCTATTAATGAATTTTGCGTTTATAGACTAGTACAACCGTGACGAAGTACCTATTGTTTTTTTTTTAATCTCTTAGGTTAAACTTAAATTACTTTTAAGTTTGCATGCCAAAGGGTTTTTGAGTTGTGAAATCTTTAAAAGTTCGGCGTGATGTTGGTTCCAATTGATAAAATGATAGAGTCTCGCAGAAAATGCAAATCATCGTGTACAATGCAGTCTTCTAAATAAATAATCACAAGGAAAAATTAAAAAAAATTTGCAAAGAAAAAGCACAATTAAAAAAAATCTGTAAAATATAATTACATACTACTAGGGAAAAGTATAAGAACTATATTATTTACTAGCAAACTGCACTCTCTTCGCTTTGGGAAAACTACGCCTTACACTAAGAAATAGTACCCACATTATTGTAAATTAATTTATAACTTTTTTATTTATGGACGGATTGCGATGAAACAAACTTTAAGTATTAAGTGACGCCTACTGCAATACATTAGTGGAAACGAGAACAAAATCGGTTAAGCCGTTTCTGAGATTAGCGCGAACAAACGCACGGAGAAATAGACAAAAATTCTAACAACTATTGTTTTGGATTCTATTACGTTAATAAAAGCCCCTAATAGTATTTTTTCTCATATATCGATTACATTTAAATAAGCGATTATTTTGAATTTTATTATATGTACATATATAATTTACGGTAATTGAATTTATAATTCTTTATATAAATAAAATTTCTTCTGTATAACTCTGATTTCCCTCAAAACGGTTGGACCGATTTTGGCAACAAAATTAATGTTACATATAATTTATCTTTAATCCCCGGTAAAACATTATCATTCTGATTTGGGTTACGTGCTAACATAGTTGTGTCAGATTGTATAAGATGCACAAATCGATCAAAAATCTTATAATAAATATATGTGCAACAACCATAGAACTATAATGATGGTAACTATGGCGCCGGTACGGGGTCTCATTTCCTCGACCTACCGAAGGAGTTCCGCTTGGTTCGTCCGGTGAATAGTTGAATAGGTCTTCAGCAGAAGTTTAAATTTAATGGTATTTTATGATTTAACGTCTAATGTTATAAAAAACCTTCGGTTATCATTATTTCTAAAAATGCCAAAGCATGTATATGATACATATATCGAAAACCGTAAAGCTCTTTAGTTTCTCATGACGTTGTTCAATTAAAATATTAGTATTCTATAGTTTTTTGACCATTACTTAATCTATATTCATATTATAAAGAGAGAGTGCGAATCCTGTGAGTTTGGGTAAATGCGGAAGGTAATCTCTAGGACCGCGGTACTAATAAGAAAAAATATTTTACCATTCGAAAAGTACAATATTTCATGTACATTATTATACAAAGGCTATATATTAATTGTATATATAAATAAATTAATTGTTGAATCCGAACGAAGTCAAGCCGCTTTAATATCTAATTTTATACCAATATATTGGAGGGAAGTAAGAGAAGACTAGTCATTCCGCACAAAAATGTATTTCGCAGAAACAGAAACAGAAATATATTTTCATCCAATTACAGATATATCATTAGTTTAGCAAGTTATTTATTAGACAGGGTGGGTATAGCTCAGTCATTGAGATTTACATCCATGGCCTTTTACGCCGCTTGTAAAGTATTTAGCAGGCCCCCATATTTGAGGAACAAAATAACAATGCGAAGGTTGCTTATAAGTTTAACAATAGATACATTAATCAAACGTAAATAAATGATCGAAGTTCAATCGGATACACAGCAAATGTTTCACATTAAATCATAATTCATGAAAATAAGTATCACTTTTCAATTTATAACTTGTTTGTTTAAAATAATAACTTAATATATTTTCTTGTATTTTACGATCGTTGATTGACTTCAATTCAAGCACTGCACCATGGGTAATATTTATGAATTATTGACACATTTAGGAAAGTTTCTTCAAATTAAGATGATAATTTATAAATAAAATTTAAAATCATAAACCATGACATAGGTCATTCTCTAAAGTATGACCAGGAGCATTTTCCTTAACAACTCTACAGAATCTATGTACCTACACATTTCATTCATTAAAATGGCCTCCATTGTTTCCAAGTATCTTGTTATATATCGATATAACAATTATAATACAATAAAATGAATCTATTTTAATTTTGTATCGATTAAGCCTCGTTAACACGATAGCGTTACGGTTGATAATTCTTAAAATTTATGTTATAAAGTTTTTGAAAATTGTTTTAGTATTTGTGACTTAATACGTCCGAATAAAAGAAACTCAATTAATTATATCCTACGTTGATTTCTAGCACTTTAATTTAATTGAGCGAGTGAATACTTGCTACAGAGATCTAAGATATTTTATTGTTTAATAATGGCAAAGTTTTCTTGCACGGTTCTAGTTTTTTTACAATGATTATTGGGTAAAAGTGTTACAAATTTAAAATGCACTATAAATGTTTTTAAACATCATCTAATATAATAAATAAATAAAAAATAACTGGTGCATGTGAAGTCCATTTATGAACCATTAATTTGCAAGTTATTTACAAAATTTTTTTTTTTTTTACAAATTATCCCTATTGTACCTCTACTTGCGTTGCGTTGTAATAATCTAAAATATCTATCTGTATCATCTAAATTTTAAATAAAAAAAATGTTTTTCTTCAAACTGCCGTCTATCCCTTTTATATTGAAGTAAAATATTGCGATACAGGTAGCAAATGTCGCATTTTTTTATACTAACCATGAATCGTCTCCTTGATATCAAGTCTTAAATAAAATAAGTTCCTATATGTGACTCAATGAGGCTCATAACTTTTAACTGCTTCCGATAAATCCCCGGGAATAAAACCGTTACGTCATAAGACGTCTGATCACCGTATTAGTATTCATACTGCGGAATTATTTAAACATCTCTTTCAAGATTCAAACCGAGCCCTATTTTAAACTATTGTCGGGTATCAAATACTCACAATAGCTATGAGTACAAAAATAAACTCATCACAGTGATAAATAATGAATATAACATTAACCATAATCTCAAGAACTGTAATGGAACTCAAGGGCTTCTTTTTCTTCTACTTCTAAGCGTGTCGATGGCAGACACTAAAGCGTCGCAGCCCAGAACGCAGCAATATTGACAGCATTGTTTGTAGCTGCCATAAGGTCTTCCTGCGTGTAGGTGTTAGGACACACAGGGCGCGATGTCAAATGAGCCATTGCACCGAACCGCATGAACAGCTTACATCGGTATTGTGTAAATACACCCACCTGGCCATGTTTTCCTTGCTTCGACCGGTTTGAGTCCGAAGCCTATTTAGAGACTTCCAAACTGGCCATGGTAATTCATGTCCAGCAGGAAGGTTCTCTGAAAGAGAAACAAAGGGCAACGATACTCTCTCCAGAGTTTAAATCTCGCTTTTTCGGTGGGATGGATAACGAATCGACGCATTTCACGAAATCTTTCCGGCTTTTCAGATCTAAGTTATGCTAAAAGTAATATGGAATGTAACAATTATATAGAAAGTAACATTTTCAATAAAATTCTGGAAATTTCGTCCATTTTTTAGGTACGCATCGCAACTTACTTGCTGTATCCGGTAACTTCGACTTAATTTCAAATAAAGTTTTTTTTGGGTATATTATTAATGTTGTTGATTATAAGCACTTTACTTCTATGGAAACTTCTCGAATTAAGACTGTACTAAAAGTCAGCGTTGCAGATATGTGCTACAAGACTAAGTACAGAACTAAATATTTGTGAGGCAACACTGCAATGCACAGTAGTTTATATTTAGCTATTATTATTTTTTTCATTAATGTTTGACTCTTGTTTTGTGCCTAATATTGAAGATAAATTCTTTATTCATTAATTTGTTAAATTTGTTAATCATAATCATTCTATCAATGATTTTTTTTCCGAGAATGTTTTAGTTTCTAGTTAATTGATACATTTTTTATTTATCGCCTACAATATACACCATAATATACAAAAATTACGTGTAGAATTTCTGAAATAAGAAAAGAGACTTAAACAATTTTATAGAAATTTTCAAATTTCAATTTAATTCCGATCATTTTGGTTGCTGCTAAAGTGTAAGATTGTTTTGTGTTAAAGTTTTACCCTCATGCACCTATTGTAATTCCACTCACGAATCAGACGCTTTCTTTTGGGTATACTTTCTTCAGGTATTCTTTCAAGTCGTACTCTCTAAATAAATTTCCGAATATTTTCTTTCACTACATTTATCTATGCAAATACATGAGACGTAAGCTTATAATAATAATTCATAAATTCCATCTTAGATATGCAACAGAATATCTTATTTTCGTTCCTATTTCACAACTACATCGTAAGCTGGCCAGAACCAGTCTAGTACTTGCATTTGAGTAGCTACTCCTATCCTGCCTCGACCCTTATCGATGCATCGATAGTTATAAATTTGTATTACGATATTCTAAAATTTTTTACGGCTACAAAATTCTCCAATGCATGTCGTTTTTGGAAATCGTCTTCTTGTTCTACCTATAAACAAAGTTACGATTGTTAATAATAGAATATTTACCGATAATGTCGACAATAGAGCCACAACCCTTATTGTCTTGTGTAAAACACACCACTAACCCAGACTACAATAAATCCGTTTTACTTGAATCAATTTATTATGTCTTTCAGCTGAGCTCAGCTAGTTTTTGACGTTCCTTAATATGAAAAAAATAACACCAACCATATACCCACTAACCAACTGCTAGTCTTTTAACACAGCCTTGAAGATATTCTACAAAATCAATAAGTGATTATAAAGTTTCCCGTCATGACTTCTAAGAATTACCCGTACACGAGTTGCAAATCTAATACAAAGACGGAATGACAATTTTAAATTGTACCGCTAATGTCAGCTAACAACGGCTACCATTATTTACGACGATCACAATTTCAATCTGCTTCCTATTGCACTAATCAATTGTACAGTAAGTCCAGTGACCCAGACATCTGCAATCTATTTCACTTTTATTCGTTCGTGTTCGCGCTTATTTTCGTTGTTATAGGCATTGGTTGACGTAATACGTTCGCCTCCACGGATGATCGATCGTGTCGCACACAACGCCGTATTCGCTTTACAGACTGGCCACATATTTTATTTATTGTTATGTATTGTATTTAAGCTATGTGGCAACTGAACACTGGCTGAACATGGATGATGAGTGAGATAAACAGTAGCTGTAGAAAACGTCATAGGTATTAGATGTGTCTATGGTAGAATGTAGGTTGCAAAAAGCGGGACTTTTTAATTTTTTAATCTTGGAATCCAATGTCTGAATAAATTTGAAGACTAATTCTTTAGACTAATGCATGTAATTCTGCATGTATTAAATTTTATTCATAACATGTATTTAAAAGTTTTTACAAATGGTATATAGACAAATTCAAAATTAACTAATCATTTAGGTATTTTGTAAATACACTTATGCACATATTTTTTCTTTTACTACTGTTTAAAAAGGTGCTTTAACATTGAGGAAAAGAAACAGCGAAACAATCTCAACAATACATCTTTTAAACATATTTCAAACGTACAAATTTCATACATTTATGATGAAGATTATGAGGAATTAGGTGTTAAACAAAATATAACAGTTAAATGACTAGCTGTAGCTTTTCTAAGCCTTTTAAAGTTCCACTTCTAATAATTACCTGCCAAGTTTGATACAACCCTAATCGTTCCTAGCACACGCCTTTTATATTGTACCTAATTGTACCCGTCTACTTTATTTGAAAAACCTTATATTGTTCCATAATTTTATAGTTTTTATGATTTGTTACATTAATAGAATTTTTGATATAAAGTAGTGACATCGCAGTTTCCTCCGTCCTCATAACAAAGCTTTATTGTAGAGTACCTGACAGAATATTATCACAAATTTGAAATTCAATCATATAGGTGAAAACTTTGTCCGTCCCACATCGATCTGTATTTGAATGATTTATAACTACTCGGTCACTCGATGCGGTATTGACTTGTAAATTATCAGTGATGCCACACGATGGTTAATCTTGTACACTGTTTGTTGCAGGTTGCAATTAACATAGTTACTGGGTGGCTGAACAAGGTCAAAGGTACGTACCGATTGTTTGTAAAATAGAAAATAATTGCTATTTCTCAGCGGAAAACCTCGCAAGCTATCTATATAAGGTTCAGGTTTAGTCGCGGTAATGGGACGCGATCACTACGAAAGAAGGCATTGTACGATGATTTATAAGGTAATAAGGTAAAAAAATATCAACACTTTTACATTTTAAAACATTGCTAGATACATATTTTACACTTAACTCGAATGAACGAATACAATGAAGCTATCCAATATTCTCAGATTAATAGAAAGCTAAGTCACAGCGAAGCATGACGTAAGCGCGAGCCGAACCAGGCCAGGCTACGGGATTATAAAATTTAAATGTACCGTCACACATCGCGCATGCATTTCTGCACGCGCTATCCTGCGCCAATTGTATGCAAAATTATTTAACCATTAACCGTGCTAATCAAGAATAGACTTGACAGGAATGACGTACATCGATCGAACAATCGACCAGAAATGATACAGTTAATTATAATTACAAGTATAAACGATAGTGTTATTTGACAGCTCTTTTGAATGAAATAGGCTCAGGTTTATTGATCGGGAAATTCAGGACAGTCATCAGGATTCTACTGCAAGACACAAACGAAGGACGAATATAGGATAAACCAACAAGTGTACTATTGACAGGAAGAAACATCTTAAAAAAAATCATCCACAATTTTCATGTGAAAACTATAATCATTATTTATCAGAAATTTATGATAGGTTTTATTTTATTTAAATTTATAAAACGAGTTAAATAAACATAGCAACGCATTTATACTTTGGTACTTTATTGTGTATTATTCTACACGAAGCAAATCCTTACGCGTTGTTCTTTTCTGCATAAGAAACTTATCATTGTAATGCTTTTAATTAAGCCTTAATTTTGATTTCATTTCTTATATCCCAAATGACATCCAAACCATAACTATGTCATTGTACAGTCTCGGTAATCGTCTTTAAGTGTCTCTTCTCTAGTATTGGAAGTATTACAAGGCACTTTTTTTATTAAGGAACAATGAGAGCAGTCCGGATATCCATTGTTAAAGCAAATTTAGTTGTAGTCGATAAACTTTTTCATACGGAAGTGACGTTGTAGTGGTCACGTGTATTAATAGAGAGACTACCGGATGCTGCGTCCTCTTATAATATGTTGTACACGTGAAATTATACAGTAGCAATTACTGTTATTAGATTGTTTAATAAATAATAAGATGACTTTCTTATTTTAAAACGGGCGTTTTTAAATTAAAGTTTATCTGTAATTATATTATTTAAGGTGTAGACTCCCCTTGCTAGTATTATAAATAATATATAAGCACAGTAGTGTGGTTGACGACAAGTCTTTCAGTGGTTAATTGTAACTTTCGGGAGAGTCCAAGTTGTTGTTCCATAGATAGATAGACATGTAGATACATCAATCAATATGTACGGCTAAACGCTTATCTGCATTTATCAATATTTATAGTCGAGTAAGAGTAAGAGAACTGGAATTGGTATTATATACAATATGTTTTCTCACAGGAGCATAAACTAAGTTTG